>OV884014.1:88302589-88902589 GCA_930367205.1 Acanthosoma haemorrhoidale | reverse complement strand
CAAGCCCAAAAGAAATTTTTATTGATTTTGAGCCACTCGAAAAGAAAGTAAAAAGAAAGTTATCGAAAACTCTTTCGGAAGGAGAAATTTTAGATAGTAAATTGAAAGAAGAAGGAGAGCCGTGTACTCAGTCTGATGGGGAACTGCAGAAAAGTGGCCTTGCAGATACATCTGATACCATAGAACTGGATATTACCAGCCCTCAGAAGCAGAAACATTTGGTAAGAGTAAAAAATTTGATCTAAATATATTTAGCAAACTGTTATAATTTATAAATGAGGAGTTGATTATCGAAATGAGATAATACTACCTATCACCAATAACTGTAATTTTCATTTAATGTAAGTTGCTGTATCATGTAATCATGTATTTAGACCATTTTCCATCAAGACTTGCTAAGTTCTATTAAAAGGGATTTTACAGGTCACTTTTCTCTGTTTAAATATTTGGTTGGATAGTTTTTTTCATTCCAATACAAAATTCTACATTCAGAGGTATTAAGATGGATGGGACTCAGCTGGTTAATTCGTGTCTATGCATGCATGTCCCTTAAGTTTAAATAAGCTAACTTTACCGCAATTGAATAAAAAATTATTAGCTGCATAAATAAAAAAAAATAGAGGGTTTTTTCACTAAAAGACATTTTGTGATGATAAAACCTTTACAATTCTAAAATGCTCTTCAATTTTTAGATGATGATATCATGATTTACTACTAGACATATCTAATCTTCTTGTTTTGTTGAATGAATCAAATATCTTTGTACTAACAATGATCACATTTGTCAAACTATCAGTCGTTCAATAACAAAGTATATAGTTATTCACCATTATATTTTAGAAGATGTATGAACCCTAAATATGTTTTCAACCCCATTTAAAATTATTTTTTAGCACTTTGATTATTCTACGAATGTTCAGATTTCAGCGGACTCTCAAGAGGAAGAATTCCACGAAAACCTTATTTACCAGGACATGTTTCGTAAGTCTAGTTTAGAAAGTCCTGGGGAAGGAAAAGGTCTTCTTACTCCAGCAAGCCCTTCACCATTTGCTTCCTGCGATTCCCTCAATACCAAGGACCACTCGGATGGCATGTGGAACGATTCTCAAATGACAGTAAATTTTATCTTATTATTTGCTTTGTTCTTACTTCTTTGGCTATAACTGAGGAACTGAAATTCAACAAAAGATTTACAACACATTTGAAATTAGAATTTAATAGGGAGAGTCAAAAGGTTGTGAGAAGTCTCTAAATTAAGTTAATAAAAGCTTATTAACTGAAACCTGAATTTATATTTACTACCTGCCAGTCAAATATTACTCGAACCTTTACATATTTATTTCAGATGAAGAACTTCTTTAAACTATTAAAATAATGATTTAGAAAGGGTACTTAAGTTAAAATAAAAATGTATAGTATGGCTTACAATGTAACTGAAATTCTGCAGTTTAACATTGAAGCAGAAAGCATTGATAGTATTAGATATTATTGTATATCTTGTCCATCCACAGATATTCTTTATTTCAATACTTTCAGTGGTGAGACCACTGCTTTACGCCATATGACATCACAATTATATAACTGTTAAAAATTGCAGTCTTGTGACTCTCCCTGCTACTCCAAGTTTTAGGAACTAATGTAAAGTTTTTTAAACCTACTAACTCTCTGAATTTTCAGGTACTACATGCTGACTCTGACAATAATGGCGCAGGTACAGGAATGAGTGGTTCCGACTTAAGTTCATCCCTAACGCCTAATGCTGCTTTAAACTCGATGACACCCTCAACAAGAAGAAAGCATTTGCTAATGATGCAGCATGCACAGCGTTCAAGTATGGATACTGAGGGACTTGAATGCGAAGAAACAGAAATAGATCAAGTAATCATTGTTTTTAGTTAGTTTTTTTTTATACAGGAATTATTTATAATACACAAAATATGCCATGGTGTCTTAATCATGTTTTTTTTTTGTATAGAATTGAACATATATACAAGAATTTTGTTTGCCAATGATTTTTTTTTTTTTTTTTTTTGAGTGCTTCTAGCAAGTGTCATTCTCAAAGCAGTCAACAAGTCATGATTTTGCAAAAAAAAGAAAAATAGTTAAATTGCAATTTATTAGGTAATGTATGACTTAAACCCAATTTAATTGCCACATATTTCAATCTGAGACTGCTTAGATAATATTTAGGAAATAACTCAGAACTTGTCTCATTACAGAGATTCATCAGATTTAAACAATTTTGATTAAAAACAAGTGATATGTTCATATTTTAACTTGGAAAAGGAACTCGGTATGGTCACCAAAAAAATCCCTTCATTGAAGAACAAAAGAGTCCTGAACTTGCAGATACTTATATATCCCAGTTTCTCCTAGTAATTTTCAACAGACCCCATATTGGTTCAGTAAAAGCCAAAATTTACCTCAGTTTTTTACTGTATTTTACTTGGCTTAGCTTAAATTAGAATAAATTTAATTTTCTAAATCAGCCTGATAATTTAGATAAGTATAACTATTTCCTTTTTCTTTAATGATTCAGTATTTTAGACTACTTTAAGAATGGCAATGTAAGTTGCCTAAAACACTTACTTGGAAGTTTTCGAAAATGAAATGTGAGGAATCAAAATTATTTCATATTCCTTCATAAGTGAGAAAAAGTTTTCACTAAAAATTTACTTATTTTGAATTTGTATTAAGTAATGATTTGCCATCAGTTTATTATTTTGAACTGAAGTTGCAACTACAATATGTTTCTGAACTGTTTTTTTTTTCAGGAAATACAACCAAAAACCAAACCAGAGAAGAATCCTTCCGTCCCTGCACTAGAAATTACTATTCCAGTTCACGACATTACTCCAGAGCCTTTATTGAGAACTATTCTTCCAAAAGACAAAGAATTGTAAGAAAAATAAATAGAATTGTTTATAAATTATATGCTTATTTTATTTTTGTGAAAGAGATATAGTTGTAAAGCTCAAGAATAATCTTTTAGGGGATGGGTATAGCTTAAAGCCATATTGGGCTCTAATGTAATATGATCATTTTTATATTAATTGATTTAACAATATTTTGGCAGCTAAGCATCTTCAAGTACTTAACACAATTTATGTCAAACAAAAGTCTCCCTTTTTTTTCCATATTTTTACAAAGTTTTGTAGAAAAAAATTACTCATTAATATATTTTTGACCATTCTGCGATATTTTTACACAAACCCCAAAGCAAGAAGTTTCTTTTAAAAAATAGTATTATTGAATAAAGCCTTGACCATCTCATTATTTGTGTGCAGCACATGCATAGTTTTGATTCATTTATATATAAGTTAATTTTTTATACAGCACACAATGGTTTTGTTAAAATAAACATGCTTGTGGAAGCCAGTAAGTGATGAAATGGATAATGATTTAAGAAAGTAAATATACATATTTCATGGAACCGAAGCTTTCATTTTTTATGATCTTAGGCTGTCATTTTTTCATAAATACTTTATTTACAATAAGGTTGGTACATTTTTCTTTCCTAAAGGTTATACTATTCAGTTCCCAAAGTGAATACCTCTACAAAAAAAAAAATAGAAAAAATGGCTAAAATTATACATATACTTTTCAAATAAAGGTCAAAAACCGCAGGAAACCACCAATATCTCTCCTTAATTGATGTCCTAGAAATTCCAGCGTGACCTCAATTCACAGGGGGAGCTAAAATCTAGGTGAAATATTTTCCTAGCCTGTACTCGCTAATGAAGTGATTCTGGACCTATGTTTATAAGAATTTTTACCATTATTTAATAAGGGTAATATGCCTGTAAAGTATGGCAGATTCCTCCTGAAACACTCTATATAACAAAATAAATTCTGATTACTTGTGCCTTTTACTTCAGGGATGTACATTTTTTGCTTCATATCCAGCTTCTATAAGGGGAATCCTGTTACAATACATATTTAACTATAAATATAATTATACTTCACTATATGAGAGCCTACATTATATGTTTGAAATGGATGCATACATATTCAATTTATATTTTAGTTCATAGATGAAAAGAAAATTGAATTTTGTGGCTAACATAAATGTAAATTAGGGTGAATAAAAAATTTCTCTGCAATGATTTATTTTGGCCTTGATAGTGTTTCTATAATATGATGATCTTCAAGCAGTTACACTATATTGATTTTAAAAATTGTATGCTGATTGAAAGATTACAGTTATGTAGTCACTGAATTGATATTTTCTAATGTAAAATTCACAATGTTTTTTTTTTTCATAAGTGATGTATTGTAATTAAAAACTGTGCAATTTTTTAAAAGCATGAAATGTTTTATTTAAACTAGTATATATTTAAATCTCTAAAACTATTAAATTATGTATTAGTATTAATAATGTAATTTTTCATTTTCATAGGAAAGTGGACCGGCCTGTATCCCCTGCACCTCGGAGTAAAAGAAGAAGTCTTGGTACAAGGACTCCAGAATCAGATCAACATCATTCTTCATCCCAGACACTTAGCAGCAATGGTAACTTAGCATTTAATATGAAAATATTCAAGCATCATAAAACACCAAATTTACTTTTTTTCTCTGAAGTACCTTTATTCTTTTTAAGAATTCAAACATCAAGTCTTAATTTCCATTTGAACTACAACTATTTACTAATAATTTTTAAACCAACATTGAAATATTTATTTAACAGAAGCTTTTGCAAGATCTGATTCTGGAAGGACCAACACTGATATGTCTGAAGCTTCAACAACTGATGACTATGCGACAGCAACTGAAAACAATTCCGATGGGAGTAGTCGTCCTCAACAGCAACAGCCAGGAACTGGTTCTTTCGAAAGTGGTTCTTCTTTGTACAGCCTGACAAGATTGGATACAACAGAGGAGCAACAAGTATGTAACGGTCAGGTAATTTTAGTCACAACTATCACTTTTTTTTACAGAATTACAGATTACTGTAACTTAATATAATCTTGATATACAGCCTTTTCCATGCTGTTTATACAACCAACCAATAATCATACCATTTTAAAACTTATTAAATATACAAGTTTTTTTTTTAATTAAAAATTATTTATTCAATGAATTTATGACTTTATAACATAACTTATTTAATTTCAGTTAATTAAACATTAATGTAGCATAACAAGCACTTTATACCTCAAGGCAAGTAGAGTTTGCACAAATAAATGACCTGTTCATGCATGAGACAAATACAAAAACTAGACTAGACTGGACTAGACCTGAGCTAGCCTTTTCCTTCTCAAAGCCCCAGAAGGAAATTCTGAAAAACTCCTTCCCAACTTTCACTGCATGACCTTCTTAAAAACTAAATTATTCAAACAAAAAATAGAATGCATGTTGAAAAATAAATAAAATCCCAACATGTGAAATCAACAAAAATATGGCATGAAGAAGTTGAAATACTGAACAAATATTTTTAAAAAATTTCTCTCCACATCTTAGAAATAATTAATGTCATCTTTTATGTAGGTTATTCATATTTAAAATTGTATTTACTTTTTTTTCTATTACTAAAAATTTGAACTTGTTTACTACTGCGATCCACCTTTTGGTTGTTGCATTTGTATATTATGAGTTAATAATGATAATACAAACACGTGCTCCATCAACTAGGTGAAAGCCTGTACGCTTTCTAAAGTCCAATCAGTCCAGGGTTAAAAAAAAATAAACCAATTAATTACAACCAATACTTATAGGTTCCTTGTTCACCGCCACTTATTGAAGAGGAACAGGAGAAAGGAAGTGAAGAGAAAGGGCGCGAGGGAGACAGAGATACTTCCAGCCCAGAAAGCAGTACTTGCGGAAGGTAATTTTGTCCAAATCTATAAGTATGTTATGTAAGTATTAGAGCCTAATTAATGATATTTTTTGCACTTAACGTACCGATGTTTACGTTTAAATAACAAATAAACTATAAAATTTATTCTTTTTTATATTTTAACTAAATTAAAAGTAAATAAATTAAATCATGCATGTTTTTTTGAAACTTTTTCCCTTTTACTATTGCATTTACTATTCCACTTTTTGATATTTTAGCTATAGTGTTGAAGGGAGCAGTGACAAATTAGGGCATTCTGACAAAAGTGGTCATTGCTCGTCCACAGGTGGTTATGATTCACCTTTTGAAGATCGTACTAGGAAAAGGTACAGAAATCATAATAATCTGAGAATATCTGAGTAAACTGTAAATATCTGTAGTGCCAATCTATAAATATATCGTTTAAGAACCAGTCAAAGCTGGATACATAAATTATTATTGTGAAAAAATGACTTTTGTCAAAGGGCCAATTAATTTATTTTTATAAGCATGTTCATTTCCACTTTCTTTATTGCATGAATTCTTAACATACTTTCTTTTTGAATCGCTTTTAGTTTTAATTGACTGAACACTTTTATATAAATCTGATATATCATTTTTTTATATTTTTATTTTCAGTAAATGGACATCAGATGATAAGTCAAAAGTAAAAAAGCGATTTACTCTTGAATTGTCAACGAGCATGGAGCATCCTGAAAGTCCCCTTAAATCAGGTGATTTTTGAAATACATTACATCACAAAACTATTTTTTTTTTTTAAATCCCTCAATATGAAGATTTTGTCACCAAAAAATGTTATTGCACATTTCATGTGATTTATATAATATTTTCCTCCTCTGCAAATTTCTATTTACACGGTCTTCCTCCTTCAGGCTATATCATGCCAAAACCCTATATGCTACTTTTTTAGAGTTTCATTGTTTTATTCAAAACTAGAATGCCCTGGATACTCCTATATGTCTATGTTCTAGTCATCATGATTGCTTCTTCAGCCTGTCAGGGTATTTTACAAGGAAGTTTCATTTAATTTCCCAATGGCACAAACAACTCAGCAAAATCTATAAAACATGATTAAGTATCATTAATTAAGTATATTATTTTAAATATAAGCTATTTTGCAGCCAGGAGTCCCTGGCAAAAGAAGACTATAGTTACACCTGTGGAAGTTGAAAAGGATAAAGCACGCAGCAGAAGTCCTATACCTGGGAAAAAAACACCAGTGCTGGTATGATTTCAAAATTCCATTTGTTAATCAATAGTATTTGAGTGATTGCTTAGCAAAGAAAATTATAATTTAGTTAATTAATATTGGGAATATTTACATAAGAATGGCAATAAATAGCTTGGGGGGTGGATTTATCTTCCCCAACCAACCTTTGTTCTCCCAGCCCTATGAAGGCATGAGCCTGCTAGTCTTGGAACTAAATTACATTTTATCATCTATTTTAATTAATCATAGTTTTTTTTTATAATAAAACAAAGGTATTGTCCCTCAACATTGTCTTTATGATCATAGAGCAAACAGTTTTGACTGTGTTCCAAAGTCATCTTCTGGCTCACTGAATTAAAAAGTATGTAGCAAAAAATATAATAAATTGCCAATCCTTAACTTGGAAGACACTTTTTTAGATTTTTTTTGTGTCCTGGAACGTTCTGACTCATAGGAAAAATAGTTTTAAAATTTCAAGCTACCAAAAACATGCAGAGCCACCAATTAAAAATATTTGTCACTAGTAATACAGTGTGCTTAAGGAAGCATTTTCTTTAAAGGAATTTTACTCTTAAATTGAAAAGAAAATCCTATATGTATCAATTGTATTAGTTATTTTTGGAAAACGACCTTTTAATTAGAAAATGGAACAAAAATAATTGAATTTTTATAATGACTATTTTTATTCACTCTTGAAAAAAATAAATACACATTGGGGGAGTTGGGCTTGACATACTTGAATTTAAGAAGATATAGAAGGACCTTTTGAACTTCCTTAGTGTCTTCCCAGAGGTCTAGTTCTGTTTGCATATATAAGACTATTGATGATTTTAGGTTTAACCTTTTTTCTCTTCTTTTTCACTGGAGTGGTCAGTGTTTTGGATGAATGTAATGCCATAATTTTTCCCTCTGATTTTAAACCAAATTTTGTTGACGAACTATATTTTAATGTTGATGTAGAGGACATCTTTAGCCTCTTCTTCCAAATTTTGTAACTCTGCTTCATCCTTTTTTATTTTATAAATGAGATACACAGGTGGTCTGAAACGTTTCCGACCTCAAAATGAAGATGATAATAAAATAAATTAAAGCTAGTGAAATAAAAGCTTTGTTAGGTCGGAATCAATGAGAAATAATAATGAGAATGAGGTCGGAATCGGGGAATCAATGAGAAAAACAAGATATTTTATCAGCTTAAGAAGCATTTTTTTTTCCTATTTCAACTTAAATTCTGAAAAACTTCTGAAATAAAGATCTGTTTCCCAGAGAGGAGGCGACTAAGAACTGGAGATGTAGGGGCAAGCTCTTTCTCTTCTTTTGTTGCCTTTTCTTCAGTGTTTATCACTGCTCCACCCTCTATAAATAATGGCATCCTCAATAGATCTTAACAGTTTCATGTTTTTCTTGTCAAGTACTATTATTATAAATTCAATGATCTTTTAGAAAATAAATTAACATCTTCCTGTTAGGAGCTTACAAACTAATATCATTGCAGGTCATATAGAAATACTATAAAGGTTTATAATTAAAATTATTATTTAGATAAGTCGAGAAGTAACTCCCATCACAGTAAGAAGTCCAGCAGAAACATTAAGGAAAGAAGAATGGATATCGCAAAGGTTAACACCAGAAGAAAAGGTACAAACATCCAAGAATTAAGTATATGTACATTATTAACATCAATAAAATAAACAAAATATTTGTATATAGTGCTTCACATAAGCCACGATCCAATAGATTATTCTTAATCACATCTTTGTTAATGTATTTTTTTGTGAAAATGAATAAATAATTCAAAGCATAATGCTTAAGATGGATAAAATTCATAAATAAATATATTTCACTAAATTTAATCAATCCCCTAAAATAATCAAAAGAAATTGACTTTATAACATTCTGTTTATAAAAGGTTATATTTACAAATTATCAAGACCAACAGACACTAAATATTTTATAATAAAGAATGATTGTTTTATCATTATCTGTTATATAATACTTGTTGCTCAAGAGAAATATAATTCTGTTTTTTTATTAATATTTTATCAAATACTCAAAACTAAGTAGTAAGATACAATAGCAATTTGAATCCACTAATAACAATGTCCCTTAAAATATGATGACATTGCTTGTTTGTTGATGCCGTTTGCTTCAAATGAGTCATTTCCATGAGAACTCAGAGTTGACAGGATGGATCATAATGTTAAATATCCTGTATATGCACATTTTAGGACATATTTCTAATGAACATTTTCTCTCTTGTCACCAAGCAGAAACTGGCTTAGCCTCCTTTAATGGCAAATATAATTATATTTTGATTCACGTTTTTTTTTTTTACTGACCAATATCTTCTTCTTCCTACTCAATTAAAAATTAAAAAATATTGTTTATATAATATTTACTTATTTTTTATTTCATACTAACTTAAATATATGGGGCTATTTGATAAAGCTTCTAATAAGAGATATTGCCAGATTACTTTTTGAAATAGAAACAAAAAAATTTTATTCTTGGATTCAAATTACTATTTTATAATTGAAATTAAACCAAGTTCAGATAGAAATAACCCTATAAAATTTAGTTGATATCCTATTATTTTGTGCACTTGGACTTTTCAACTGTAATTTTGAATATATTGAATGGAAGTCAGTAAATTTCAATGATTTAATAGCTTACAAAAATACATAGAATAATAATAATTCGGTTTTAGTAATCAGATTCGATACTTTTTATTCGAGTAGTTAATGATTTATCCTCATGAGGCTGAGTTATCCCTCACCAGATCTATCCCCCAAAGAAAAAAAAAAATCCTGTGGCAAGCTGTGGATCTGATCCAGATCTCCATAGTTAGTAGTCAGTGTGCTACTAACCATTAGAAAATGGGGATAGTCCTATATAAATTGTATGTATAATATTAATAGAAACTTTTATAAAATGTTTCTTAAGCTGTTGTATAACTCAGACCATAATTGGAAATCACTAGAATTTTTATTGTTATTTATACAGTTAAAAAAAACTGGTTACTTATGCAGAAATGCAATGTAATAATTAATTTTATATACAACTACAACAGTGGATTTTTAAAATACGAGTATACTGAACATTATTTGATAGTTCAAACACCCTTATATTTTTAAACTTAAATATTTAATCTGTTGAGTGAGGGATATTATTAAATAATATAATGGTATTTTATTTAATTACTGTTGAGCAGAAAGGAAAATTGAACAATGGAATCGGAATTCAGGATACCAGTGATGAGTCAAGTGAAGAGTGTACTTGTGGAAAGAATAAAAGAGTAAGAGAAAACCAAAGACGTAAAACACCTCCCATCAAAAGTCCGACAGTTCATGCAAGGTAATTTATTTCCATAGAAGGCTTGCAGGAGGGAAAAGAAGGTTATAATTTTACCAATTATTAAGAAATAAAAATACTAAATACTTCATTATAGCGAATAAATTTTATTCATATTTTTTAGATTCTCTTGGTTTTTTGGAAATGTCTTGAGACAATTGAAACTAATTAAAAATTTATTATAACAATTTGAATACATAAATAATAGCATAACTTTCAATAATATTAAATTATACAAAGTAAGTTATAGTTTAAGTAATAAAATTGTAAAGCAAAAAAAGCTAGGATAGCGTTGCTCTCCTGAATGTAGGTGATACATACATTTTGTAACTCAATTTACTTAGTTTATACACATTTTCCCAGCTTTGTATTTACATAGGTTCCATTTGATACATAGGTTATATATTTATAAAGTTAAATAAATATTAAGTAATGTGAAGTAAAGAAAATAACAGTAAAAAAAGAATAAAAAAGAGAATTACAAAAATAAACTGTATAAAAGAAAACGAAAGTTTACCATACAATTAACAATAAATCAAAAGAAACTGGATAATAGTTTTTATTTCAAATAAACATTTCATACAGGAATTTTTTTTTTTTGCTCCTCTGCAAATCTTCGCTGTGCTTCATTATATTAATAAAACAAATGTTCATCTATTGATCAACAGCCTTGTTAACAATAGTCTGTATTAGTATATTGTGTGGTTCAGTTGTTAAATTAAATTTATACATATTGAAACAATTTTCTTCTTCGCTTAAAATATTTTTAATTTCTTGATTATATAGAATAAAAGGACATTGATAAGTAATATTTATTATTTTGAAGGAGGTCTATGTAAATATCACAAAAAGTGCACAATATCCTTCTGTATTTATTTTTATTATAATTTCATATAATAATTGTGACGTTTAGGACTCATTCAGTCCAGCAGCAAGCAATCCCTTCACAATTAGGAGAAAAATTCTGATCCAATCAATAATAAAAATTAATATGATCAATAAATATTGTCAATATATGAAAAAATAAAATATTTTTTAGGAATGGTTGTATCCTATCTATCTTGCATTGGCTGTAACTACATATTGCAATGTGTTGTTAGGTCAAAGTTCTATTTTATGGGTAAAATCTGGTCTGTCTATTTGTTGTCAGCTATTATTATAAAAAATATAAAGATAAATTAAAAAAATTAATAGATTACTAATTATTAATTTTTTTAATTACTAATTAAGTTTATGAGATCTGTTATTATCTTCTTTTCTGTTAACTTTTGGGGAGTCAAAGTCAAAAGTGTGTTGTTGAATAAAACTATGATTTGCAAAAACTGTTACATTTAAATTCTTATGATATATACAATTAGTTCAATATTATGACAATATATTTCTAAAAGTTTGTGAAGTCTCACCAATACAACATTTATCTTTACACTATTTAAATTTAATTCTGTAAATTATGTTCTCTATATCATTATTTTCTATTTCTTTAAGATAAAATAATAATTTTCTAAAAGAAAATAAGCAGAACATAATTTACGAGCTCTCATCTTCTACCATCTCATCAATCTGCTGCATTATCATATTTCAAGACAAAGCAATTTCTTCAACGAGTTAATTTTTGGATTGTTTGTCTGTTTTACAGTGATTTTTAAGCTGAGCTTGATAACTTGCTCTCTGTAGGGTTTCATTTGTTGTGCCAGTAGCAAAGAGATTTCATAGGAAGCTATTACTACTACTGAAGATACTTTATTTTTTTAAATATTAATTTAATATTAATTGCTACCCACACAATTATTTTTTTTTATTTTTCTCAATGAAAACCCAAACACAAGACTGAACTAACAGGATACTTGGAATCAAAATCAAAATGGTTTTAATGAAGTGTCGCTCCAAATTGTATTTTTTAGGTGCTGAATCATTTTAACCTCAGATCAAACACATTGCATCCATAAACAGAAATTGTTCTTCCAAAATAGATGTTGAGCACTCTCATTTCATTGTCCTGTCTATATTTCCAGTTGCTTATTTCACTATTAAAAGGGCCACAGGTGGGGTGAAAGAACTCTTCACCCTATGTAGCACTCAAATTCTATTCAAAAACTATATTACTTGTACCTATTTGTAAGAGAGAAAGAAAAGGACTTAGAAATGAGCCGAGAGACTTGAATAAATTGATCAAAGAAGGAGGGCGGGGAAAGCTGGAATTCTAGGTGAAATTTGTGAAATACACTGCCTATTGATTTTCACAAATCAAAAAGAGCAGGGCTTATATTTGTTATCAAACCATACCCTTTAGCACTTGCTGATACTTCCAATATGTTTATTTATTACTAATAAATTTTCCTGTAAGTTAACTGAAACACTTTTTTGTCGACCTATTCTGTGTTACATTACCAGTCATTCCATTAATTCTGATTTTCAATCATTAAAATACTAATAATTAAAACTATATTAAAAATGGGGGTAAAAGTTGATTATACAAACTAAAAAAATACTGGACCAGTTGGCCACGGGTCACCCTAAAAGGTGTCGCGGGCCAGTAAGTGGCAAATTTGTGAAAAATGGATGAAAAGTTAGTACTAATAGCCTTCAAAATGCTAATTTGATTTTTCGAAGGTTTGAAATAAAATACAACTTCTAATGACCAATAGAATGATTTGTTTTGGCTATTTATGCTAACATATACATTTTATCAGGAGAAAAAGTATGCCTGGAGAGGACTTGAATAAAAGAAGATGCTCTATATCAGCTGCCAAATCCCCAAGTCCACCAGAAGAACAGCCTGTGGTGACGGCTACAAGACTAAGCCCATATTCAGTTCACAGTCCTGGAGGAAGTCCAATTAAACTGCATCGGGCAAAGGTTTTTATAATTTTATTCATCACTGCTGTTTGTGATTTTGCATTATTTAAATTACAATCATTATAGCTTTAATGAACTGATTAAGGTTGTTACAAGTCCTGATTCGGCTAGACTGAAAGCACTTAGTGCAGAGTCCTTGCGCTCGGTCAGCCCCGGCAGTGACTCAGTATTCTACAGCGAGCCTAGCAGCAATGCAACCGGGGAAACAGCACCACCTACTTGCTCTCACTGTGGGATGTTGTACGACTCACATCAGCCAAAGGTAATAACAGATTCATCTAACCTAAAACATTATACTGATCTCCTCTAACTAATCCCTTCTTAGTTAATTTCTCTAATGTTAACTTGTTACTTACTAAAACAATATATTAGGCACTTTATTTTAAATTCGTAGTGAGTAAATTTCCTAATTATCTCTTTTCCATTTCACGAACACACTGTCCTGGATTTATTTATTTATAGAACATTTTGTGCTAAATTTTGTTTACAGGCTGCCGAAAAACCTGCTGAAACAATAGTTCAGCCTCCTGCTGGTTTTGAGGACTCCCCGAGAACTCCTCACAGGACGCGATTATATAAAAAAGCTGAAAAAAGGTTTAGATCAGAAGAGAGGAGACACCGCATGCATGCAGATGCAGCAAGAGCCAAATCAGAGGAAAGAGCTAGAGAAGAAAGAAAAGACAAAATCCGGTATGTGACCAGCCTTTAGTCTATTTAGAGACTCTCAAAATATTTTATTAGTATATTTTAATATAGGTTTATCTAATTAACCTGCAGACTGTCATGCATTTGTAAATGTAACATAATGAATTGAAATAGAATCCAAAATAGGGGTTACTATAAAACCCATGTTAATTAATAATCCTAAGGTAATCGAGTCATTTTCCCAAATTCATTAAATTAATAATTGAAAATTTACATAAAAGAAAATTAAAAAAAATACTACTAGGTATTATTGTAATGAATTAATACAAGACTGATGAATAAATATTTAAATATAGATAAAATTCTGGATCTGTAATTCCAAATTCTAATAATGGATTTTGTTGCCTTCTTCCTTCAGGTACATGGTAAGGTTCAGGTAATTCCTTAAATTAAGATTCAAATTATGATTTTACAAATACAATTGCGCCTATTTTTGATAAAAAAATATCACCTGTAAAGTATCATTAACCCTTATCATGCTGATTTAAATACTAACACAGTTCACAAATTACTCTATATGCTAAAAGGATCCTAACATGTGTTTAGCCCAAACATTCACTACCAAATCCAATCAAAGTGCACTCAACTTGTGCTCACCTCTAGGGTACATCCCTACAGGACTGTTCCACCTGACAACCACACTAGGAATCGATCTCAGCAGGGTTATGCTTTCAATACTTCAATGTCCAATATGATTATGAAGTAGCGAATTTATTTTTTCTTTATTTTCAAATTATTCTAATTAGTATTAGTGTATTTGATATTTATCCTGTCCAGCTATAAATTTTAAAACATGAATAGATAGGGATGTTTAACAAGACTTTTGTTAGTTGGTAATTGTTAGTAACACCATCTGTTAACTCTGAAATTCTCTCCCAAATTTAATGCATACACAAAACATGACCTTAAATTAAGATTCAAATTATGATTTTACAAATACCTTGCACCTATTTTTGATAAAAAATATCACCTGTAAAGTATCATTAATTAAGTAAGACTCCTTTAAACAAGGCAACTAATATATGATTTATAATCTTAGATGCTTTGAACTTTACAAACCAACTAATATTAAATAAACAGCGTACATTAATTTGCCCTATTCTGTATTTAAATAGTTTCTTTATCTATGGATATTTTCCATTTTTAGTCCGTTAACTCGTTCGACTGATGCAAGTATGGAGAAACTACATTCACATAGCAGTGATGATGATGAGTGGACAGGTGTATTATCTGAAGCATATAATACTGGAACATGGGTGTACATTGGTGCTGCGGAAGAGCATCAGTTTTGGCAGAGGCCTGAATCAAAAGTTATTGGTAATTACAGTTTTTTTGCCCCTTTCATCATTACATTTCATTTTACCAAATAATATCAAATTAATGTAATTGAAAATATTTAAATGCATTGATTTCGCTATTTAGTACTGATCATTTTGTTCCAAAATATAAAAAATTCAGGCTTTCATAAAATAAATACCTCCTTCTAATAATTCATAATCTATTTTCATTTGAATTACCCAAGATATCTTTTCAGATGAGGAGGCGAGTGAAGACTTTCAAAGGCTGAGAAAAGATTCTTCAGATTCAACCCATTCAGAAAATGAATTCAAAAGAAAATACCAAGCTATCGCTCACAGAATGGTTCACAGGAAATCAAGTCTAGAAATGTACAAAAGGCTTGCTTCTAAGTCTTTCGAAGCAGATAAAAGGGTTATGGTTAGGAGAGTTTCTGGGGAGTTTGGTTTTCGGATCCATGGGTCCAAGCCTGTAGTAGTCTCTGCCATTGAGAGTGGAACACCAGCTGAATCCTCTGGTTTAGAAGTTGGTGATATAATCATCAGTGTCAACAATAGTAATGTATTGGACGCTACACATTCAGAAGTAGTGAAACTTGCTCATGCTGGTGAGTTTGTTGAATTTTTTATCAAGCTTTTTTAAACTATATTTAGTGTACATTTTTTTTTAATTAGTTCATTTTGTTGTGTGATTATGTAGGCACTGATACTATGAAAAATGCAAATATTTCAGTTAAAAAGGCTTAATTACCTCTAATGTGCATATTTTCAATGAATGCATATTCCAAAACAAGATAACATATCACATATTCAGGCATCTTCTGAACTGAACTTTGAACAAAAATACATTTAATAACGACCTATAATTTGCTTATTAATACAAAAACCTGTACTATGGTAGAACCCTTCTATTACCTTGAAAAAATTAAATAATATTAAGGGTGTCATATAATCATTATATAAATTTAACATTGTCAATGATTATTCTCACTAGACTGTAATAGTCAAAAATATTTTTCATCATTAAAATCAATGAATAAGAAACTCAATAAAATTAAATAAAAAAACAAAAACTTGAATTAACTATTTGGCAGTTTACTAAGAATGAAACCCTTGTCTCCAACAGTAATTTATTTTCAACACGAGTACTTTAGACAGTTCTTGTATCATCTTTGCTATGTTGAGTAAATGATGGTTAATAACAATTAGTACAACATACAACATGAATAATATTGTAGTAACATTCCCAACTCCACACTTTTCAGACTACTCCGTCAGAAGACATTAATTTCTTATAAAAATCTAATTAACATCCAGCATCTTAACCACAATTTAGCAGTTGTACCTCACAGGGAAGTGATATTGGTGGGTGTTACAATTGAGTAGATTAAATAAAATATATAAAATTACTTGATAATTCTATTATCCGCTGTCACTACATATGTAAAAAGTTAAAATTATTAAATCTTAAAACCCTCCAACCATTTTTCCCGATCCTGCCAGTTTTTCTCATGTACTCCTAGGCCTAGCCTCCAAACATCTTGTTCTTGGCATTTCCCTCTGCATTTATTCTGTTTGTATTAGTCAATTATTCCTGTTCTTCATGTGCACAATCCCGGAGGAGATTTAGCTATATGTTTTTATACTTTCTTTTAGTATGGCCAAATCACCTCACCTTCGTTTTGCTTTATTTTGGAGTATATTAGTTCTTCCTTCCTCATTTATTCTATTTTAATTATTATTACTATATCCTTGAAGAAGTTTTTTTGTCACATAGATAGCATTATCTTCTTCTGAACCAAACTGACAAGACGAAAATTTGTTGAGGATATTACAAATATAACAGTTGGGAGTGTCATTGATTTATTGACTACCAAACTTTTTTAGTGATTTAAAATTTGTTTTCTAATTATTCAAAATCAAAATTAATACAATTTAATTAATAATCTAAGCTATATATATACACATTTTTTTGATTCCAGGATCAGATACTTTAGAGCTAGAAGTAGTTCGGACTTATGATAAGTCTTCGTCAAAAGCTACCGTTCCTTCACCAGTCATATGTGGTTGTCTATACAGAATGTCCATTAGCTCATCGAAGTTGAAGCCTGAATGGGTTCTTAGATATTTCATCTTGAAAGAAGATCATTGTTTATATCATTACAAATCGGACTTTGTGAGTTTGCTGTTAATTTTTAACAATTTACAAATTACTTCATTTCATTGTGAAGGGAAATAAATCTTCCTGCAGTGGAATCCTTCTTAACGAGCCATGAATAATTTGAACATCAATCACTCATTAAGTTTACATATTCACTTGTTCTATCTCAACAGCACTAACAGCTTGGATTATTCAGATGGTTAAGAGGGCACCCACTGGAATTATATTACATTTTTTTTTTTTCAATTTTAAAACATTTAAAAGGAATGTGGTTCAGGCAGGCAGTGAACTGATTTAAAAAAGCAATCAAAGTGGTAGATAATTTATTTCAAAGCTTATTGCTATAACATGATGATTATCTAATATATCTATTTTAATATCACGAAAAAATATTGTAATAGTTGCTTTTCTTTATCAACAAATAGTTTCTATCTAAATTATATAATTTAATTAAAATAAATAACATAATTAAAAGAAACTAACTGTATCAAATCTCTATTCTAGTGTTAATGTGTTAGTGTAATTTGAGGATTCAAATGTATCATCATAGCAAATTCTTGAATCTCTAATGATAGCAGTTATGACTGTTTAAACAAAATAAAATATATCAATCAATCATTTACCAGAAAAAAACATCCAGTAACCAGTGGCGTAACTATATCATCTGGGGCCTGTGGCAAATTCCTTTAATGGGGGCCCAATCTTTAAGCTTTATTATACTTACGAGTAGTTTAGTTACCCACAACCAATAATAATTTTCAATTGAACCTATTTTAATAATTTTATAAATAGGTACAATATTAAAACAATATTTCTGAGCTCGCGGCCACTTGGGCCGGGGCCCTCTTGGGTCGGGGGCCCGTGGCATTTTGCCAGCCCTGCCACCCTGTAGTTACGCCTCTGCCAGTAACTTCTCTTTAAGTTAGTTGAATATATGATATATAGTATAAAAATTTATGTTTCTTTAATAATATAACAAACATCAAGGAATTATGTTCTGTATTTTTAGCTATTTAATCAAATAACTGTCATACTTAAAGCTGACAACTAGTTAGTCTTGGCTAATGCACACACTTCATTATAATTTATTTTTTTTAATGCCTAAAAATTTTCATTTGAACCAACTAAACTTTTTAGACTTAAGGGCTATACTCGACAACTTATTTTTAATGATGTGGAGATTATAATTTTCATTTTTAATAAACATATAGTTTAACCTTATAATCAGAAGTGTGAATTAATATCAAGAACAGTTGCCGGTTCCTGTTCTATCTTGCACTTTCCAGATCATCTCCATGTCTTTGCCTGGACTAATCCACACAAGTGATAGTGTGATTTCTTCATATTATGTCAAAAACATTATAAACATAACCAAAACTCATGACAATGTTTACAAACACCTTGAAACACTTTCACAATTGTTATTATTTCTTGAAATATCAAACACATAGCCAATATTAATCTTAACACATAGATTTGAAAATAATCTAGCCAATAATTTCCAGGGTAGCCAGCCATTGGGTGCCTTACGAGTCACTGACTACATGGTGTCTGTTACTCCTGAAACAGAAAGGCCTCACAGTTTTAAAGTTTCGAGGAAAGGATGTTCCAGTGTTCATTTGGCAGCATCAAGTGCTGCAGAAACAGGACAGTGGGTTGCTGCACTTACCGAGGCTTGTAAACCTCAGGTAATAGTTATATAGTCCCTATATTGTTGACATATTCCAAGTTATAAGTATTAAAGGTTTAAAAATTATTTCATATTCATGCTGAAATTTTTTTATAATACTGAGCCTAAGCTAAGAATTTTTTAAATATATATCTTCCTTATTACTGTGAAAGAACCTACAGACTTATTCAAAACAAGTTTGTTTTTTTTCTTTTCAAATAAATAGAGCAGACATTTTTGAAATGTCAGTTAAATTTATAAACAAATTTTATAGTTTTAACTTACAAATTCTGAAAATATCACAGTTGGCCAAGATCTCAAAGTTAGCAAGAGTTCCACTGCTTGGATTCAAGAACAGTGACTGAGCAGAGTGCTTCCAAGTAAAAAAGTTGAGTACCTGGTTCAACTCCCTGCTATGGTACTATTTTTAACTTTCATGAAAAATTATTCAAAATTGTACTATTATGCTCTTATAATGCAATCAAAGTAACAAATGATAAATGAATACCATTATATGAACTATTCAATCATATTAATTATCACTTATATTTAACTAGGTTTACCCTTGGATGTCTGATAAATGCCTTAAAGCACCACCTACAAAAATTCATGAACCTGACTGTGTCGGAACGCTATCTACTCTAATTCATCACCGTGGTAAAACGTGGAGAAGAAGATTTTGTATTTTGAAGGATGCTTGTTTATATTTTTATACTGACATAAATGCTGAAAAAGCAATTGGTATGTTGTTAAAAGCTGCTAATACTATCTATTTTTACATATATAATAATATTTTTATCAGGAGGAGTTGAAAGATAAAGTCATTTTTAAGTGTCTAATATTGGATGAGGCATTGAGAGAAAAACTATCATAAAACAAAATCATCACAAGGAAGTCTTCCCGTGCTCAGACGGTATGGACATATCCTACTTTAGCGGGTTCCAGTTGTCTGTGGTCATTTAGTGGGCTTGTTTTGTTTTGTAGGTTACAATTTATATGTCATCAGGACAGAATTAATGTAAAACACAGGTCCCAGAATCAATAAATGTGACAAAAAAATAAATATTTTGTTTTTAAGGATACCAATTACAACAATAAATTTTATTTGCTAAAATTTTACTTTCTTATTCATGAGGTGTAAAAGGACATTTACAAATAGTTTATTTTATAAGTTTTAAACAAAATGATCCCAGGGTATTATTGGATAATTTGCACTATTTAAAATACTTCATATTAATATAATTAATTGGCTACAGAAATGTATATATAATTTAAAGTAATAGTTACCAAAGTAGTTAAAAACAATGATCTAAAACTATAGGTAGAGAGTCTTCATTATTGGTGGATGGGCATTTTCATTCATAGTTTTTTCTGGGATGGTTCCCACTACCTTGCTTCCGAATCATCCTGGTTTCTCTCCTGCGAAGTTCTGGCATTAACTAACTGATTTTGGTATAACTAGGTAGAACTAGCTGCTACCTGCACTGCTAATACACCGTATCCCACCAACCATGGTTGGTTTTCTCAGGTTCATTATCTCTTACTGCTGTTTTCATATGTGAGGTTATAGACTATCTTTATCAAATTACACAGCTAATAAAATTCTAAAAATAAAACAAATTCAATGCATTTTGTTTGATAATATCCATTTTTTTTCTATCTATAAATCTATATTTATAATTTTTACTTCTGATTACTGCAATACCGCAAACATAGTAAAATTAATTTCCATACAAATGTTTTATTGTCACATTTAGTGATATTAAAGTTATAAATAAACATCTTATTTTTTTTAGGGATGGTTTGCCTTCATGGTTACAGAGTTCAGAGCTTGACATCTGCATCTAGAAGATTTTCTTTTGAACTTTTCCCACCTGAACCATCGCTTTTACACTTTTATTTTTACACAGATACAGAGCTGGATAAGAAAAGGTAAGGAAACAGCACTGATTTTGTTTAATCTGCATTTTGGCACTGATAAAATTATTATTAATGAAATTAAAGCCTTGGTAGGATGAGATTCCCAATCAAGAGGTTGCAAGCAGGTGTTAAAAGCTACTGTGTAGTGTTTACTACCATTCTTTTGTTGGAGCAATTCCTCTATAATATCATTATTATTATATTAACTAATTGGTAAACAAAAATTATCAAGTCACCATTTGTGGCAACAGTGTGTTCCCCCTTCAACTGTTAAGTCAGTCGGGTTTTGTATCTTGTGACTGTATGTAGAGCTGTGTTATAATAAAGTATTTTTGCTCATAAAAACTGCTGGGTGTACGCTTATTTTATCACTTGTCAATATCTTTCTCCCCAACCTTCCTTTTAGTCATTGCTGTTATTCGGGGAATCAATATTTCCTTATTCAAATAGCTACTCTATTTGCCTCTTAAGGCTGTGTGGTTTCATCAAACGAAGGGAAAATCCCAACAAATATCCACTCATAGCTAAATTAACAGCTAACTGTGGATTTATAGTTTATAGATAAATAAAATTGGTTTACATCAGTATGTTCATGTCTAAGGTCACATACCAAGGGTCAACCCATGTCTATTTATGACTCTTCACATAAAATAAGATTTACTTCACATCTATAAATTATCATTCTAAACAATTAAATCTTGAAAACACTATGTGAGATAGTTATGAACGCACAAATCATTTTTAAAATAAGGAAATTCTAATTTATGATTTGTATTCTGACTATTTTGTATTTTAAATGGTTTCAATGTTGGGAATCATATCTTTCTTTGAATTTTTAAGTTATTTACAAAATGTTATGTTATGTTAAGTATGTATTTCTAGTAGATTGGAAACTATATCAACACTTGGTAGCCAGTGAAGTTGAAGTGTAGGCTTGAAGGCTTGAAGGGTTACCCAAGCTAGGATTATGTAATCTATCATGGGCCAGAAGTATTCATAATCAATCTGCTTTACAGAGGATTCTTTGGAATGATTTATTTACTTATTTGCTATATGCTGAGAGATTTTCAGAGATTCAGCCGAGATACCTTGAAAAACCTGCTGAGAACTTCTCTTGAATCAGCTTCAATTTTCAAGAAGCATTTTAAATTTCTTGGATATGAGTTCCAATTTTACTCATTTCCCCTCTAATTTTATTGTCAATTGTCCATTCTAACTTCTATTTTTTATTACAATAATGAATGTATGAATTCATGATGGTTTAATTAAACCTATTAACCAAAAAAAACGATAGTGGAAAAATGGATTAAAACCTGCAACCTTTTTAGTATAAATAAAGAAAAGAAGGGCCCCTTGGATAGAATATTGGCCCTACCAGTATCGTTTTCTTTGGCTTGATGAGTCAAAAAACCCAATGGAATTGCATGTCATATCTATTAACTAGTCACAGTAAAGACAAATTTTTTTGTGACTTCACTTTAAATTAATGTTTCAGGTGGCTCGCTGCTCTTGAATACTCTATTGACCGTTGGATCAAGGTTGGTTGATTTTTAAACTGAACTACACTGCCATTTTCTATTGTGAATAATACAAGTGGATAACTAGAAGCGTTTGTAACATGTGGATAGGAGCCATGTTTAAATAAATAGGCATTTGTATCTTTTCCTATTTATACTTCAAAATGAAGTGATTTGTATAATAAAGATTTGCTCACAGCAACATGATAAATATGTTGTATGTTTTGTCAATTTGTGTATAGTATATACTATCTTACTTCCTAGGGAATTTAAGTATTAAATGTATAATTTATAAAATAACTTATATATATATATAAAATATATATTATTTGCTCATTGCAATTCACAGTAAGTTAAACACCAAATAGGTGGCGTGTTCCATGAGTCATACTGGCTATGGACAATTAAATTGGATTAAAATTTGTGCCATTTACTGTAAAGGATCAATAGTCAGTTGTTTATTTATTTATTTATAATAATGTGTGTATCAAAAGTTAGCTGTTACATTTGACAATTTATTTTCAAATGTGTATTGCGTAGATGAGTGTTCATAGTTATCGACTAATGGAAATCTATGTTATAATAGGTATATGATGTTAAGAAGTAATCAAACTGATTATTTAGAGCCTAATTAAAGTAAATAAAAAAAGTGGTCAATGTAGGACTAGATTGTTGTATTGTGTGTCATACAATAACGCACAAAACTAAATAGTTGTTTGATAATAGCGGACCATTTCCTTAAATGATTATGTGTAAGTCTCATAGTTCTTCCAAGCTCATTGTCTGAATAGGTATGTATACCAAGGTGTACACAATATTGCTTTAAGCTCTTACTGTGTTCTTAAAGTATTGGTAACATTAAAACAAAACACTAATGTTACAAAAATTTGATGAAAATATCTCATTGTCACTGAATCAAACAGTAGAAGTTAGTTGTTATTATAAAGATACATTATATTGAATGTCGTTTGTTCTGTAGATTTTTATTGATGGATACCACTGCTTGATTTAAAACACAAATGCACATGTAATATATCTCGAATCAACTGTTGACAATGTCAATCAGTGTAATATTAAAATAATTGAGTACGACACATTTATACATATTCACATATGAAAAATATTTTCTTTGGTTTGAGTCATTATAGATTGTTATGAAAATTAAATGAAATCATGTAAGCAGTATTTCTTTATTATTTGGCAACCAAAAATATGTTATGTTAAAAGATAAAGTCATCTTTACTCTGGTAATTGTGGGGAGGATCTGAGGGCTGCCTTACTGTTACAGTAAAAAAAAAGAGAAATTTTCTAAACATATTGTTTATATATTTGAGAATCTTCCAAATCATCCTCACCCATTGCCTTTCACAGGAATTCTTTCTTTCCCGGAATTGCCTTTCCCAATTTCCTGGAAGGAAATAAGTTAATTTCCAGCAGGAAGTTTTGAGAAGAAAATGTAACCATCATACATGAGTGATGTTAGTAGATTCGGGTTCTTCACATTTTACAGCAGCATATGAGTGTTTTTACATTTACATTAGTTATAATGTATTTTAACATGTTGAACAATAACTATCACTGTAAGAGCTATACATTGATGCAAAGGTGGTGCCATGGCCTGCCCTTGGCTGATCATCTTTCCTTCCTCATATTGCATTCATACTTCCATTCCTACTCTATTTATCACTGTAAAAATGGGTATACTTCAAGAATATTACATTTGTTAGAATTTATTTTATGTAATGAGACTTCTTCCTTTAATGTAATAGAGCTCACTTTATAATTTATTTAGTGTGTACATATTTGATTTATCCTTTTTTAAATTTAATCCTTCTTATTAATGTATTCAGCTATAGATCCATCTATAAATATTTTAAATTCCATTTCACCTAGTTCATTTCAAATTAGCTGATTATTATTAAATAATGAAGTATAATAAATAAAGAAATACTGCATAAATTGATGACAGTTTTCATGTGTTTATGAATGATTTTAATTTTATTTTAAATGTTATTTTTTTAAATATTATTAAGGATCAATAATTTTGTTATTATTGGTAAGTTAAACTTCTTATTTCTCTATAATGGAGTTAGTTTGTTTTGGATGTCTTTCCTGTATTGTCTTGATATATTTATTTCCCCTATTTGGCATTTATTGTTTTTTTGCATTTGCAAACTATATACATTTAAACCATTCAGTTTTCAAAGTCACCCAAGATAAGCCATTGAAGTTAAATATATCAAAATGCATTATGTTTGATGAATTAATTGTATTAAAAAATAAATAATATTTTTCTGAAGCATTTCAAATGTTGAATGTACATATCCAAAGTTATATGCAAAGTTATAATTTCATAAATTTGAGCGATCTCACATCAAATGAATCATTACTCTAAGTTAAATGTAAATGTTTTGGTAGATAAGTGCCTTAACACTATGACCATTAAATTATTACCATCGAATTATTATATAATGGTTGCATCAACTGATGACTTTATATGTTTACACTTTGTTATATTTTAGAAATTTATATAAAAGCGAATTATTCGGTTCTATGTTCATCACGATGATGCTATATCTGGATAATGTTTGGTTATTAACGGTTTCAACAATTAGTAAAAATTGCCCATTATATAATCACAATCAAACATATGTATGTACATTTAGTTGCATTTATGTCAAGTTCATTCCATTATTTGAAAAAAAAAAAGTAATGTAAATATTATGAAAGTAGAGGTAATTTAGTTGTTCCAAATTAATATTGAATATTATTCTGAGATAACTGCATTTATCTTATTTCAAAGGTCACATGAATTTAAATGTGGTTCATATATAGATATTCTCGACATCATCGATTAAGTATTCTGTGTGTTGCATGAATTATCATCAAATTCATGTTTCCTGCAGCTGTTGGCGGATAATGGATTTTCTCATCTCCTGTTGAGCTCATTCCCCTCAGTGAAGTTCGGAATATTTTGGGGGAGTGGTACCTATCAATAAATCTTTGAAACTTACTAAATTATTGTGGTTTTGAGTGATTTTTAAAAAAAGATTTCTTCTTGTCAAAAGTTAAAATTTTTGTCATAAAATAATGAAGTAAGTGCTGTTATTTAATGAAGAAAAATTATGAAGGTTTGAGACAATAACTTGAAATTTTTTGTATTGTATATTTTCTTTTATTTCTTAAAATGCCATCCTTTTTGTTGTGATGGTTCTGTTATAAAAAGGGTATGTGCATTAATGCCGGAGAAAGTATAAGTTTAACAGTCGTTAAGAATCTTTATAGATTTCCTTTCAACTGAATTATTTATTTTAAATTGTATTATAGCAGATGAGATAAAATTGCAATACCTTTTACACATTTATATACTTAATGAACATTGTAATATTTCTGGAAAGTAATGAGAGGTAATGTAATGATATCTCACGTACTTATTGGTGGTACTCTTATGTTTTTGTCAGTATATCAAAACTATTTTGGTCATTTCCTTGTGACATAGATCACTTTTGATGTGCAAGTTGAAAATTGAAAAGCTGTACTTGGAATTTTCGACATTCATCACACTATTGATAGTTGTTATACATGTGTTAGTTTTGAGGCCTAAGTAAGATGTGGAGGAAAAAATGAAAATAATATTTTCGTAATAGACCTACAAACATTTGGAGTTTTGTAACTCATCCTTTATGAAATAGAATTCCTATTATTGTAATAAATTGAATAAGTATCGATGTTTTTTAATTACTTGATGTTTTAAATATTAAAATACCTTTCCTAAATAAAATGATCTTTTGTTTTGAAATTTTTGTTTAAGAAATAGTTACTAACTGTAGAGCAATTGAAAAACTTATTTGTTATCAAGTTAAAAGAAAATCTCTTTTCATGATCAGAATATTGGCTTTAACATTAAATTATGGATCTCCTTTAATTTTATTTCACAGAAATGAAGCCAATAAAAAAAAAAATTCAATAATTAAAAATAATTGTGGCTTACAATTTAAATTTAGATGGGGGAAAAAAACCAATCAACCAAATAATTTCTAGAATATAATCTGATCATGAAATGAGTAGTTCTTAAAAGATAAAAAAGCTTAAACATAAACCTGAAAGAGATTTTTGATAGAGGATTTGTGTACCTATGTATTAATGATAGAAATAGGTTCTCAAGTTTCCGGATTGGTATTAACCAAAATACTAAATAAATGTCTAAATTTATGATGCGAAATGACCTTTGAAATATTTTTACTCTTACTTTAAGATTGGATATATGTACATAGATATTGTGTAATAAGGTGTTTATACAAAATTTTTAGATGTTTGCACATCTTTATTATCTCTGTGTTGTATTCCTGGTAACATTCAGGACTATGTTGTAGATATACATGTCCTGTAAAGTCTAAAAGGCCATGAAATACATAAAAACAAAACATAAATAACAATATAAAGTTTGTTAAATAACTGATTAAACAAATATTTTGTGTAATATATAATATTTATTTTTTTCATTATCCTATATCAGCATTCAATTGCCTTAATTTTTAAATTCAGCAGAGCAAGAGCAAGAGCCCTAAGGCACTTAACAAATTAGCACTATTTCTCCCCAATGGATTGTAGATGTGGTAGTTTTTGGGGAAAGTTTCCTTTTGCCTGTAGACATTCAAAATCAACATATGGTCACCTATTAATATAGTAAAAAAAAAACTTGGTCAAGTGTGATGTATAACATATTCAAGGCTTCTTTGAGTTTTGTACTAAAATTTTCTTGTCGATTGTTGTATGTATTTGGTGGGATATTGGCTTAGATTGACGAAAAAAATATGTTAGATTTTCATAAAATTGTTCTGATGACTAGAAAAGAAAATGAGATGTTAAATGTGTGACAATTGTAAGTAACAAGCATTAAAATGATAAATATAAATTAAACATTACATGTATGAAACTGTTGATCGAACCAAATTACAAAATAAGAATATTTGGTGAAGCATTTATTAATTTGAATATTAATAATATAAAAAGAATACAAGGAAGAAAATAAATAAGGTGCTAGATATTAGTGAAATAATTCAAATATAAAATGAAAATATATGTGCAGTTAGGAAATACATAAAATGAAAAAGGAAAATCGTGATAGATGGAAACTAAAGTTTGTTTTGAGTTTAATGAGAGAAGAATACAAGTTTTCACTGAAAGTGTATACAATGCCAAATCAGGTTCCGTAAATAATTATATAAAACCTATCGTCTCTGTTTTACCGACCCTTGCTCATCTACCAACAAATACATACATTCAAATTTAAATTGGCTGCTGACCACAAACTCATAATCTTGATTGATACTTCTAACAAATAATACAAAACATTTACCCCTTCTAATAATACCTTGCCCAATCTTCATACTTGCCTAAGAAGAAAAAAAAAATATAGAACATAAGATTAGGAAAAACCGAACAAAAAATGAAAAGCTGTGAGCTTAAATCATTGGAGAATCTTTAAGGAATACTAACTACATGACATGGACACCACCATCCCCATTTTCAAAAAGAGAAAGCGGTGTGTTTAGGAGACTGAGGATCAGAAATACTAAACTGATGTGTTTATATCTCCTTGTAGGACTCTATTGGTCTACATATGAATCATGTAATAACACTCCATTTAGAAACAAACATTTGATCACATGCCCAAACTACATAATGGAATGGCGGTATAATGAAAAATTACTTTCAAACCAATTTATTAAAGCAAGCCAAGAAATTAGCACTACCCAGTACCTAAAAGAGATCAGAATCGTCAATGATATATTAACCCAAGAGTCGTCACCTATTACCAATGCAGTTGATATGACATTAAATATAATGCGCAATAGTTTTAAAGACCTCTGCATTGTATCCATTTTGGAATCTTTCATCATGTTTGCCTGCTTTATAAACAAAGCCATGAAACAAGGTGGGAATATAAAATGAAGGTGTAATAGCCACCTAAATATGAGCTGAGCAGACTATAACTCCTGATAGAATAGCCCACTTTTTGTCTGCCTTCAAAACCAAAATTGGTATCATATGCTATTATAGTTACTAGTGTGACAGCTCCATAACAGGGTCCCCCCCTAATCCTTATATGGGAAGAGAATTAACTTTATTTCTACAAATAAAATTAGGTAGCTTTTATTAACATAGCCTCCCTCTCAGCCCTAACTTGGAGTATAAGGTTGTTAATAATTAAGCAAACAATATTTTTAAAATGTCAGTAATATGCTAAATTGAGAGTGAAGTTACTCAATCCCCAAAAATAGAACAAGAACAACACAGGGGGAAGAATAGAAAAAATATTAGGAAGATGAAAAAAAAGAAATATGAGAATCAACCGAAAAATAAAACATAACCTTTTTTTTAATAATTTTATTTTTGCACAAACAACTTTGGTTATTGTTAAGGCCACACACACATATATATTGTAATGATATTTTTATGGTCAAATTAAATTTATTTATTGGAATTTGGTTGAACTTGGTTTAAATCATCTGAATAGAGTGGTTAGTAACTGGTCAAGTACGAAGGGCCCATTGGACCTTTCAAAAAACCCACTTTTATTGTGTTGACACCCCCCTCCCCTGTAAATAGCAGAGTGGATGTTTCAGTGTGGTTTTCAGATACAAACAGTTTCCAATCCTCCATTAATATTATTCATGGGACTACCCTTAGTGAAAGGCAACCATCAGCTCAAAATAATTTTCCTTTTATTTTTCCCCACGTCCTATTTTTATAAGTTTGAGAGCTAAGGGAAAAAAAAAAATATTAATATTATCTAACTAAATAAGACTGCACTACATGCCTAGAGAGACTCTAGGCCCAGCCCCCAGTGGACTCTCACCACTGTACCGCCACATTTCCACCTCTAACGAGGTATTAACCTCTAGCTCCTCTAACTAATAAGGTATTAACACTCCTTAATTCCCTCACTCCACCTTCAAGCAGGTACTCCTAGTAAAAGGATCCGCTCAACCCAAATATTCCTTTATTTTCCCCTTATCCACAATCTTAAAATTTGAGAGCTAAGAAAAAAACAAAAAAAATAATATTAACATCTTTTCTTCCTAAAAATCGTTTCTCCCCGATGATTTTCACAGGTAGGAGATTAAGCATCAGGCACTGGAGTTAGCGAATTATTGTTACAGTGCTTAACTGTTTTATTGTAGCATCATTTTATTTTAAGCGTGCAAAATTAACTTCTCAACCAGTGCATAGTTTTTATTTGATTATAGTTTATTGTTTTATCAATTTCCTGGATTTTGTGAAAAAAGAAAAGCAGTGGTGATTTTCTTAACAGCTAAATTGTGGATGTTCAATAATCTAGCTCCCGTCCCGATGTGCGAGGACAAGGGCCTTGGACTGTGAACCAAAGTAGCCGGAGATCGAGGAATCGATGGTGCATTAAAGAGATTGCCACTTATCTTGTGACCTTCTTCAATCGTCTCTCCGCCGATTGACGAATCGTCTCATCCAGTGTATTACGCAAATCTATTTTCCCTTCTTTTCATTTTCGTCTTGAATTTTTTTTTTTCAATATTGGACACTTGCATATCAAATCTGAGCCAGACGATTTCAAGATATGTTTTTTTTTTTCAATGATTGGGGTGTTTTGCAACACCGTTCAACGTCCTAATAACATATTGCCTCAATGCATCATGAAAGTTTAAAAAAAAAAAAAAAAGAAAATTTCTTTATTAGAATGATAAATGCAGTCAATCAATGAAAATACATGTAAAATGTTTAAGTAACTAGGCAGTTTATAAATTTATTTTTCTATAACCTTATTTTTATTTTTTTTATTCAAATCCCTATACTATTTTTTAAAAATATGTTATAGACTCTACAATAATTGAATCTATTAACTAAAATTTCACTCTGTGCTAATTGTATTTATTGTAGCTTAGGTACATTTTTTGTGAATATATGTTACATTATTGTTCTTTTACAAATTTTATGTACATAATTCACGGCTTTTTGATAATTTAAAACCTGATGGGGTTCACCTTGAGGATGGTTATAAGAAATAAACTAATTTATGACTCACTTGACCTATGTTTCCCGGACAGCTTGTTTCCATCGATGGCAAAAGTGTGGCGGAGTTATGGTGTTAGTAATACACATACTAATACCGATGTTGGTCCAACCAAAATGACTCAACCAGTAAAATACACCCCATTGTTTTTCGCATAATAAAAACAATTATAAACTGTTATTAAAATATCTGAACTCGTTTAGTTTGGTACAAAATATCACAATAATTGCAGGAGATAAAATCAAAATTATTTTAACATCCGTCAATGGCCATAGAACTATTATAAGTTATTTTGACTGGGTACAATCACACTATTACACCAATGTCAACGAAAAAAAACTTCAGTAATTAGTTGAGGAATTCCTTATTCATTTACTAAGAGTGAAGTTAGGGAAGAATTAAATTTCAAGGGCATTTATGTTCTCCACGAATAACATATTTTAAACAAAGATAAAATGTCTACTCCTCTTTTCTCTATGATCCTGGTCACCAACCAAGAAGAAAAAAAAATTTATTCATTTAAAAATTTCATATCAATAAATGTGGGGAACCGAAGCATAAAAAGGAGACATCCACGTGTGTAGTAATTGTCACCGTATAGGGTGGTTAATACAAAAATCTATTGTCACTTATATCCAAGATGTGTAAAATACAAATAAAACCACCACTTCTCTGAATACTCCCTTAAATTCACCGATAAACCACATCGTCTAAATTGTAAACAGGCACAAACAGATAGAGAGAGGTTGTCCGTATTTTAAATTAATTAAAAATAAATAACAGTCCACTGTAAGACCCGTGGTTATCCCGTTAACTGAAGAAAATACAAAACGACCAAGCAGAAAATCTTCTCCAAACATCTGATGCCGCTACTGCTAAATCAAAGCTCTTAAAAGGGAAAATATTTTATCATTTATTACGAAATCGCGATATAAGCCATTCGACCTTACAAATCCAATTTTATTACACAGTCAGCTTCAGCGTTGCGAATATACCTGCCAATTATCGTTAATATTGCTATAATCTGTTCGATTGGATGTTATTGTTCCACAGGGGAACAACTCTTTACTAAGCCCCTTTGAGTACATTTATGACAAATGAATTTTATAAATTAGAAATACAGGACCATCCCCGACATTTTAGATATCATCATGATAGATCTTAGTTATCATGCTAATAAAAAACTTACACAGTAAGTTGTAACTTACAATTAACAGCAGTTACCAGTTAAGTTCAGAACGATGCAGATTTAAACCACATCCCGGTTTTAACTGAATTTTCATTCGTAATGCAACCAATAGAAGCCCCTAGAAGGATTCTTTTAAACGCATTAGTAGACTGAAGCCGATTCCAAAATAGCTTGACAAATAGAATAAATATTTGTAAAAGCCTGGTGGCTTATTGTACGTGTAACTCGCCACATAATACATAATTTATAATATAGTAGACATGAGATACGTAAATTGACTGAAGTTTATAAGTATCTTTGTCGGCTGTCCACAAAAGGGGTTTGACAGACGAATGGAGGGACCAGTGATAAACTCTCCTTTTTTCACCGATGCTTATTTCACCAGTAAAAAACCATAACATAGGGTTTTAGCAGGCAAAGAGAGCGCAGCTCATAAAAACCCTCGGTTGGAAGCACATACGAATGGGATGCGAAAAGGTAGTAAAGTCACTTTTAGTTTGAATAAGGTAGCCATAAACACCTTTCTTTAGCCGGGGTCGAACACAGACCAATAGGCATAGTGGTCGGAGTGGAAAAAAGAGTTGCAGTGCGCTCATAGTTTGATAGATGAACCAAATCATTTAGTTTGCAAATACAACGAATACTAGCAAATGGTTTATGAATCACCAGTGCTCGGGACAAAGCCGGAGCTTTTACCAACCACTATGAAACGTATTTCTCCATCTTGAATGCATATGAACATAATACCGCTTCATAGAAAACAAAGTTGAAGAATATTTGGAGTTACCTTTATTATACAATGATTCCAAAAATTAATAAAAGTTGTGGCCGTGACCTAATACCTGCCATAGCTATAAATAATCTGCCAAGAAAGGGTATGTCGGGTCGTCACTAGAGGGCTCAGTATACCTGAGTATCCCCAAAGTGGCGAGGAAGCGCCCGCCGCGGCTAGGATCGCTACAATCTCTTAGCCCCCGTCCGGCGAGCGCCCAGAAAGTGATAGAGCGGGTGGACCTATGGGCTTCATCAGGACTATGCATGATATAATTGTTCCACTCTTCTACATATGTAAACCAAATTCATAAAATCACCAGTGCATATACCTATTTGAAAAAATAACATCGTTTCATGACGGCTTTACTATCTGACTCCATTTTTGATAGGTATGTGCCCCGACAGAGCACTGTGTTCAGGAGAAGAGGTACAGGCTAGGTTTATAGGTAGTTTATGTGGTCTTGGAATGACCACGAATTTACACTCGGTATCTAAGGGTAGGCGAAAACCGTCTGGATCCCAAAGGCGAGTGTGAACCGGAGAGAGGCAGACTGGATTGCAATGGGAGACACTGCTGGTAAAATTTGCAGGGCCACGGCAACCGTCGTCTGTGAGGGAGAGTTCTCTTCCAAGGAGGTGCTAGTTTTAGCGAGACGAAGGCAGAGATTCCCACTAGGAAGGTGTGGGGTCTGACAATCGCCGGACTACAATATAGCGAGGTTAGGAAAGAGAGATGCAGAGGTAGTTGAATGAGAAGTCCATGGTTTTGAGTAGAGTAGGCGCCAGTACAGAGAGAGAGAGAGAAGTGTTGAAGGTCCCGGTTGTTTTCTGTCTGTGCTCTGACTGAGAATACGAGGTTTATATAGCCGGCTAGTCGTGGTGGGTGATCATCCCCACCAGCGGCTGTTCTCCCCACCAACTTCTTCCCCCACTCTCCGAATAGCGTCGTAAGCTTTATTTATTAAATATATGGAAAAAAATGATAGATGTGATATGATCTGATCGAGAAGAGAGTAACTTATAATTATTTATAATTAAGAGGTGGCCACAACAGGGTATTTTCTGGTTAACAAACATATTCAATTGTTGCATCCGCCTTCGTCACTTTCCACAAAATGGAAACATGGTGGGAAAATCGTATTTCTGAAGACAGGCAAAGCATCACAAGAAATAGAAATCTATAGACGATAAACTTAACGCCTATTTTAGACAAGCTGCAGGAATCAGTAATAAAAAATCGGCTCTCCTCGTTTTTCTATGCTAATCGTATCATTCCTGATTTCCAGCACAAGCATTCAACTTCACACAAACTATCAAGATTGACTGAATAAATTACACACGGCTATGATATGATGACGGAGATAAAACATCTTGCCACATTTTTCGACTTCAAGCAAGCGTTGGACAAATTTTGGAATTAAAAAAAAAAATTAATTTCATGTAGTGATTTTAATTAAAATAGATGGATAAAACTTCATTTCTATTTAATATTTTTTGATAAATGAAATTATGAGTTGTAGGCTGTTGTGAATGAAGTCAAAAGGACTTTATCAGTTCCGTAACTGCCTGCTACGACTGGTCGTATTTGCAGTACGTACCCTCGGTCGTATATAAACGTTATCTCACCAGTGCTGGTAAGGAGAGGTCCCGAGGGTGGCACAGAACTAACTGCTCCGCGCCTAATTGCGATTATTTCCACCCCAAGTCTCCAGTTAGTGGCCCTGTTCCGCAGTAACAGTCGCGCACTAGTCGTCGTCTCCTTACTACCAATTTACACTGTCTTATAGTCTATTCTCTGTTGATCTTCTCTCATTTTTGCAACATTGACCATTTTTTTATTTGGTGTGTAAGAAATTCTTTTACAATGTTTAAGAAATAAAATTACAATCTGCCCTATTTGGGCAAAGCTCACTAGGGTGTAGTAGCCCCTGATTGGGCAAAATAAATGATCATATGGTTCGTCGAAATAAACAGCCCTCTCATTTAATGCAGGCAGGAATGACTTGCCTATATAAGGGAGACATTATGAGCTTTTTCAGATCTCTCTCTCTCTCTCTCTCTCTCTCTCTCTCTCTCTCTCTCTCTCTCTCTCTCTCTCTCTCTCTCTCTCTCTCTCTCTCTCTCTCTCTCTCTCTCTCTCTCTCTCTCTCTCTCTCTCTCTCTCTCTCTCTCTCTCTCTCTCGCTCTCTCTCTCTCTCTCTCTCTCTCTCTCTCTCCACTGGCACTTGTCGCTCTGCTCTAACCATGGCTTTCTTATTTAATTGCCTCTGAGCCTCTCTTTCCTATCCTGGCTATCATTAGTCCGGTGTTGTCAGCCCCTACACCTTCCTAGAGGAATTCTCTGCCTTTGTCTTGCAAAAACTAGCACATCCTGAAAGGATCCCTTGCATGAAAACAACAATATCTGGGGCCCTACAAAATAAACTTAGTGAAGTCTCCCCCAGCGGTCCAGTCTGCCTCTTACCGGTCCACACTCGTCTTTGGGAACCGGACGTTTTTTGCCAACCCTCAGATACCAAGTGTGAACTCGTGATCATCCCAAGACCTCGTAAACTACCTATGATACCTAGCTTATTGCACTGTCGGGGCAAACCTTCTAAGACTAAGGCACCGGCAAAGGCTAGAGGCCACAGGTTTATTTATATCTCTTTCTTAACGCCTACCGGGCAGTTCTCTGCTTTCTTAACGCCTGCCCGGCAGTCAGGGCAGTGGCAGGGTCGAATAGATCTCCTCCGGCGGGTGCCCCCAACACCCCCTATACAGTTTAGCATTAACTCGTTCATGGGATATATACAGATACGTGCACCCTCGGGAGATTCCCCGAGTTTCTCTACCAGCCGCGCCACCAGATACGGGCCAGTGGAGCCTGACCAAGAGCTTGAGAACATTACTGGAGAAATGGACTCCCACTGTCATGAATTTATTAGCAGGTCACAAGGAAACTTCCATGTTAATCTTTTAGAACGATTATAGGGATATACGAGGCAGTACAGTTACTGGACCATTCCTTGGAACATTGAATTAGTCAGATTTGTTATAGAAATAGGACCTGTCATCTCTTCAAACAATATTGATATGTTCGCGGATGGAAGTGACATAATGTCTCATTAATAGTATTGATAACAAATATTAAAATGATCTGTTTGCCACACCTTACCTCCCACTAAGGCTTTTTACCTACAGCGTGCTTCTTGAAAGGTTGCTTATTGCCCGGCTTTCTCAGTTCGTTTTAAGCAGCCGCTAGATATTGAATTCTAATTATTTCCACATATATTAACACATGTTCTATCTCGGAACAGACCACAGCCAATCTTACGCATAAAACAGGACTCTAGAACATATCGGAAACTAGGACAATCTCAGGGCACTTTTCCTATTTGTCCATGTATGGAGCAGTACTACAGAAATCGACACATTTTAACATATACAGTGCAATCTTCATTCTACAGAGCAGTGACGGAAAGGGTCTTCCCGGAATTGATAACCCCATATAATCATATTTTCTCTATGATAATCCTTTAATTAAAAGGTTAGTTAAGAAAAAAATGTGTGGAAAATATTACATTATATTAGTAACAAAAAGTACTTATTCATTCAATTATATACATGTAAATTTCAATTTATTTATATATCTACATTATTTTTAGTTGTTGGAATGAAAAGCTCTCAGAAGGAATTCATTCTGTTTCAAGTGTTGACGCGTTGAAGGTACGAAGTTATCGTTAAATCATGACTTAAATGGTTTTATTCATCTAACCTTTTGGATGGTTATAATAAAAGTTAGGAAGGCTTCTAATTTCTATTGCTTTGAAAGACGGGTATTTTGCCTTCCCAACAACGACTAATTTTAACTTGTGTGATCCTGATACACTGGAACGTTAAGCGTTTTTTTGTGACATCAGGACACGATATCGACAAACATCAAAGCAGAACTACGGAAAAAATGATGAATGAGTGAAACAAGTTTGACAGGGAGGTCATGGTAACAAGAACCAGATTTACACTAATTAAGTTATCTTAACACCTTCCTTTCAAGAGAGTGACTCATTAAAACATTCTCTGTACCGTTGCGGTAAACAAGGTAATGTGCGTTTATTTCCTGTCTTTCTAAATCTTGTTAAATATATTTATACGTAGCACTAATCCTATGAAAACCTTGCCTTGCTTCATTATCATTTAAAATAACTAAGTTAGTATTATTTATTATTTTCAGTGGAGGTTCCACTGCATAGGAGAGCAGAACTCAAGAGTCGGAGGAGGAGGAAGTCAATAAGAACTAGGCTATACTGAAGGACAGATTGTTTAGAGCTCCCATTACTTGATGTTCGTCTTGTACATTAGGTAGTATGTTACAACAAACCCGGTTTTGACCACTGAGCCTTGGTAGGGGAAGAACCACTTTCTTCCAATTATATCTGTTCTCTTTACATTTTTACCATCAGATATGTGATCTTATTCCAATTATAATTGCAACATAACGCTCGATAATGTATTAAAAAAAAAAATTTATGTTCCTTCACATTTGTATAGGTTTTCTAATTGACAGATATGACTGTATTTCGTTCACATATTTTTTAACTTACCACCAGACTTCGCTTACTTTGCATTTTATATTTTGTAGTACGCGTGTCTTTTACATATACCTGCTTTCGTCTTCTTATTTATAACTATATCTGTGTAAGTCAAACCTGTCATTTATTAAATATTAATATCAATACATCAAATATCAGCACTGCACTTATAAAGACTTACCTGCTTTTTCTATTGTTTTTATTGTACCTCTACATTTTTATTGTACATCCTTATTAGAGCTACAAATAAATTTAACAAGATTTAGAAAGACAGGAAATAAACGCCCATTACCTGGTTTACCGAAACGGTACAGAGAATGTTTTAATGAATCGCTCTCTTGAAAGGAAGATGTTAAGTTAACTTACTTAGTGTAAATCACGTTATTGTTACTATGACCCCCCCCCTGTCAAACTTTTCACTAATTCATCATTTTTTTCGGAGTTCTGCTTTGATTTTTGTCGATATCGTTTCCTGATGTCACAAAAAAACGCTTAACATTCCATTGTATCAGGATCACACAAGTTAAAAATGTAGATCCTTGTAATCAGGACCTGATGGAGACATCAGAAAACGTCGACAAATATACTTGATGAAAACTTAACATCAACCAAACTTACCACTTTAAGCCATTGATATTATCAATATTTAATATTTAAGTTACAGTGTAATGATAATAACGTGTTATTTATGAGGGAACGTTCCAGTTAAGATTAAACTGTCCTGCAGGATGGGCAGTAATAACAAAAATTGATAAGTGTGCATTATCGCATAATTAGGAGTTCTAATTATCGTACTAATTATTCCTACTTGATTAATCACCAAAGTTTTGTCAAATTAGTTTGAGTAGCATATACATTCAAACGCTGTTTCTCTAACATGTTTCATTTATTGCTACTATACCTGGCTATTTGACACTACCGCCAAAGCTGTTTTATTTAAATATTAAAAAAACTTATCCCAGATCTGTTTTTATGATCATTGGCAATCATAGTCCACTGCCACTCCCTATATATATTGTTTTTCAGCACGTCATTATCTTTAATTTGATACTGTTTAGTATTATAAAGTTTTCATGGCAATTTTATGAAAAGTCAATTAATTGTTTTTCTTTTTTTCAATCACGAAAAGGGGGGTTCATATTACCACCTTTATTTCTACTAGTAGTACCAACAAATGCAGAGTACTGTTTATTTGTGATTTAAATGGAAATGTAGTCCTTTTTTCGGACCTTATACTCAAACTAGCAAAAATAATTCTTCTCAGGCAAAAAAAAAAGGAATTAATCTCGTAGGCTTCAAATTTACACTCAGCTCTAATTTATGTTTTGTGTTTCAAAAACACTAGTCAAACTAAAAATATGTTCAGTTCGTGGCAAAAGCAATCTCAAAAGCAATTCCCGAAATCTCTAAGTAATTTTCAGTTCCATCGCTGTACATTTTGTCTCATTTTTCGTTTTTCCACCCCTGTTTATTATCACTTCTGCAACGGGTTTTTATTTTTCATTTCAATCAATAAACAACATTAAAGCACTCGTAAACTATTGTGTATTCGTACAGTAGCGGCTACTGTAGAGGCAGAATACTGACATACTGGTTAAAACTACACCCGTTATTAATGCGCCACATCCAAATCCCACTTCATGGGATTTAACAAACTTCATGTGATTGCAATAACCAACCTTTATACCATAGTTTCTACCAATTCCCTTCCTTAGTATTTCTTTCCTTTCTGCCATCTTGTTCTTACATAAGGCACATCTTATTTTCATTCTTATTAATATAAATTTAAATTATAGTATTGTAAAACTCAATTAATCAAAGTCTGTAATTGCTTCCATTTGTCCTATAAATTAAGGTTGATATCACGTTTATAGAATCTGATTGTTGGATTTGTTTCAATGAGGAAATTCTAAAAATGGATAGCCTTCAGCAATATCTCAGATACTATTCAATCTGTATTCAATCGAGAGTTGGATCTTTTCGCACTAATAAGCGTTAATTAAACAGTATTTATCTTAATTACTTATTGCCTTATAAAAGGCAGATTGTAATTATAGCACAATAAAGGAATATATATATATATATAAGTTAACGATCGTCAACGAAAAACGAGAAGAAAAAGGAAAGAGGTTGAATGTAGTTACTGAACGAGAGTTGTCACAAGACTGTTTTTATTTGAGCTTTTAAAGCCTCTCTAAATACATTCGGGATGTTTACATCCCGATGACTTAAGGATTAGGCTGGCTGCCTACGACGTCCGAACCTTAACTCCCCCCTGCCAGTTTACGCATATCTCTTCGTAAACTCCAAGGTCCGCCGCACTCAGCACACAGCCTGTAATCCCTTACATCACGTTTACGGTCTAATATATTCATAGTCCTCACAAAAAAACAAAGAAAAGAGATAATACAGAAATAAAACAAAAATAATACATTCGCCCTGGACCCGGTGGCTGCCAGGTAAAAAAAAATGGAACATCCACAATATAAATAATGAAAACAAAACTCTCTCTGAGCAGCACATGTGAATGTGAACATGTGAAACATATGATTCCGGATCAGTTGCTCCGTATCGGATCGAGGGCACACCATCTTACGCACATTCAACACCCTCCCCCCTGTGTTGGGAGTTTCAACTGTTCAATGTGAACGGTTCGCCTCTTCTTTGGGGTGGTCATACTCTCGATGGTCACGAGATTATGTTCCCGAATTATGATGACCTTAAAGGGCCCCTCATACCGAACAAGTTCCTTACTACGATTTGACACGACTTTTCTGTACACAACGGTCCCAATCGATATTGCTCCTATGCGATCACGCACCTTCAAATTTGCCCGTGCCACGCGCTTGGATTTTTCGCGCATAATCTTATCGCGTACTTTGTACCACATCTTTCCGAGCTGTATGTGGGTGTTATGGAGCTGTGCCACCATTCCCTCATCCGCCACCGTCTCTGGCCAGTTCCTCGGTCTCACTCGTAATCCAAACAAAATTTCGAAGGGTGCTAACCCCGTCGTGGCATGTATCGAGTGGTTGTATGCCGCCACCGCCATTGGCATCGCTACGTTCGCCGACAGGCCTTTATCCACCTGGTACACGCGTAAGTGGTCGCTGAGGGTGCTGTGTAACCTTTCGATGGTTCCCCTGCTCTTGGGATGCCCGGGGGTATTAAAATGCCATACCACATCCCGTTTTTGCATTTCGGCTCTCACGGTTGCATTGTCAAACTCCCGTCCCCCGTCCGACGAGATCCTCTCTGGTATGCCGTAGAACTGAAACCATGTGTTGAGGGCTTGTAATATGGAATCTGATGACTTGTCTCCCACCGCGTAGGCCATAGCCACTTTGCTAAATGGGTCGATGATAGTGACCCACTTAAAACCCCGCCACGTGAAGGTGTCCACTTGAATCTCCGTCAGTGGTGCTTCTGCCGTGGGTGATTCCTCCTGGAGTCCCTGCGGGGGATGTCTATCATATTTCGTCTTCTGACAAACTTCGCATGCTCCGATTACCTCCTGAATAGTCCGCTGCATCCCCCACCAAAAATAGCGCCTTCGTAGTGCTTGTGCCGTCTCCTGCCCACCGCGGTGGTTGGTTTTTCCTTGGTGATACGCCAGTGTTACCTCGCGTTGCTGCTCCTCGTCCCGCAGGGTTTGGACCACGGAAAGACACCGAATGAACGAGCGATCCACCCCCAACAGCTCTTTCTGCCACAGCTTTTTAATTTTGTCCCACACAGTCTCGTTGCCCACGAATAAATGGTGTGTTTTGCCGGGTTTGGACACGTCCTTGAGAGCCTGACAAATTTGATCTCCTCGAACTCCCGGTGGTGACCAAATCGTCGCGATCTGACTCCTACCGTACGTACTATGGAGTATTTTCAGAGCACCCGATGTTTGAGTTTTCCATATGATCTGCCTCCGCTTATCATTGATAATTTCGTCCGTCGTCTCCATATCACGCGGTCTCTCTCCTATAGACTCGTCTGATGGTGTGTCCGCACTCCTGTCACTATCTTTCCGCGTGCTGCTCCTGCCCGCTTCTCCAGGCGTCCATTCCTCAATGAACTGCCTCATACCGCTCGATGTTTCCCCTTCTTCTATGGCGTTCACCATAATAGCGCGCGACAGCCAATCTGCCACGACGTTGTCTTTGCCTGGCTTATATACAATATCCAGATTGTATTGGGCTAAGAATTCCTTCCACCTTGTTACCCTTGAGGAGGATTCTTTGAGTTTTCCGACCCATTGAAGAGGTCGGTGATCCGTATGTATTCGAAACCTTCTGCCAAATACATACGGACGGAAGTGCCCAATGGCCCACACTATCCCGAGGAGTTCTCGTTCCAGAGCGCTGTACCGCGCCTCCGTGTCCGTCAGGCGTCTGCTCGCGTAAGCCACCGGTCTTTCCCCGTCTTCGCCTTCTTGTGACAATACTGCCCCCAAGGCATAGTCGCTTGCGTCGGTGGTGATCGTGAAATCCTTCTCAAAGTTAGGGAAAGCCAAAATCGGCGCCTCCTGCAAACGTGCCAAGCATTTGCGGATATTCTGCTCTATCAGCGGCGTGATCATTATCCGTGCTCCTTTCCGTAGTAAATTGTTAATGGGTACCATATATTCTGCCATGTCCGGCACGAAACGGCGGTAGTAATTGAGCGTGCCCAGTAATCTCCGAATCCCTTTTACATCTTTTGGCACCTCCATTCTCTGGATCGCTTCTACTTTCGTCGAGTCTGGTTGAACCCCTTCCTGTGAGATTGTGTGCCCTAAAAAACTAATCTGCTCCTGCCCCAGTGACGATTTGTCTATTGACAGTTTCAACCCGAAATCCCTTAATCTCTCAAATACGTTCCGGAGGTGTTGAATATGTTCCGATTCCGTTCGGCTGAAGATCAGCAGGTCATCCATGTAAATTTGGCACATATTTTCGTCCATTCCTCTCAGAAGTTCGTCCATGAGACGCTGAAAGGTTATTGGAGCATTTTTGAGACCGAACGGCATTCTCGTGAACTCAAAATGCCCTCTTTCAAACGAAAACGCCGTTTTATGTTGGTCATGCGCAGCTAGTTTGATCTGATGGTACCCTGCTTTTAGGTCCAATGTGCTAAAAATTTTTGCACCGTTTAGTCTGTCTAGGATGTCTTCGAACCGCGGGATCGGATATTTTTCGTCCAGGGTATTATCGTTAAGTTTCCGAAAATCCACCACGACTCGGTATTTTTCCTCACATTCTCCCGGTCGACTTTTCTTTTTCACTGCCCACAAAGGGCTATTATACGGAGACGTGCTATCTCTGATAATACCTTGGCGCTTGAGATCCTCGATCTCCTTTCTAATGTGTTGTCTGAGCGCTTGCGGATACCGCCTCTCCTTCACATACGTCACCCGCTCTACTTTTAACGGGATCTCATGTAGCGTTTTCCCCGTTGCTCCTAGCTTGTCCCCTTCAGCGAAAAAAATATCCCTAAACTCGCTCCTCAGACTCTCCCTCCAATCCTCCACTCTCTTAACCGCTCCTATTTGCTCCGTTTCGCCCCTTACGCCCCCCCGGCTTCGATAGGTTCGCTTCCCTATTTTGATCCTCCAGTTCTCCCCCTCGTTTTTGATGCGCGCGCCTACTTTTCCCAGTAAATCACACCCCACTATTATCTGGTATTCCCGTGGCATGTCTTCCACGACGTGTACTTTTATGTCACCCATTACTTTCGCCCATTCTTCCAGCCCCACGACCGCTTCTCCCATTACTTCGCAGGGTCCCCCAAGAGTAAGTAATTTACACTTACATACCTTGATCTGGTGTGCCCTCTCTCCTCTACGCAACCTCTCTAACGCACCACGAGATATTATTGTATTGGTGCTGCCAGTATCAATGAGGCACCTCTCCCCCTTCCCGAACTCGATAATTGGCAAACCACACATCCTTTCCCGCACTGTATTGCACCTTAGGATGCGGTCGCCTCTCTGCTGCCACTCTCCTCAGGCCTCCGTACGCCGCTCCCATCTGCGCGAGGGATTCTTCTGCCACTCTCGTCGTCTGCTCCCGCTGCGCTTCGACTCCTCTCCGTCTGTCTCCGACGTCCCTGATGACTCGTCGCCCGATGATCCAATTTCTCTTGGTGTCGCGCTCCGCCTCTCCCGGATTTCCTGGTTGTTCACCTCCATTGGTTCTGCTTTGTGAAATTCCCTTCTACGAAACAAGTATGGACATTGTCTTGCTATGTGTCCTTCTTCCCCACACTCAAAGCACTTAGTGCGAGGGCACTGAGCTACCAGATGGCCCGTCTTTCCACAACCATGACATTTCCTTTCTTCTTTCCGAGGTGCGTACCTAGGCCTCGTCACTCCCAATCTTCTCTCTCTTGTCGCTCCCCTGTCTCTACCGGCAAACGGCGTTTCCTGTCTCCTCCACACTGCTTTTGGGGTCCTGTTTCTCCTATATGGGATCTGGCTCCAATCGTTGTCATCTTCGTTCATTTTTACTTCTTCTTCCCTTGCGCTAGCATCTATCATCGCCTGGGCGCATTCGAGGAACGATCGCTCATTAGGGAACCCTTCCTTCCTTCCCGTCTCCTTCGCTAATTGTACCTTTAAGATTGTTGACAGGAATCCCATCCTGCCCTCCACTTCATCGGCGCTAGTTGTCTCCCTCATTTTCTCATTTATTTTATTGTAGCGGACAACCAGGACTGCAGCATACTGTCCACTATTCTGTCTCGGAGATTTCATTTCTCGAAACATTTGGAATATATCCTCCTCTGGGGTCCATCGTCCCCCCCCCATATGCTTTTTTCAGTCTCGTCTTTACTATCTCCCACGGGGTTTCCTCGTCCGCCTGTATCAGGTTCAGCACCTTCCTTTTCACCCTGCACACCAGGTCTGCCTTTATTGACTTAGCGTCACCTGGGTCGAGTAACCCTTCGTCCATCTTGGCTTGTATCCTCTCCATAATCCTATCTCCACCTTTGAGAAAATGATTTAACTCACCTATTTCCCCAGAAAATTTTTCGAGGTCTGAGATCATTTTCCTCATGTCCTGTGACGTCACTGCCCGCACCTTCATCCACGCCAGTGTGTTCGCATGGGCTTCAGCCATGGTTTCTTTAGGTAACTGTGGAACTTCAAACGCTGCCGGCCGCAATTCCACCATTACCTACTTTAATTAAATCACACGAAAGTGAATAAGAAGGAAAAAAAAAACAAAAACCAACTCGCACGTTAATGACTCGAACCCACTCCGCTCCCGGGTTTCGGCACCAGTTAACGATCGTCAACGAAAAACGAGAAGAAAAAGGAAAGAGGTTGAATGTAGTTACTGAACGAGAGTTGTCACAAGACTGTTTTTATTTGAGCTTTTAAAGCCTCTCTAAATACATTCGGGATGTTTACATCCCGATGACTTAAGGATTAGGCTGGCTGCCTACGACGTCCGAACCTTAACTTATATATAATTAAACAATATTGAGAAGATACTGGACGTGGTTATATCATTTTGTTTAAAATCATGGAAAGAAATCACAGAGGAAATCAATGGAGATTATAATTTGATAAATCAAACGACAGCTGCTGAAGCGAAAGTCGTGCGCTATCGAGTAAATTCAAGGTAGGCCATAAACCGGGGTTTGTCACCTGGAAAAACATATGGGGCGGAATGGGCTTTATGTTTCTGTTCCAGCGTTCATGGAACCGAGCGAACCCTGCACGCCCCCCCCCCCCGATCCTAACTGCTGCATTGGAGAATCCATGCATATCTAAATTATTTGAATAGACTACCTAATAGAAAACTACTCTGCGTAACGTTTTATAAAAAATAGTTGGCATTCACTCCTTATAATAATAACTATATTATCCTTGAATTATGCCCTTATGACTCTATGGCCCTTAAGAACAAACATTTATTTAAGATAAAGTTGGTTCTTTGACAGTCTCTGCTCAAATTTTAACTATACAAATAAAATATAAATATAAAAAAAATGTAATAAGAAAAGATATAATCAAAAGTGTAAATATATCAATAAAATACACATATTTATCAGTTATTAAAAATATAAAATATATTATAAACAACTAAACTGTAAATCAAAACAATAAGACAAAAATAAAACAACTTGCTTGCAAAATTAAAAAAAAAACTATCTGCAAAAAACACACACACTCTAATTCGCACATGATATTCCTAGATTTACTCATTAAAATGTATCTTAAGTGTATATGTACTGCCTAATGGTAACCTACATTTTATAATTAGCATCTCATAAAAATGTATTAGGAAAATCATTATCACACCCGGCACATATTCCCTTAAGATCCTTCAAGATTCTTAAAAAATCTTACTTTTTTCACTATTTCATTTTATTGCCTCTGAATAATCAAAACCAGGGTCAATAACGTGAATTATCCGTAAGCTTTTTTATAACACTTTTCGATTCTCCAATAAATATTTAAAAATAGGGAGTCAACTTCCTCAATTCAAGCCAAATCATCTTAATTAAACACGAGTTTAACAAATGTTGTTGGAAAGTTCCCGTTTCCTTAAGTACTATTTATTTATAATTAGTTTTATCTTCATATACGTCCTTATGGTTAATGAGCAAGAAGCAGAGAACATATTTCTCTGCCATAAATAAAGGCCACCTTCTCCAGCCATTAATAAACCATCAAATAATTTTCTTTCTGTAGAATAAATAAGAAACACCTCAAAAATAAAGGGTGTCCCAGAATTAACGCAAAATTTGATTTAAATAGAAAACACAGTTTTTAGTAGTTTTGTTGTTATTTTTTTTATTGAATTATTAAGTAAATAGGATAGGGTTATTTAGGGAATAACACATCGGGCAAATGGCCTCCACGACTTTGCTGGCACATACGCACTCTTTTGTCGAAATTTTCCATGACCATTTGGCATAAATGTGGTTGACTTTCGTTGATGTAGCGTTGAATTTCCTCTTTTAATGCACGGGTGGATGTGGGCTTGTTGACATACACCTTTGACTTCAAATAACCCCATAAAAAGAAATCTAAAGGTGTTAAATCCCACGATCTAGGGGGCCAATTCTGATCACCAAAACTAGAGAGTACTGGAAACCTGGAAATGTCTCATGCAGTATTTGAATTGTTTCATGGGCTGTATGGCATGTGGCACCGTCTTGTTGAAACCACATATTGGCCACATCAATATCATCCAATTTCGGCACAAAGAACTGTGTTATCATGTCACGATATCGAGCACCAGTAACAGTCACTGCTTCGATATTGACATTTGAACGGCTTGTTTTTGGACGACCAGTGTGTGTTTGATCTACTGATCTAGTCTCCCTAATTTTTTCAATTAATCTCTTCACAGTTGATGAAGTCAAAACACTATTCCGACCATATTTTGTATGAAATTTTCGAACTGCGGCCGCCAAACTTTCATTATTTTTGAGATAATGTTCAACAATAAAGACACGTTGTTCTGTCGTGTAACGCTCCATTTTTAGTAACCCTAAACTGTCAGCTGTCAAATTGTTTTTTTTAGGGTTGCCAGCACTTTACTGCACAAATGGCGGCAAATTCATATCTTGCGTTAATTCTGGGACACCCTTTATTTAATTGCGTCAGGCCACTCTGTTTAGCCGACCGATCAAAATTATCGTCTTAAATATTCTCTTTGAATATGTTTATTTATTTACATATTAAAACTTAAACTTGATGCAACGTACTATTTAAAAAAACAAAAAACTATAAATTTTTTATTTCAAAGGATGCATATTGTAATTATTTGAACAGTGGTTTGCCATTTTCGAAAATAATTATATCTCCGAGAATGTTGAGCAAGTTGCAAATTTCTTAATATATTTCCAAATAGCAATTATCATAAGTGATAATTGGGTAAACCCCAAAAACGTTTTAATTTATGTATAAAATATGTAGCATTATGAAGAATAGGTATTTAAAGTGCTCTACATATTTTAATATTTCTGGAGTTTAAATCGTGCTTTAGGTTTTTTATTGCCTAGAAAATATTGTTAATTAATTGTTGCAGATTAACTTGTATATTTATGCTTGATTGACTAATTATAGCTTTTAATGAGATGTTTTGACTACTTTTAATCGTAGTTTTTCTTAATGATTGTTTTTTTTTCAGTATTTCCAACATTTTTTAAATATTTTTAACGTTTCCTTTGTAAAAAAATGTAATTAATCAATTTTTTGTTACAATTTTTGACCACCAGATGCTTCCAGAATATGCATAATACGTGAAATGTTCTGTAAAAAAATGTTTCTTTAGGCCATAAGCATTTAATTGAAAAAATATTTCCATCTGCCTGATAACTGCACTTTTTTTTTTTTGCTTTTTAGTTTAAATCTTGTAATGATTGCAATTCAATTAAAAAAAACTTTAACCTACATGTATACCTGATCAAAAAAGCGTACTAGAAAGCTGTATTGAGAGGCGGAAAAACGAGTGCACGTGTAATCTTCTTTTGTTGGCCCGTCACGTAGGGCACTTATATCAAGGGTTCTCGGAAAAATCTGAATTCCTAGAAAAGCCAGAGAAAATCATCAGGTTTGTTCACATTAGTTCTTAGAAGCTTATTTTCATCATCATGATTTCATGATTTCACACAATTCTGGATTTTTAATAATGAATTCAACATCATATATTTTTTGTTTCCATAGCCCTGTTCTGTGGGAGTTCTGCATCGCAAAAAAGAAGACATCTGCGAACTGCATTCAAAAAGGTTGATACATGTATTTTCAAAATTATAAAATAATTTATATATTTTTAACAATATGAATTAACGCACTGACAGAAAGAGTTAATAGTAATAATGCATTTATGAAGACGATGTGCTAGTCTTGCTTATGTGATGGGTAAAGTTAACTTAAATTTTTAAATTCAGTTCTTTATTTTCGGAGGAGTAGATCACGTTTGGGTATTTGTACATTTGTCAGTCTAGTTTTAGTAAATTTCTATGTTAAAAATATTTGTTTCCGCATTATAAATATATAATCCACATTTTACTATCAAATACATAAATATGATATTGAAGTAATTTGTCCTTGGATGTGTTTCTTTTAAAATTTTATGCGGAGTGTATTTGATATAAATTACGATATATCATTGCTTTGTGAAGTAAATATTATCGTTCAAGGAATGCCATCTATATGGGTCAAATTACATTCTGTTTCGTGTGACAAACTATAATTTTTCATGACACTTTTAATATTCCGATTAAAAATAAAAATCAATACCAGGTGAATGTGAACCAAAACAGTATGCCAACTGTGTTACATTACAAGTAAGGGTTCTTCGACGGTTCTTAAAAAGGAATTTATTGGTAGTATTAACGAGTTTAATGATGGTTCACTAAAGCCCTAACACATATCGCCAATTATTTAATCAAGGAGACCAATGATTAATAATTGGCACTTGATTATGGTTTATAGAGCTGTTTTTATTATTATTATTATTTTTAAAATAGTTTATGTATTTGTGAAATTACGATTTCCTTATCCAGCATTATTAATTATAATTCTTTTATTTTAGTATGTCTGGGGTGTTAAGAAGGACAGATAACCTCTAATATTAAAAGACACAAGAGACAGGTCTAATTAATAAACCCGACTGCTCGCTTTTTGTATTATCAGTGGAAATAGGGTAGAGTGCTGGCCTGAAAATGGTCTCCCCCATATACCAACAAAACACCAGAAATCCAAGTTTATCCGAAATTTACTTATTGTCCGAAGGCTTCATACGTTGATATAAACACGTAGAAAAACGTGCCATGGCCAAAAAAAAAGTGTCTTTGATTTCCTACCCTACACAATATAATAAAAAAATATTACTAATTAATTTCTGAATTACCCGTTATTAGTATTCATAAGGTAACTTTATTTTAGCCATGCCATCATTAGGCAGTGCAAAAATACCCTAAAATCTAAAAAACCCAACATTTAAGTTAAATTCACAAAGATCTTAATCCAAATTATTGTTAATAACTTTTTGTAATCATAATTTGAAAAAAAGCTGAACAAAAGTTATTAAGGACGTTGAAATGTTTAACGTGATACCCTACTGAAGTTATTAAAAAAAAAAAATTAATACCAACTAATGAGGTAATGAATGTCACTTATTTATGTTTTATGAGGTCTATATTTCCTATGTATTTCTTATGTCAAATGAGACCTTCTTGCAAAATGTCATGTCTAAAGAGCGTGAATAGTGGACTGAAAAATGCCAGACCAGACAGGGCGACACAAACAAAACACTCACAGGAAAACATAAAAAAATGTGGTTTTGCATACCTACGAAACCCAGCTTTACTGACAACTTCACCCTACTGGCAAGAATCGAACCAACGCCCTTCTGGTGATTGTAGTAGATCCAAGGCTTACCCACGTTACTCTTCTCACTTGAAATAGTTTATTTCTGCTTATCAAGGGTTAGGGTGAGTGAAGTAGTTGCTCCATTCCACATAACTAGTTTCCGTAGTGTAGTGGTTATCACGTGTGCTTCACACGCACAAGGTCCCCGGTTCGATCCCGGGCGGAAACAGATTTTTTTTCTTTTATCTTGTTAGAAAATTAATTAAAATCGTGTTTTATTATATTTATTTGTATTACATACCTTTGCATTACAGGAAACAGATTTTTTTTCTTTTATCTTGATAGAAAATTAATCAAAATCGTGTTTTATTATATTTATTTGTATTACATTATATAGTTTAGTTACTGTTATTACGATTATCCAATACAAGATTTTTCCTAATAAATTAATTATTTTGTAATTATTTAAAATAGAGAAAATAAATAATTAATTTTCCATATAATTACGTATTACTTATTATTATTACCCGATGCATGTGTTTAGTGTTAAAATCGCCACTAGAGATGACTCGGTGGCCGAGTTGGCTAAAGAAGTTGATCGTTACCTCCTTAAATTAAAATAAATAAATTAAAATTAATCTATGTTAGTAAGGATTAAAATATTTATTAGTAAGTACGGTATATGTGCAAAGATATAAAACATTTAATTGATGATATATGAGGAAAGTTGCAGTTATATCACATAAATGATTTTTTTTTAATTTTTCTAATTTCACACACTAAAAAATATAAAATATTAATCTGTTGCTTCTGTTTTTCCTAAATAAAATGAAATAAAACAAACCTGACTCCCTATACTTTTATCCTTCCCTATAATTATTATCTTGACGTTTGCCAGTATAGAGTACGTACATCAAGAAATAAAACTCCTTCTGTCTCTCTACTGCTTTATTTATTTTCAGGTGTTCATAGAACGTGTTTTATTTGATGAGTCCTTTGCCAGAATCAAAAAATATAAACAAATTAACGGTGCAAAAAATGTAAAAAAGACACAAGAGCATTGACTGCAAAGAACTGTAAGAAAACTGTTGTACCAAAATCCATACAGCCAGAGCTGTAGATAAGTGACTCAACAATTTTTCCTAAATTTTAGACGAGCCTTATCAGTTTTTTTTTGTTATCTCAGAAGTTATGAGTTACCGAAACCCTGTTTTCTCAGGAGGAAATTTCTTTCTTCTCAAACTTAGACCACGTTTACAGGAAATTATAATCATTGGGTGGACAGATTTGTCGAAGTTATCAAATATTTAAGTATGCCATAGTTCTGACATATAAGAACTAAATTATATTTTATAAATTAACTTGGAAGTTAGCCGAAAATAAATAACAGTAACTAGTATAAATGAAGCGTGATTTTATTGGTTTTACAATTTATGGATAAAACTTTTGATAACTAATTCTTTGTCATACAAAAAGAATGTAGCTAATTTTGAAATAAAAATGTTTTTTTTTTTCTAAGGTACCTTCTGTACTTCGCACCGTCCGGGTTCACGTGATCCGTTTTTTTTTTTTGTATTATTCATTATATAAGTTGCAATTAGTTGTGGTGGTATCGAAATCAAAAAATCGTCTTACGCTAATTCAAACTTTTCGAATATTATGAGTTGTAAGACCTCAGCTGGTGTTCCAGGATTGGTATAACTTATGAAGAATTTCTACTAAAACCATCACGATACTCATCATAATAATACTAATTATTCCTTTTAACTTGACATTATTATTTTTTAAATAAGTTGCACCAATTATCTTTCTTCGCTGCCGACAGAATGTATAAATTTATTTAATTGTGATTTAAATAAATTCGTCCGATTTCTAACTACTGGAATCCAAAAATCCTGCCGCCCAAATCTCACTGGGAAAACACTATTCAGCTCACTTCCGCACCTCACACTGTCTAACACACCGAATGTATGGATGCCACTAATGGTGGCTTAGGAATTATAAGATATTTGTCTATGATCAAAGTAATATCCTTAGAGCGTAATTTATTATGAAGAAATATTTTTCTATTAGCAGCTAATGTTTTTTTGCTGTTAGCTTTTTTATTTATATATTTCGTAAATTAGAATTAATATCTAATTCAATGAAGACTTTTTTCATAATCAAGAGTTAGTATTTTGTTTTTAGATTGATGCATTATTATTAATTGCATTAGGAATTGGTAATGATTTCAATGAATGATTCTTAATATTGAAGTATTGACTACACAGTTATTTTTTAAATTTACCTTCAATCCATGGGTGAACGTTTATCGGTCGGTAGCTTCCTTGAGTCAAGATAGTTTCAGGAAATGAATAAAAGAAAATTGGTACAGCTAGGATTATTCTACCAGGGGCAATCTTATGTCCAATCCTCACCTTGTATTGCCCTACTATGCTAAAAAGAAAAAACTTCAATGCAACATGTAGGCTGATAAAAATGTGCTATTAAGTCAGCATATTGTTAGTGGAAAAAAAAAGAAGAAAATAATAAGGATTTATTAATATTTTTGAATGAAAACGTATACTCTTCAAACGTATTCCAGAATTTGATATCACAGGTGTTTGTAAGGTTTGTTTAATTTAGTGCACGCATACGTGTACAAAAAAATAAAATAAAAACAACAAGAAAACTCTAACAAAACATTTAAAGTCGAGAGTATGATTCAAGCATGTCACATTTTAACGACTTCCCCGTTTACGGACAGGCGTTAAAATCGAACATTTAATAAAGTAAAAATAGGTACAGGCTGAAAAGTTTAATGAATGCAAATCCGTCCTGCTGGCTCCGTCAACTGCCCTACAACAAAGTTAAATTAAATTTGTTCTAGACCTGAGGCTTGGGAGGGGCGGGGGTTAAGTGGTGCCCCCCAAGTCGACAACTACCAAGTCCTTCGAAATGGAATAAGGCTCTCTCAGATATTCACCAGCAGGACCTAATTAGGCGTAGGATTGTAATAATCGTGCCATATAGAGGTTATTTCACGTATGAATTTTTTATGCATTCATTTCATTATATATTTTATTGGTTTATTGTAGAGTTCAGAGAATGACTTGTTAGAGTTTCACACTTACTCGAATTCGAGGCAGGAAAGAGCTTCCTACATGACAATAATATTTTCTAGACGGTTTTGGAATGTTGAATTGATTACGTATTGAGAATCGAACTAGTGCACTTCCATTTCAAGCTAACTTGAATCCACCCTCAACACCATGTTCACATTGATCAATTTTCAGAATGATTTACATTCTGCTAGAAAAGCGAAAACGCTCCTCATTTCGATTCTTTTCGTTGAAGGTAATATTATTATATAAGACTAGATATTATTAATAAATTATATGTTTTTTTTCATTAACTTGACAGTTTTTTTTAAGTCAGATAAATAGAGTTTTTTTTTTCTTAACCCCTACTTTCAATATTTTTTTTTAATAATATGTATTATAAACAACAATATAAAATAGCTGTCGGTGGCTCCTTCTACTGCATAATATATGCATTTTAAGGAGTTCTTATCCCTGATCTTTTTATGTTTAAAGCTTATAAAAGTGCAAAAAGGACTAGGTGATGGGATTCACCCTCGGACTACATAGGTGAATCGTTCCAACCAAATTTCTGCTATAGATCATCTGACAGTAGTGTAAATTACATCCAGTCACTTCAGAACTCGTTATACCAGCATTGTGTTAACTTGATATAAACTGAATAATAATTAATTCCACTAAAAGCACACTTTATAGCATTATTTCACGTTACCATTCAGTGATAAACAATAATCAAGACGCTTAATGTTGTAAAAAATAAATAGATGAATAAAATAGTAGCTTCCTTTATTTCAATTTTATTTAGAAGAATATTAAACTGTTTACGACAATGCTTCCAACACCAAAACTAACACACTCCTAGTTTATAAAAGGTACCAAATACGCTTATGTTTTAACAAGATAAAACATTTCAAGAAATGTTACAAGGGGAAGCGAGAGCGGTCGCGGGGCCCGGTGCTGAGCAATCCCAGTTAGTTTTTATGATGGCACTTGGGGCAGAGGGTAACTGGAAATGAACCTTAAGATTTACTTTGAATTCTTTATGAGACCTATAAAGCGTTAAATTCATAAGGTGTTAAACAGTACCTGTAGCCAGCTACAAATATTGTAGAGAACAAAAAAAACCCACTTAATTGCCATTTATCGAAGAAGTGAAAAAACCTTGACAAAACTTAAGTGAGTAATACAACAATAACAAATTTTATCCCCAAGGTCCCCCCCCTTTCACGCCATCTCTCCGCCCTGCGTTTTACTAAAGCAAATACCGCATGGAACAGTTTTAAAGCGTTTAGGATTCCCGACAGTTATAAGCCCTTTCCACCCATTGCTGTTTTGTCTTACATTCCACTTTCTCATTTGCTTCAACGGTGCTGTATGAAGTGTGAAATTTTTTTAGAACAGTATTTCTCCACAGAGAAATTTCTACAGCACGCATTTCAATAGAGGCCTGATATATGGGAGTGCCCGTCGCACTAAATAAACTGCGCCCCGGTCGCAAATCAAACTTTAAAATGTCATATTTCACTTTGATATTTGTTCTTGCTGAACATCAGAACAGAATTTTATGTGATCCTGCTCTCTACATTTTATCGCGTTATTGTTTGTTAATTAGTCATTTTTACAAGGCATAGCTGCGCTATTTGATACGAAGATACAATTAATTTCCCAGACCATCGTTATAATATTCTAAATCCAATAGGTCGCATTTTTTGCACACTTTTTTTTTAAAGCTGGAAGGCTCATTATTCAGTTCACAGTGGTTGATAATATGGGTGTCTCAGAACCGTGATCTTTACACAGTCATGTTTGCTGAGTTTAAACTGGGATCGCCAAGACAGACAGACATATAGAGCGAATTTCCTGTATCAACTTACTTACTGCGATCAGGGTTCTTTGCGGTCTTAGTTATGAAGCTCGTAAGTAGCAGAAACCTTAAGTAATTCTTAATTCCACATCAACCTCATAACTAATTCCTGCATTGTCACAATATGTGTTGCTAAGTGCAGTTCAAAATGAGCCATTTTATTAATAAAGTCCATTTTAACTTCACCTTTGCCCACTACATATTTCATGTTTATGTTTTTTACGTGATTTGTTTGTTGCATTTTATTAGTTAAGCTCTTAATTCTGGGCTGTCTTGATTATGTTTCAATTCGCGTATATTCAGTTCACGTGCTCATTTATAACTAGCCTCTTTTTGGTTTGTGAATTAAATTTTTTTTTTTTTTTTTTTTTTTTTTTTTTTTTTTTTTTTTTTTTTTCCTGTCTGCACGGCGACCATAAGCAATTGTGGAAACTCGTGAAGACCTCTACCTCAAAAAGGAATGGTGTCAGGCTGGCCGTGAACGGCCAGTTCATCCCCACCACCGAGCAAGCGGACATTTTGGCGACCTATTACGAGGAAGTGAGCCGTGGCCCAGGCGAACCAATAGTAACGCTCAATCCCCCCTCCCCCTCTCTCCCCACCACTACCGATATCTGGACCTCTCACAGGCAAGTCGGAGCCATCATTCGGAGAACAACCGGCAAGAAGTCACCAGGGCAGGACTCGATCCAGAACATCCTACTGAAGCAGCTGCCGAGGAAAGGAATCTCATTCATAACGAACGTGTTGAACTCCTGCTTCAGGCTGCACTATTTCCCCCAGAACTGGAAGCACGCTGTAGTGATCCCTCTTCTGAAACCAGCGAAGAGCGGATATGAGCCATCTCATTACCGCCCCATCAGTCTGCTGACTCAACTCTCGAAGCTGTTCGAGAGAATTATCCACATACATCTCTCCGGGCACTGCGAGTCACAGGAAGTCATCCCACCAGAGCAGACTGGTTTCAGCACAGGCTTAAGTGCGAATAACAACCTGGTGAGATTGCAACACCACGTCGCATCGAACATCCGAAGCAACAGAGCTACCGCAATGATTTCTCTGGACTGTTCGAAAGCCTCCGACTCTGTGGATCACTACATCCTACTCCAACGTCTGAGGGAATACGAATTCTCGGATCAGCTGCAGAACCTGATTAGATCCTACCTTACAGGCAGAACATTTTCGGTTCGTATAGGCACTACGACCACGACCCGAAGAAACTATTCTGCCGGTGTCCCCCAAGGATCGGTGCTAGGCCCGTTGCTGTTCAACATTTACACCGCCCACATCGTAGGAGCCTCGTACTCCAACTGCGAGGTATCGGCGTATGCAGACGACATTGGTGTTTACAGCACTAGCATCAATCCATCCAGAGCCCTGAAATTCGCTGAGAGCGCCAGTCAACAAATCACCGAGAAACTCGATGCCGTCTACATTAAAGTCAATCTGGCCAAGACGCAAGGAATAATATTTAGTTACAAATCCGGAAAAAAGAAGCTCCCGAAATCCTTCATGTTAGACGGCAAAGAATGCCCTGTAAGCAACAAGCTGTGCTACCTCGGAATTACCCTCGGTAGGCACTTGTCGTTCACAACGCACCTTAGCAGGAAATTAAAAAGTGTTAGGAAGAAATTCTTCAGCCTCGGACACCTACTTCACAGCCCGGCTCTATCAGTACGCCTCAAGCTGCTGATATAACAGAGCGTCCTAAGACCTGCATTGATGTATGGAACCCCTCTCTACAAGTATTTGACTCCCAACACTCTCCTAAAGCTCCAGCAATTTCAGAATAGAGTTCTCCGCACCTCCCTCAAACACACCCCTTTCGACCGAATGAAGGCCGACGAAATCCACAAAAAATTCGAAGTGTTCACTATCCAAGATTTTATCAAGAGAAGGCACATCAAATTTTTTGACTCCCTAAGACATAGCCACAACCCACTATTCTCCGACCTTCAGCCACCACCAATGCCCGTCAGATGGAAGCACTGCTGGACCGCCGAAGCTTGGCGAATGAAAGACATCATAGAACCAGAGGACTGACGGACCTACACCCAGCCGAGAGATCGAGGCCGATCTCCCGGCCGACTCAACCGACGCCACATTACCCCATCTACCTGTGTAAGCATGGTTGATCTTCCGGCCGATTAGGCCGACGCATTCAGGCCCCTGGCGGGGCGGCCGGCCAGGCTTCGCCTGGCCTACAACAAACCATCGCCTAGGCACCCCTAGGCTCAATCCTTGGTAGACTCTCACTACCTTCCTGACTCCATCCGCCTTTCTAGGCATTCCACACCCCATATCCTTCTCATACATCCTTCAAATAGGGGTCCCCCCTTAGTGAAAGGCACTTTCCAGCCAAAAATAATTTTCCTTATTTTTCCCACATTCCTATTTTTATAAGTTTGAGAGCTTAGGGGAAAAAAAAAAAAAAAAAAAAAATGTGAATTAAATACGGTAGACTCTCACTACCTTCCTGATTCTACCCGTCTCCTTTAGGCATTCCACACCCTATATCCTTCTCATACATCCTACAAATGGGGGACTCCCCTTAGTGAAAGGCACTCATTAGCCCAAAATAATTTTCCTTTATTTTTCCCACATCCTATTTTAAAAGTTTGAGAGCTAAGAAAAAAAAAAAAAAAAAAATGTGAATTAAATTTATATTCAAAAGTGATATTTCAACGTAAATGATCCATAAGGTGAGACCCATCACTTTTTAAACATGTATAGGCAATGAATGTATAATGTACATTATACCTTTGTAACAATCGCAATTCACACTGTAAATTGTTAAAAAATGTATAAAATGTAGCCAAGCTACAGGACATATAATATTGACCTATTGTAATTAGACTCACCTATATAGATCTATATTGAATTCCATAATTATTAATAACAAGGGGATATGAAGAAAATAAATGTGAACTAAATAATCATCGTTACCTGAAGTCTAAATATCCTTAAATCCAAGTACGCGTTTTTCACTAGAGAATTTCCTCATTTTTATCCATGTGCACGTAAAGTATGTGCAGTGATGATTATCATTCCATAAATTTAATAATGACTATTAAAACGATGTATTTTTTTTACTTAAATAATTCTCTTAATCAACCCACACACAATACTGTGCCCGTTTTTCTTATCTTATCAAGAACTTCGCAAACATTTTCAAAAATACGTATCAATTTGTGGTTATTATTATTATAGCTTAAAGAAAACCCATTATTCTTGCATTCTCATTTCTCTACATTTGTAATACATCATAAAATTGGTGAAATACTAATTTGAAAGTATAATTAAGACATGACTTGACAAAGACTATTATATTTATATAATATGGTATTAATGAGAGCTTTATCACAGTTACTTATTGGCCCAAATATGCAGATTGTAATTTAATTATAATAAAGTTCTTGAATTCAAATAAAAAAATTTCAATAATACATCAACAAACATGTCTTGTTTAAAATATAACAGTGAGAATTTATAACGAATATCAAAAATATAAGTAAAACGCTTCGCATTTACGGTTACTACACCACTGTGCTGTTTATGTTCACATTTTTTTTTCAATATTAATGTGGTATAGTGCTCCTATAAAAAAAAAAGTAATCAAACAACAAAAAAAAAAGATGAACCGGCCAAAGCAAAGTGGACTGAAATTTTAAAGGACTGAGGTTGATTGAAATTTTTTTTTTTTCTATCGAACTTTTTTCAGAGCAGAACGCGCTGAGGAATGAAAACTGAATACTGATAGCCTGGAAATGAGAAGTCTATCTATTATACAAAAGCTAGGAACAAGTCAGTCCCGACCGAAAATTAATTCGGTCCAGGTGACTTTTCCCTTACTACGAGTTTAACCGTAGAGCTCTCGTTGAGGTCTGTTTAGGTGTTATTTGGTGTATTTAGTTCAGGTGATGCTTGTCAGCGGCGGGACGACAAAGTAATCCGGTTAGTGGGGATTCTGTGAGATGTTGTTTGACATTCAGTCCTATACCCTGTTAGCTTATGCATAATGAAGAGCTCAAATCTAAATCCTTTGTGCCATCGCGTTTGACATCACAGTGTTCTACAATACTCGACCGTTTAGACAGATCTATTTCATACTTAATACACGAATACATTTGAATACATTAAAAACGTTGCTTGTGATTTTTATTTTTATTTAGGGAGTGGGGGACGAAATAAACGAATAATAGACAATGACATATATAGATAAAACTAAACGATGCCAAAATAAAACAGTTAGACATTATGAAACGCTTTAATCCAGGGTTTGATGCATCAGGTTAATCTCCTAAGTTAAAAATATGTTAATCAATGGTTAGATAAGATATTTTAGGAGGCTAGGAGATGAGTAGAAACATCTGATATCTGTAAACCACCAAATATAAACTTGCAATGACAGTTCACCTTGTGCTTCTTGGACGAAGGTCAAAACAGGTATGAGCCCCTAAATCTACCAAGTGAAGGGTTGAAGTGCCATTATGTCGTTACCAATTACCAATGTAAAAATAGTCCCTTGAGGCCCAGATACAGCTTCTTGAGTAAAATATATATATATGTCTGTGGCCTAAACACTAGGTCTTAAGTGGAGCCATCATTAAAGTTTTCTTTTCAACGAAAAAGGCAAGGTACACCCTCTCGCAACTCTACAGACCATAAACTCGGTTAGCATAAGTGCCATAAGGATCAGAGGCTGGAGTTAGTATGTAAGTTAGTTTTTTCGTTTGATCAAAAAGGTGAGCCCCATCACCTTGTAGTCTTGTCAATGAAGCCAAGTGTGTATCATTGTACTTATATTGATTATATAACGAATTATATACCGAATTTAGACCTTGTATAGAATGTACCGATGGTACAGGACATATAAAATGTGATATGTAAATAGATTCACCTGAGAATTCATAGTAAATAATAATTTTGTCATTTTATAAGGGGATTGGAAAAAAAAAAAAAATCAGAGGCTGGAGAACTTAAGCATTACATGGATAAACTTAAGAGTCAGCTTCTAAAAGGCATCGTAAAATTACAGCCTGGGTAAAGTGTCTCCTCAGGTCTAAAGAGAATGAGATTAAAGAAGAAATGGACTAAGAGTTGCAAGGCTGGGAGAAGAACACTAGAGCCCGCAACGAGAAGATACTCTCTTTTGCACTTTAGTTCTAGGACGTGAGTTTCTAGCTAAGCAGATATATTTGACAATGAAAAGCAGCTGAGTTGGTAAATATCTTGCCGTGTGGTTTTCACAGGAGGGGACGTTAAGGACAAATTGTCCTCTTTTAACTGAGTTAATAGTAGATTAAATATGAGACATTTTTATTATTTTCGCACTATTATTTATAATTAACTAATTATCTATATAATATTCCTAAAAAAAACACCTGTATTTTAATAGTTGCACCATAAATTTTAGAAAAAATTTCCATTTTCCCATTCCGTACTGTAATTCCGAATTGGTAACTTATCCAAGATGTTTTTACATGTCTTGATCTCTTTTGAAAAATAATATCTCTTATAGTCCTGAAGATAGGTAAAACGTCAATCGTTGATGCAAAAATAAAATATAGATTTTTGGAGAGTCTAGCTTTTTTTTGAAAAATTTGTCATTGTTAGTGTAAATATTTTTAGTAATATAATTAGCTCAGAAACATCAAGTTGGGAAGGTCGTCATTTGAGATGGGATAGTTCAGTTGGCGGAGGCCCGACTAGAGTCTTTATCATCTTACAAATTATTTTTTTCTTTGGCTGTTAATTATTAATAATACATTTGATAGCATATGGTTCGTTAAAATTTGGATATTATAATTAAATCCATATTGGGGTTGTCACTTGAGGTCCGACTAGATATTGGAGTTTGAGTTTACTGCATGGAGTTCTAGTCGTTATCATCTTACTGACACAAATATTTTATCTTTTTAACAAACGATAAAACGAAATACGACAAAATATCTGAGGTAGTTGTACAGGTTTAAACTGACTGGTAACGACATATGCCCGTGTGATGACTGTTCTGATCACTACTATTTCAATGTAAACTATTCGACGAACCAAGAGAAAAGTTAGTAAAAACGGTAATATTAAAGTTTACCACATTCCGGATGATCATTTTAATAAGCTAAACACATTTATTGTGTTGATGGACAATGTGTTCTAAATTGTAACAGATAATACAGTTATGCCTTTATGTTTTATATTATTTATTATATGATTATTACGTTTTCGTAAGTTTAATTTTTTTGTTTTGTTTTATTATTTAGAAATTGTCTACCATATCATTTATTTTCATATTAAAAATAATTTACATATGGTTGTATTATCTTATATGTGGTAAGTACATGTAGGGTACAAATTCCAAGTAGATGAAAATACATTGAATATTTCAGTACTGCTGATGCAATAATACTGACGAGGAGGGAGAAAGGAAGTTCAGTTGTCAATCAGACCGAAGGGTGTCTAAAAATTCAGCCACTTCTTTTCTGCATGTCCTCGACTGACGGAATTGGAATAGATTGACGAATACTGTGGCACTCACGAAAAGGAACTTGGGTGTTTTATCAAGCATACAGAATATAAAATGTTTGTTGTCGATGTACCTGGCAAATATTCAATGGGGCAGAGCCAATTATTTCAAAATTAGGCTATAAAATGTCATAAATAAATAATTTTAATTTAACATATATTTAATAACATTTAACATGTTATAACATTATAATAACATTTAAAATTTAGCATTGACAACAATTGTGAATAACTTAAAATGATAATTATTTATAGATATGCACCAATGCACCAAAAGATTTATAAGTTACAGCACAAGACTTATAAATTATATTGATACGTTGGAATATACAATGTTGAAAACCAAGTGTTTTTCTCACTGACAAATGAAGTTTGAGATGATTTCAGTTTGATTTTTTTGGTATAAACAAATGAACTATATTTTAAGTAAAAGTACTTTAAAAAAAACATAAAGGGAACAATTCTTATTTTTTTCACAAAAATAAAAAAACATAATGCTCAGAAACAAATTTTAATAGATAACAAGGTTAGATTTCCATTTATGGAGTTCTGTAATTGTCCAATATCTATGTAATTTTGGTAGTAAAATTATTTTTAAGGGCAACTTAATTATAAAAACCAACGTTTTACTACCAAGTAATTACTGAAAAACTATTAAGATTGTTTTTATCAATTTAAAATAACCAATAATAGTTTCCATAACTTGGGGTAATCAAATTAAAGTTTAATGTAAAAGTTTTTAATTCGTTCTCTGACACACTGGTGGAAAAATAAGGATAAATATCACAAATGAATAAAAAAATATTTATTGACCTAGTAGGAAAGATTTTAATTTTTCTAACAAACATCGTTAAAGTCTTAAAACATGTAAAGAATCATTATTAATCTTTAAATTCATATTTCTTATTCTAGTCAACTAAGAATAAAAACTTATTTATGTTAAAATCAATAAAATATTATTTCTGGTATTGAACTGAAAAAAAATGTTTCCGCCCGGGATCGAACCGGGGACCTTGTGCGTGTGAAGCACACGTGATAACCACTACACTACGGAAACTTGTTGGCAGGTAGAAACTGCAGGTATCTGGTTGCAGCCTGCCATCTAAAAAATTCAATTGTAATTGACAAGTGGAGAGGGGTGGAGGTGCAGGATTGAGAATTACAGTATTTATTGAGCGGTACAGTTTGAGCTCAGTTCCTATCAGGTAAATTTTTAATGAATTTATTTCTTGATGACTCCACAGAACGAGTCCTACCATCCTAATTGGTTATGAAAGGGTGACCTATAGATAATGGCCTTTTAAGATTATGAATAAACTTAATAAGAGTCTTATAAGCCCAATGAACATCAAAGGGGATCAGTTAATACTTGATGCGAAGTTATGTGTCGAAGATTTGCTAGGATTCAGGTTATTATGATAGTATTAAGTTATTTATGGATTTGAACTTTTAAGTGGATGGTGTATTCCTCAATAATCTGTAGCGATTGAAATGCAAAACAGTTAGCAATCGACATATGGGCATTAAAGCCCGATGATAAAAAAAACAATTACCCAAGTTTCACTTTGGAGTTCCATTTTAAACTTTAAAAAACAACAGCTTGATTATTAATGTACTTTTTAGATTAAACAAAGGAAAGGAAAAATTACATTGAAAAGGACAATTGTTTAAAATTATTGTGGTCGATATATAAGTGTTTTAGAGTATTTTTTGTTAGCGAAAGTGAAATCACTTTTGCGGTTTCTGATTGGAAGCATGTTAGTCTTCTTTGTAGTGTGGTAACGGACAGAGCTCATTTGGTAGACCTAAGAGACAAGTTCTTATCACAAACGTGATGGCTTTGTGAAAATTTGCATGCACTTAGCGGTTAAGGTATTCGTTTTAGTTAGTGACTGGTTGGTTGTTTTTAGACCTTGAGGTCAAGGCGCTCCTAATGTCACCGATTTCAGTATTTTTGTTACGTGTGTGGTGCAAATTAGGACAAATTCATATTCCAAAGATGCATGAGTGGCAGTAGCATTAAGTAACAAACCCATGACCTCGCTACATACCATTATTATACACTCGCTACCATCTCGCTAAATAACAAACACATACTGCCTGCAGTTATTCCGGTAAAAGTCGCTTTATCCATACCGTCCGTTTATCGGCTTCAGCCATGCTCACCCAATATTTCCCTTAAATATTTATATATTTAATTTAGTTTATGTTACTGTTTGCTGTATGTATTTAGTTCATCTTGCCTACTCTAATTTAAGCTTGTCGCCCAAAATGTACACCAATGGGAGGTCTCTAATTGTGTTTTCGTCATTACAGGAAGTCTAAATAGCTTTAATTCACGAACGCTTATCCCGCAAAGATGTCAATACAATTGACTTCGTTCACATGGAATTTTATGTGTTTTTATCTAGAAAAAAAACCATGAAATTTGTAAAAAGTTGAGAAACATCCAATATTAAAAAATCGTTTAGCAAATGTATAATTTAATGATAGCTTATACCACGGTTCCTTTTTTTTCATTATGTATTTTTCACTGTATTCGTGGAAAAAAATCTTATGTTATAGTTCGCATAAATAATATTATATAGACCCAGATTCCATGACCATGAGAAAAAATGAGTTGCCACTTCAATAAACAAGAAGTCACTCTGGCTTAGAAAACCTAACTGAAGGAAGAGAGATTATTTTTATTTTTAGATCAGTGTTGTTCTTCAGTGCTATTTCCCAGAGAGACTTCATTTCTTTATTATTATCCAGTTTAATTCAGAGTTCAGACATAAAATTTGAATTAAAATTAGTTTCAAGCACCATTAATTTATGGGAGCATTGTAAGTGTTGTTTGTGCACAGTTTTCTGTCTTTGACCAGATATTGATTGTAAATAGTTTTCGATAGTCAATTTGTTATTGAGTATATTCAAAGATCGGTACAGTTTCAACAAATTATTCCAAAGCATTATGGAATAGCAATAAAGAAGGGAAAATAACAGTTAACGCCGTTTGTTTTGAACCAGTAACAAGATACTAGTTTTTTTGGCTTAAAACTAATAGTTGTACTACAATCGGCTAAGAGACCAATCTTTGGAGATCTTCAATTATAACTTTGCTACGCAAGACTTCAAAAAGAAAACTTTATTTGGTATAAAACACAATATGTACAGTTAGATATGGTTACAACTGAGAGCTTACTAGCCACTAGAACGCCTGAAGGGAATCGACACTCTGGCTTGTGACTAGAAGTATTTATGTGTATATGAAAATGATAACAGTACAGATATTACTGAAAGGTCGTGGGAGACAGATATTGAGAATAGGGGTCTGGGAAAGGAAAATAAGTTATTGATAATTACAATAGAGCTGATTATAAGTTAAGAGATACAGTTCTTAGGATGTTAATGATAAACATACCATTTGTTAATGAGAAGATTATATATATTACATAACTGTCGAATGTCTAACATTGGTGAAACATCACACAGCAATGCCGGTACCTTCGTAAAACAAAATTTATAGGTCAGTTGACTTCTCATGTTCATTTTGGTACTATCCCCGATAAAAAACCTTCTTAAAATTTTACATTCTAAAAATTCAGAATAACTTGTAAAACAAAGGTAAAAAAAATTCTAGGTAATATATTATTTATCCCCCGTTGGATTGGCAATTATGCAACGAACTTGTAAATAATTTTTCAAGATATTGATTCATAACAAGAGACATTTACGTATGTGTATTTGCACTATGAGTTGTCCAACAAGCTTTAGTCTCTCCAAAGTAATTTTTTACTGAAAAAATATCATTTAACAGGCGACGTTTCACCTGTTCAGGCATAATCGAGGACTAAACTTTTGAAACAAAATATAAATTATAACAACGAATTTTGTATGTTAAAACAAAAAAAAAAAACATATCACAAATTTAAACGACTAAATACTAAAATTTGGAATCTTATGAGATACAGGTATTTGAAAAATAAATAAACAATAAAAAAAGTATAACAACAAATCTGAGACAGTTGTTTTTTATAATGACATAATATAACAGAATATTTTGTAGAGACCAAAGCTTCATGAAGAGCCCATAGTGCAAATGAATTAATGAATTATAAAGTGTAACAGCTGTTTTAACAAACAAGAAGAAAAAAAAATCGTGGAAACTGGAGTGTGTATTAACCTACGAAACCCCTCCTAATTCGTAGGTCAGCGGATCCAGTGGGCTATCTCTGTACCCATGGTCATGAATCAGGGCTCCAGTTTAGAAGCAATAACTCTTTGGAAGTTCTTATCGCAAGCTGGATAAATTGTTGCCTAGAATTCGGCATCAAAGCGTTTAATTATAAAACAAAGTTTCTATAACCTATTACTACCAGACACGTAGATCATTGATCTGACTTCAACGTGAAATACAGCCAGTTATACGCTCATAAAAGGACTGAATTTATTTTATTTTTTTGCTTATCAAAGTATCAAAATTAATTCCATAAATACATCTACCACTTATATGATATCAATTTGTCAAATTATTTTCGACGATTTAAAATTATGCGAATAGCATCCTGTTCGTCATTGTTATTTAATCAATATTTTATGTAGGAAATGAAACAAGATTTCAGAACAAAATTTATGTCACGATTTAATTCTGAAGTATTTTTGTAGGAATTCAAATTTAAAAAAACTACACGAGTAGTTACTTGTTTTCTTTATCAATGCTTGTAGAGTTTTATTTACGTTAATGAATTTACGAAATAAGTAACGATGGAAAAAAACAATATTTTATGTTTGAACTAGATACATTAAATTTACTTGGAAGTACTATCTGTTGATGAGGTGACTTGAAAAATATTCAACTGTATTAAGCATGACTAAGTATCATTAATTAATTACTTTATATCAAAAAAATAATTGTAATGCTATCACACTGAGTTGGGTATGCCATTAAAAATCTCGACGTTCTTATATCTATGCTATTTTTTTTTTTCTGTGTACGAGTTAAACCTTTTAATTGTGCGATACCTCAACTTTCACTTGAATGAAGAGTTAACTAGAATGTGCATTGAAATATATTAGACTCAATTTTGAGTATTGAGAATTTGACCAAGTAATAAACATGTCATAATACCTAAAATATTATTTCTGGTATTGAACTGAAAAAAATATGTTTCCGCCCGGGATCGAACCGGGGACCTTGTGCGTGTGAAGCACACGTGATAACCACTACACTACGGAAACTTGTTAACAGGTAGAAACTGCAGTTATCTGGTTGTGACTTTAATTAAATTATGTTGTAATTGACAACTGGGGAGGGGTGGAGGTGCAGGATTGACAATTGCGGTATATATAGAGCGGTACAGTTTGAGCTCAGTTCCTATCAGGTATACCTAGAATTCATTTCTTAATAATTCCATAGAATGAGTGCTACCAGCGTAATTAGTTATAAAAGGGTGGTGCCCTGTAGATAATTGCCTTTTATAATCATGAATAAACTTAATAAGAGTTTTATAAACCCAATGGACATCAAAGGGGATCAGTTAACACTAAGCGATACTTGATGCGAAGTTAAATGCAGAAGATTTGATAGGACTTTAGTTCTTCAGTTATAATAAGTTTATTTATAATATTATAATAAGTAGGTTCTAGATTTGGGTGTATTCCTCAATAATTCGAAGCTCGGTAAATCAGAACCGAATAAAATACAAAACAGTTAGCAATGGATGTTTTAAAGTGTTAAAGTATTTTAGAGTATTATTTATTAGAAAAAGAGAATTTCCCGCCTTTTGGAATTGAGAATGTCGAGACTGGAGTGTCTTGGAAACTTTGCTGTTTCTGATTGGAAGCAAGTTAGTCTTCCTTTTAGTGTGGTAACAGAGCTCATTTGGTAGACCTCAGTTTTGTCGAGAGACAAGTTCTTAGCACAAACGTGATGGCTTTGTGAAAATTTGCATACACCTTGTGGGTAAGGTGTTCGTTTTAGTTAGTGGCCGGTTGGTTGTTTTCACACCTTGAGGCCAAGGTGCTCCTGATACATTGTCGTCGATCTCATTATTTATAAGTATTTATAAGTATCTTATATATAAGATTCATTATGGATAAGTAAAAATAGAAAAAAAATATGTTTACCTAGATACTTTCATTAAATTCACATGGAGATACCATAATGAGGTGACTTGAAAAATACTCAACTGTATTAAGCATGACTAAGTGTCATTAATTAATTACTTTATATCAAATAAATACATGTTCTGTAGTATATTTTCTTTTTTTTCTCTGCGTAACTCAGTCATTAAAACCGTTTAGTTGTACGATATCTCACCTTTGACTTGAATGAAGAGTTAATTTGCATTGAATTATATTATACTCAATTTTGGATATTGAAGCTTTGAGTAAGTACGACCAAGTCATAATACTCGTAGCATGGTTTTAAGAAGGGGTACTTAAGTGTTTTGTGATAGTACAAATGATTTAATAGACCTAAAGTGGAAATGTTATCTAGCAGCACCCCGAATCAAACCGTATTGGCTTTTTTTTAACCTTACCCTAGTTGCATGTTTCAGAATGTATAAATAAATATTATTATTCTCCCATGCTCAAGGAATCGGGGAATTCGGATACTCTTCTAGGTACCTCTCTGACGTCCGTTTCCTCATCGCTCAGTTTGCCATTGGTTGAATTGCCCACCAAGTCCCATGGAGATCACAGAAAGATTTGGAACCTGTTAAAGACTACAAAAGGCTAGAAAGCTACTGTCCGTCTTCGCGAAGGCGACAATGTTCTGACTGCCGAGCAACAGGCAACAAAACTGGCCAACCATTACGGCTAGGACGGGATACTACCACATGCCTCCTCCGGGAGATGCTGAACAGAACCACATGTTTGTATCACCGAAACGGCTCAAGGCGATTCTTCGCCGTTGTCAGGAAAACCGAGCACCAGGGCACAACGGGATACAAACAGTGCTGCCTTAATAAATGCCGAGGAGAGGGATAGTACAACTAGCAAACTTATACAACTCTTGTATAAGATTGCGGCACTTTCCTGACACATGGAAACAAGCCATCTTGTTCCCATTACTAAAGCCAGCCAAGAGCTGAAATCACCCAGCCCACTACCGCCCGATCAGTCTGCTACCACAGGTGTGGGAAAATCTTTGAGAAAATTCTCTTGAATTATCTCAAAGATCACTGCTTGGAAAATGACATCATTACGCCAGAGCAGACTGGATTCCAATCCAGTATGAGTGCAGAGCATCCCCTTCTGAAGGTACAGTCAGAGGCTAGCCATAACATGACATAGAAACATAGCCACGGCTATGATTTCCATTGATTGCACACAGGCATTCGACTCGGTGTCTTACGGGACACTGTGTCAAATGCTCTGCGACTAGGAATGCCCGGAACATTTCTATTCAATTCTGGCTAGCTTCCTCAAAAACAGATCGTTGCGGGTGCAGGTGGGTGTGATAGCTTCTCAGAAGCTGTGCCACTGACCTGTGGAGTACCCCAAGGCGCCGTCTTATCCCCTGTACTATTCAACGTATACACGAGATGCCGGAGCTTTCGCAGATGACATAGTGGTGTACAGTAGTAGCATGAGTGCCAAGGTAGCTCTAAGACAGGCTGAAGTAACCTAGTAACCAGATCAGTGAGAGATCAGTGAGACTCAATATCTCTGTAAACGCGGGTAAGACTGACTGTGTAATTTTCTCTTTCCAAAAGGGAAAAATACCGCTCCCTACTAGTTACATAGTAGGAACGGAGGAGAATTCACCAGCCAACGACCTAGTATATCTGGGAATTAAAATGGACAGACACCTCCATTTTAGAAACCATTTTGCGAAGAAGTTGAAGCATACACGCATGAAGTCTTACCGGCTTACGCATTTATTGACTTCCCCCAATCTATCACTGCGTCTCAAGCTATTGATATACAAGAGTATACTCAGGCCTACTCTGCTGTATGGTGCACCGCTTTTTCGTTATCTGACGTATACGACAGCTAAGAAACTGATGAAAAAGGTCAGAGGTACTTCATTCGAGCAGCGAAGAAACAGTGAGCTGCATGAGATATTTGCCTATGGTAGATGAATTCATCCAGCGTAGACATATCAAATTTTTCGACTCATTACAATATCTAACAAACCCGGTGTTTAACACTATAACCCCCTCTCCGTTCCCCCATCGATGGCAGGACGCTGTCGCGGCTGGAACACTTTATTCTTAGGTTCTAGGTATAGGTTTTTAGTTTGTTTTGTTTTGTATTTTTTAGTGTTTTAGTGTTTAGTGTCGGTAACAAGCTGAATGTGAGCCTCATCACCTAGTGTTGTATATGAGACTTTGAACTTTTTACCACAAAAACAAAATGTATTATATTTATGCACTCTTTCAAATGCATCTGTGAATGGCAGGAAGAGAATAAATTTGTATTTCAATTATATTTTATTATTTATTTTGTACATGCTATAATAAAGAGGTTATGAAATAAAAAAAAACACCAAGTCCCCTAGCCATGAGAGCGTTACTTCATTTGTGGGGTACAAGCAGCCAGCCATTCGTGTATCATTCGTAGTAACAAGACAACATTCCTTTATTGTCCTATTCACCAAACCCGGTAAGCCGCCTCATCTTACCGTCCAATCAGCCTACTCCCCATTCTCTTAAAAATATTTCAAAAACTTCTATTAAAACTATCGGGCTCAGATAACTGAGTATCCCCAAAATGGGAACGCCCGCCGCGGGCTAGGGTCACTATAACCTCTTAGCCGCCGTCCGGCGAGCGCTCAGAAAGAGATGAGGTGGGCGGACCCGTGGTCTTTCACCCTGGCTGCCGGCCTAGTCGGCGGGCAGCCTAATTCGCTTTGATCTGACTCCATAAGGTCTTTAGAAGGTATGTGCCACGACAAAGCACTATGTTTAGGAGAAGAGGTACAGGGGTAGGTAGTTTATGTGGTCTTGGAATGACCACAAATTCAACCAGGAGGTTTCCGTCCACGACATTCTACTGCTCAACAAGGCCTTTGCGTCTCCTCAGCCCTTGAAACCAAACAGTTTTGCACTGCTGCCTTTCTGGCATAACTTAAGCTTTTGACTGGGTTTGACACGCATGTTTGCTTTACAAGCTTAGAGAATATTTACCGCAGACCCTATTCCTAATCCTACAGTCCTACCTTTCAAACCGCTTCTTCCAAGTCGACTGCGGCTTAGAATATTCTTACTACTATTCCATAAAAGCAGGTGTTCCACAGGGCAGTGCCCTGGGTCCCATCCTCTATCACCTATACACCCCTGATGTTCCCTCTACCTCCTCCTCTACCTTCTTGGCCACATTTGCAGATCACACTGCAGTCTTGTCATCCCACCCAGGCCCCGATATAGCACCCCATAACCTTCAAAAACACCTTGATGAGATCAAGCGTTGGTTCTACCAATGGTGGATCATAGTTAATGATTACAAAGTTCCCACACTACCTTCACCCTTTGCCGCAAGTCTTGTCCACTAGTTTATTTTAATTCTATTCCTCTCCCTGTATCCACTAGCTTTATTAAAATTCCATTTCTCATATTTTTAATCCTCTTATATTTAATTCCATAGAGATAGTACTGTACTTCGGCTTTCATCTCGAGAGGCTGACCTGGAACCCACATATGAGGCTCAAAAGACAAGAACTAAACAGACACTTTGGAAAACTGTACAAATTACTTCAAAGGACATCTCATCGCTCAATAGAAAATAAATTACTAATCTACAAAGTTATACTGAAGCCAATCTGGACATACGGAATAGAGCTATAGGGGACAGAAAAAAAGTCGACTATCAAGCGTATCTAATCCTTACAATCAAAAGTCCTGAGAGCAATAGTAAATGACCCTTATTACATCAGCAAGGCCTTTATAATGATCTTAATATACCCTACATTCTTGAAATCATCTCTTCCAAGTTCATGAAATACCATAGTAACCTGTGCAACCACCCTAATTCCGTAGCACAGTCATTGCACTGCACCACTCATCCCTATAATCCTCCTCGGAGATTGAAACGGCAGTGGCCTCGTGATCGGCTATAAATGCGTGACAGTGGGAGTCCTGACAACGGCCAGTTTCTCCAATCAAGCCCTGAGCGTATGTGGCTCTCGCGCTCATCGTCAGCCTCCATTGGATTGTATCCGGAGACGCGGCTGACTGAGTAGCGTGAGGGACTTCACAAGACTCCGCTGCCTCTTTTGCATGCGATGGAGGTGACAACCTAGTAATACTGTTTGAATGAGCAAGGGAATGAAAATTGTAAATATGATATGAATAAGAACATTTATCACAATTACTTATTGCCTAATAAGGCAGATTGTAATTTTAGCACAATACACGAGTTTCAATATAAAAAAGTTATATAAGGTTTAGTAATTATTGTTTAATATTCTTGTTTATCCGAAAAAAATTAAACCTCCTTAGACCACCTTAAAAAAAAACAATAAAATTGGGCATGTGCTTGTGAGGTACATGTCACTTTCGGTGTTTGAAAAACACTCTAGGACATTGGTTCCTAAGAATAACAAAAAGAAGCAAATACGAAAGTATAGCTGAGAAAAAAAATATAAAACTTTGCAGTGATGTGGTTAGCTTATAAATAATAAAGTGATGTAAGCAAGAAAAAAAAAAATTGTTGTTACATATCCTTAATATCATCCTGCTTTCTCAAGTAAAGCTCAGGACCTGTTTAGGATTAAAAGTTCTAAATTCTACCGATTTCAAAGGTAAGAAGTAATGTCAATATTTTGTTACTAAAATATTGTACTTTCGATATTTTATTTAGAAGAAAAGGCGCGTTAGATACGATACAACAATTAAAGAGTTAAACAATCCAAAATTATTTCGCTTACCTTAGCATCTTAAGAAACTCATACAAGTGGTAATCATTAGATGGAAGGATGTGTAGGAAGGAAAAGAGTGAGTACTAAGAGGAGGATTTACGCTCATGATGTCTAAAAACCACTCATGAATAAACACTAAAGACTAAGTTTTTCCGAGAGAACACAAATTTATTTGGCAAATGTCTGGGTTGCTCTGAACCTTCGCGGCCAAGGGGAGAGGGCTCGCATAGTGCTAAAAAAATTGGTTTTCCCCTCAGGTAAAATAGGTCCTGCAGCGTCGATAGCTCCAGGTAAATAATGTAACAAATATTGCTGTGGCCTAAACAGGTGCTTTTCAGTTAGCTAAACAGGCATGATTTGAAAATTAATTAAAGGAAATTCATCCTAAAATAGTGTTTTTGGAAGTAGTTTTTTGTATCTTGGAGTATTATACCTCAGCATAGTTCCTTTATTGTCCAAGTTATTAATTTGGTTCTAATATATTTTTAAAAAAATTGGTGGAAAAATAAAAGGTTGTTGTTCATTACAAATAAATAGTGTCTCATAGAATATTTTAGTCTTATGGTATATTATATTAATTAATATATTATATTATATAATATGTTAATATATATAGCCAACAAAGGCTGCAATCAATGATAGAGGATACATTTATTCTATTGTGACAATGTGTCGCAGAGTGAAATTGTTCCTATGTACACACTCGTACGCTATATGGCATTCGGAGGATCAACGTTAACCGCTTTAAACCGGTTCAGGTGATTGAGAAGAGAGACTGTGACTCCTCCAGACCGAATTATAACCTCGTTTTCCCAGCGCTAGAGTTTCCCAGGAGCGGAGTTGGCGGGAAATGGCCCGGGAAATAGGCGGGAGATAAGGGTGGTGACCCCCCAGTGCCCACTTCCTACCGCCCATTATAGGGCCTTTCCCGCTGTTTGTTACGACCTTCTATATCTTAATGCAGGCTATACAAAGTGAATCTGACGGCATATTAATGTCGAAAGCTTAATTGATCAATTTAAATGTGCTTGCTGCGTCTAATATAGATAGCCACGTGTTTTTAACATGGGAATATTTAAAAAAATGTAAGCTATCGTAAATTTACTTACGCCTCGGTTGGGTTCATGATTTTTCGAAACACCGTTAGACACATGCACCCTATAATATATAGATCATTTCCAGCTCATTTTAAGACAATTTATGACATCACACTCTTACAACACCACAAAAACCTTTAGAAAGAAAGGACGGCTCCAGCGGGCTATTGAAAGATAGGGGTGTAATGACAATATGAAGCATAGGGCTTAGGATTAATCAGCTATTACAATTTATATCTCTTAAATGTAAAAATGATTTCTTATATTGCATTGTAGTCAGCTGGGGGGCATCAGTACACCGCTCGCCTAACGGAAGGTTAGTGATTCGCAGAAATATTTCGAGGATATCATCAGACCCATCAGGATCTTCGGCTATCATTATCAAAGAAATACATGTTACATATCTCTTAAGAAAGGGTTGATACATGTTAAGAAAACATTTATTTTAGGTTTGATTTAAATTAGTCATAGGTTTTTTTTTTTTTTTTTTTTATGCGAGAATTTTCAACGTCGGTCATCTTCAGGCTATGGCATTATACAATAAAAAAAACATTGGCATGCATATACACACGCAAAACACCAGCCATTAAATAAACAATCCAAATTGAAACAATAGTTAAAATATCATTATATAAATAATAAGTCCAATTTTTTATAATTATCAATAAAAGGCGATTATACAAAAACGACGGGCATGTCATGAGCTTCAAATTTATATAAATATGTAACAATATTAGACAGAGAATTATAAAAAAAACAAGCATCACCCATGGTCCTAATACTCCAAAAAGTAGATGACTAGTTAAAATATTAACAATATATCTGGGGGGTGTTTGTTAGTCATGAAGTTAATATATTTGTATGTGCTAGTTGAGGAATTCATTTTGCAATAAAAAATGAATCGATGCAAGAATAAAATACTCAGGCAGAATCATTGGCTTGAAAGGAATTTTAGGAAACAAGCAGGTGAGTATTAAAGGAGTATCAGAAACTTCTGATGTCGGAAAACTACACTAACATCACTAAAACATATTTCCACTGCCACGTGCAGCTTTGATGAAGTTTGGAACTACTCTGAGCATGCCAAAGACAAGCCTAAACTAGTGCCACTTGCTTCTAAGCCAGTTACAATCAGGTAAAGGCTCCTGGAGGCCCTGTTACCCGGAAGAAAAATATGGCTTACATTATTATTATAATTATTTATTGGTAACAATTATGCTATATTTCATCTCCAGGCTCACCTGTATCAGCATTAAAGATCTGTTCTTTCTTTTAATTAAAATTTTCATTTCACATTGACTATTGTTGCTATTATTATATAAATGCTTCTTTTTAAGGATTTCCTTCCTCCTATCTCTCCAAACCGACTTTCTATAGAGTTTCTAGATAGGAAGTCAAACCCAACTAACTTCTCGAGGAACATTGAGGATGAAGATGATGATAACAAAAAAATGATAACAGTGGGATGATAAGGAAATCAAGTGAAATTCACAATCACTGATAATTAATGGTTAATTATTGCTGCAAACAATAATAGCTTGCTCTTGGCTCATGACCTGTTCTAGTAAATTCCTTAAGGCGAGAATAAATAATAAGTTCCTAAGAACAAAAACATTTCCTAGGCGTACTACCTTATCCCGATTACATAACACAACTGAAATTAAATTTATTTATAATAAAGTGAAAGAAAACTCTCAATGGTTTTTTGACAACTGAACGAGTAGCGATAATTTCTTAAAAAGTGTAGTTGGCATTGAAACATTGCCAAGAAAGAAGATACATAAAGACATTCATTTCATCCTTGAGGACCACTAGAAATTAATCTTTAAGTTTTCTGTTTTTTTCTGTCTTGCTTTTCCTACACATGAATAACTGGATAATTTTGTTTTAAGCTTTAATTGTAATTTAGTTTTGGGATTAGAGGTGCTCTGACGTCTGGGAACTAAATCTAGTGAGACCATGTGACAAAAAATGAAATAAAGAGATTCACTCTTCAAATTAAATTCATCTTTTTTTGAATAATCTAAAGAAATGTAATGAAAATTAAAAAAAAAAAAAAGTCTTTGAATGGTCCTCTTGTGAAAGCAGTTTAAATAACTTTAGTTGTTGACGATCGTTACTGTGGCAAACAATTCAGACAAGCCTGCTCTCTCCAGTTTATTATTCAAGGGACGTGCTATTAATTAAAACATTTGATTCCGGATTTTTTTTTTTTAAACTAAACTAGTTTATTTGTAGAATACTATAAAGTGACAGGTAAAAAGCTATCAATCATATAAATCAAGTTATATTTATTTTTAGCTTATTTGTTATCGATTAGTGCATTATTTTCTGTTGGCTCACGAAATCTTAAATCAGTAATCAAAATCTAAAAATAAGAACATTTTTTAATAGTTTAGACTATTAAAAAAAAAAGTCAAGTGTAACACGTAAAAAAATTAAAAGTTTTATTATAACTACGAAAACAAATTTTATTGAGGTTTAGATGATTTAAAAAAATTTTGATCCACTAAATTCCCAAATTCATAATATGACTTGGCATCTGTACCAATGTTATATTGGTATGACCAATAACATAATCACTAGAGACGTCGACATGTTTAATTTGATGCTCTGCTCAGCATGCTGGGGAAATATGAAAATATGCATGCTTTTTTGATTACTAAGTAATTTAATAATGATCCTGAGTTTTTTTGCAAGATAATGCATTGATTTTTAACACCAGTAGAGTATTAAATAGATCTGCTAAGTCGTAAGTCGTCAACGATGTAAATGATTGTTTAATAACTTTTTGAAATCATAGTTTATGAATATCATACATAAATTGCAAATGATTAATTGGGACGTTATGACCTATATTTGTCGACCTACTCAATATTATAAGAAAATAATTAGCCATTTAATCGTTATGTAATTTATTATTGATACTTGGTTATTTTACATAATATTGCTTTTTTTTAGTACCATCGTGGTGTAAAATAGAACTGCCACGTAAAACTACATGCTGGTAAATAAGACATTGGTTGAGTTAAAGTTGCAAAACCGATGTTATTGAATTTTGGTACTTTAATACATTTAATTTGATATAATATATATAATATATTATGATGGAAAAATACACAATGGCCTTCACCCAGTAACCTTAGAACGGCATTAAGGATCTGGAAATAGTATATTATAGATATATTATATCAATAAGGAATTAGGAGTTCTCATTAAGTACGAAGAACAAATTTGACTCCGGATACCCAGTTTCAATTACCCACTTTAACAACTTCAGTCCCTTTCAGAATTCACTTCTAGTTAATAAATGTTATCGAGTAGAGTTATATAGGGAGTTGGGGAAATGTAGGGAGTCGAAATTACATAAGGGATTAGTGAAGATTAGAAAGCGAAAGATGGCTGTAGGATAATCCCTAGGAAAAGCCCCGAGCGTCTCAACTGCCTTGTCTTTGTCCACGGACTGACTAATTTAATCGTCTGTGATGGCGCCTCCTCTTCCACAAGAACAATTTTCCACGTTCTATCCAACAACGGAGTACCCCGGTTGACGAAAGATTTCAGACCTGAATTAATCTAAATCCTAGCCTGATACTGAGGGGGAAATTGGATTACTCACAACACCTTGAATTTCAAAGAACAAGTTCTGAATAATGAAACAGAATTCAATTTGTTTCTTAGGGCTGCTTTTGCCTGCAACCGACACCCATTGCAAACGGAATTTATTATTTCCTGCTGAGAATAAAAGGGCCCCTCTATTGTACACGACATAGTCTTGGATCTTTCCAGGTGCTTATAAGTGGCTTCTTGGCACATCAAGGACATCTGTTGGGGGGGGGGGCGTCACAAGGGGAGTGCCTGATCACTCTAGCCCTGGCGACAAAGCATGACAACGGATTGTTGTAGTTAATAACATGGACCATGTTCCATGTAGGCGTTAATATCCGACTCCATTTATTGATAGGGATGTGTCCCGACAAGACACTGTGTTCAGGATGAGGTTCAGAGGTTCATAAAGAATAAGACCAGTTTTCAGAGTTCGGGCGAGAGATTGGCACCGTAATAGGTACGTAGGTAAGTCGTCAGAGGTCTGCTAGAGGCTGTGAGGCAAAGTGCCGTCGTAGAGGTGTGGCATAGAGAGAGTAGACTAGCGGAAGGCTGAGTGGGCTTACTCCCAGGGCCCTGGGTCCCTGGTCGTATCGTATCGCGACTAGCAATGCGGCTGTGGAGGCTAAGAAACTGAGTGCCGAGTGAGCCTACCAGGGCCAAGTGGCCCTGGTGTAAAGTGACAAGAAGTGCGGCTGTGGAGACTAAGAGACAGAGTGTCCCTTCAGGGCGAAACTTACCGATATAAATATTGTAACCCCCCTCCCTCGTGGAAGGCGGAGTCTGTCTGTAGGTGGTCTGTTTTATTATCCCGTTGGTCCAAAAGGGTGTGCTTTATGATGTCCCGCCTCCCGAGTTACGTGACTAAGCTGTTCCTAGCATGATTTTATGACCACGGGAACGTGACTGAAGGTCTATTCTAAGGGGTGGTGTGAACTACCCTAGGTTTTATTGCCATACCCTCGATGTTACTTGTTTATCTCTGCCAATCCCTCTATGATTTATTACAAGAAGTTTACACAGATTTGCATTTCTATTATAATACATTATGAACCAGAGTGTAGGGTAATTTACATATATTTAGCTCTACGCTACAACATCATTTATAAGTTAATACGAAGGATACTGCACCCTAACAGCAGAGAACAATGGAAGCTTCCTCTTTCAGATAACATAAATAGATTATATTACATTGTTATATAAATCCCGTTGTTAGTAATGATTTTCAGCAAAATAAAAATCATTCTAGCTGTATGAACCCGGGAACTCCCCCCAAATTTCCAACCCTCCACTTCATGTGGAGAGGTTCCGCTGGCCCAAGTCTCAGCCTAGTAAGTAAGTAATTAATAATTAAATAAAAAAATTTCTAGTCCCAGATTCCACACAAGGATTTTTGTCTTCGGAGAGACAAATGAGTAGAGAAAGAGAACGACCATTGTAAATGATCGCCAGTTAGTTTATTAGCTACCTCAGGCCTATGTGGTCCTGTACTACACAGGTGGTCTGACAAGTTTCCGACCTCAACATGAAGATGATAACAAAATAAATAAAAGCTAGTGAAATAAAAGCTTTGTTAGGTCGGAAACTTTTCAGGCCGCCCTCGCAGTTAACACTTTCGTTAATTTTAAACTTAACATCTAAGAATATAGTTTGTTTTTCATATTTTCACTATCAATTAGACAAAGTATAATGCCAATTTAAGTGTAAAAAAAAAATTTCGATTAGTGTCATCTTTTGAGGGAAGTTGGTTTGATCTGCTCATCATTATCATCTGGCTCTTTCTTATTGGCTAACTCCCAAAAGCTAGAACCATTGAAGAAATTTTTGTTACCTAGAACGTCCTAGAACTGAAGTCCTCCTATGATCCCATGACAACAACTCCAGAGCAGCAATAAACAACATTGCTAAAGGACACAGCAGAACATTAGGTGAACTATAAAACGAATTCTGGTCAATTAAACAGGAAGAGCTCCAGAACTCTAGTTCAAGCATTAAGTATTAGAATTTGCTAGAGCAACTATCTCTGACTATGAGTCCCATCTGTAATTCGGTGAAATAAATTCCAAGCTGATATAGACTAAAGAGCCCTCATTATTTTCCCCCCTCCCCTACCACAGGTTCCTTGTCCCAGACGGGGTCCCCTCATGTGTTTCGCTGACAGTCGACGGGACCATAGGGTATTTCGTTGCTGGTGGTGTGCGTATTCCAGTGCAAAGGGTATACTGCTGTGGTCAGCGCACCTATTGCTATTTTAAGCCGGTTTTATTCATTTCTTTTCGTAATTTTTTTTTTTTGTCTTCCCTAAGCCTAACTTATTTCTTTATAGAACGGGACTTCACTCCATCTTATTGCAACGGTGCCTTCTTGATGAGCACCCCCCAATATTACGGCTGCACAACCTGTATCGCTCCCCTGATCCCTGCAGCTTCTTCCACTTCTGGACAAAGATGCGGAAGGCACTGTAGTTCTCCCGTTGTCTACCAGCTACGTCAAGTCGGACTCATCCAAGCTATACTGGCCAATTAAGCAGACCACCCGTGCTCTTACTTGTTCCAAGGCTTGACAGAGCCCTCATTACCAAAAAACTTCTAACGATTTTCTTATCAAGCCATTCAATAAAATTTGATTTTCAGGGTTTAGGTTTTTTTTTTTTTCAGATTTTGTAGTGATTTAAATCGGCAGTATTAATATCCAAAGAACAAATTCGGAACCCGGAACTTCTCCAAGATCCGATCAAGAGCTCTTCTACTACCTCAGATACTCCTGCACGAGTAAGAGGCCCATGCAGATATAAATCTTTATATGATTTCAGTTCAATAAATATGTATGTTGGCTGAAGTAGTTTACTCAAAGTCATTAAAATAGTTAACAAAAGTATATCCACAATTATTTCGGCAACCCTAGTCCTATGTGGAGGGATGGTATTCTACATCAACGTTTACTTGCAAGACGTAATAAAAGGTCAATAAATTACTTATCTAATCGAGGGGGGCATGAAATTAACAAGCTCGACGTCCTCATTTTGAAGTTATTGTTGAATTTTATTCACGAGAGCTATGAAAAAGTGTTAATGAACCTATTTCACAGCTATAACGAAACCCTTCACTGTGACATGTAGGATACCTTACTTGGATTTTATTTCGAATATTTTTAGTGCGTAAACCAATATAATAAGGGCTCATGTTTCATTTAATTCACTTTGTTTTACAGGTCATGCAAATAAATAAATCCTATTGTACATTTCGTCCGTCAAAAATCCTTACCATATTTCGAGAACCCAATGTCTGACAACCATATACCATGTTTGTACGGATTATTGAGTCGAAAAACTAACATTTTGGGCGTTTCATTGTCGTCATCGACCCAATGACAAACTGAATTAATAAAACTGACTACTCCCAGAAGTGACTGCCTTGTTAATATTGCCCTGTAGAGATTTAAGCTGTACAAGTGTACAGACGGTAGGTTTTCGACAGGTGGTTTCAAAGGGGCTCTATAAGGACCGATACAGCAAGGACAGACTGAATAGGAGAGAATGAGTGATAAGTCTCTCTCTCCTTTGAAGGGTGTATTAGCGGTAGTGAAAGAGCCTCCACCAAGCTAGGTCTTAACAGGATGGGGAATTTGTGGCTGGTAGGGAGAGTTCATGCTCCAACAATCTTTGCTGTTGCGCTACAATGATTTCATATATTGAGTATTTTACATGATAGTGACTTTAATTAATGGGTAGACAAGCAGACAGATAGACAAAGAATCTTTTTTGTGACGATTGAACAAACAGACTGCTCACTATAACTTGTGGTTCTTGTTGGTAGCAGGGTAATTATCCAGCTTTCCTAATGAACCTACCAAAATGATCCAATATCACTTACCTTCGAACATGTGGCGTTATACCACTGTTTATTTGGAGGATTTAATAAAAATTAGTTACTCCAGCAATATAATCAGAGAGACCAGCGTATGAAAAAGGTTTTGTTTCCAGGAGCCTCTGAAGTATCTTTTTCATCTCCAAAAGAAATCATGTTAATAACAATATGGATTATGGAAGTATTTAAGTTAAAAGTTTAATGGAAGTAGTCAGGTATTCAAAAACGTCATATAGGTAGGATATAAAAAAGAAACGACAAGATTTTATCTCAAAACAATGAATGTATAAGTATTTATTTTTATAATAAGAACAATAGTATAAAACAAGGTTTATTACTATTACTATTATAGTTTTATTTATTTATTTTATAACGAACTCAAGAGTTAACAAGTATATTGTTTTGATTTCTTTACTCACTCATCCTATTAGGATATGAAGAGCTCAATTTTACGAATGCTCTAAGACTAACATAAAAAATTTGCAGTTTTTTCTATCAAAACCATCACATTGCAAGGGAACTATTTTACATATGTCACTCAAAATTAAATTCATTCACGAATACATTTCAAAATTATACAGATACGTTTATAAGATACTGCACGGCCACCCGAAATCTCTGATAGGACTATGAGCACTTTACAACAACTTAGAAGACGTTGAATTTGAGATCTGCTAAATATCTAAACATGAAGATTTTTCTTCATCAGTATAAGTTAAGAATTGCTTATTTCCTCTCTCGTCTTTATACTGGAAATACCATCGAATATCATGTACTAATATTAGGGGGACCGGAAAGTAATGTCTTTTTTTTTTACATTAAATTTAAACAGATAAATTTTTGACAAGTTTTTGTTTTTGATCAATGATGTAATCACTCTCGTTATCAGCAACCTTTTGCCAACTAGTGTGCAAATTTTCAGTGCCTGATCGATCAAAATCAATTGGTTTTAGAGCAAAATATCTGGAGATGGCATTTTAGACATCGTCCAAATTTTGAAATTTTTTGGCACTTAGAAAATGTAGCGATCGGAATAAATGGAAATCCGATATCGGGCGAGTATGGTGATTGAGACAATACCTCCCACCCCAATTCATTAATTTTTTCCAGGGTCCTTACTTTATCGAGTTGCAGAATAACGCATTTTTTTTATTGACAATCGCTAAGTAATTTTCAATTAAAGATTGATTTACTCGATTCAATTGTTCACTGTACATATCTGCATTCACAGTTTTTCCAGGTATCAGCGATGTACGACCCCACGAACACTTCACCAAACACGCAAAAGTGCCTTTTTGGAGTGTAAACCTGGCTTAGCTGTACTTTGTGCCGAATCATACAGAGAGAGATTTTTGGATTATCATAGAGGACCCATTTTTCATCTCCAGCCTCCCTTACCATACTCGCCCGATATTGCGCCATTGGATTTCCATTAATTCCGATCGCTAAAAATTTGAAAATTCGGGTGATGTCCAAAATGCCATCTCCAGATATTTTCCACAAAAAGCAATTGATTTTTATCGATATATATATATATACAGTGGTGCCTCACACAACGAACTTAATTCGTTCCAGGAGCAAGTTCGTAATGCGAAAAGTTCGTTATGTGAAACGCGTTTTCCTATATAAATACATGTTAAAAAAAATAATTCGTTCTGTAGCATAAAATATGCTAAAATGACATAAAAAAAGATAATTTTTTTATCTTATAATAAAGGAATATATATATATAGTAAGGTTTTGTTATTTTTTTTTTTCAAAACCAGGAACCCTTTTTTTACCTTTAGCTTATAAGTCTCTGTACTAGTCCCCTGTTCAAGATAGTTACATGAAATTTTACATTTGATATTGGAAAGAAATGAAAATAATCCTATTTACACAAACCAATTAATAAGCGTCAAAAGCAATTAATTCATTGATATTAAAATAGAAAAATATTTAGATATAATTTTTAGTAGGGTAGCAGATTAAAGCTATCTATGAAAATTTGATTTTAGTTTTATTTTGGTGACAACTATAACTACAAAAGTCATTCAAATTTTCATTAACATCGTATTCGCAACTTTAACTATATCAGTGTTTTAGTTATTAGTTTCATTTTATGCTACGATGATGCGAATGACACTCAATTTCTTTCGATTCTTTTAGAGGGATAATATTCTGCATGAAAGTAATTGAGGGTCTACCTATTGATCAATCACTTGATTCCCAAAAACGAAGCTCGGGCGACTTCGTTGTGTGAAGCGAGGTTCGTTGTATGAATCATGAAATGAACGAATAGGAAGTTCGCTGTGTGCAGCGTTCGCTGTGTGCAGCGTTCGCTGTGCGAGGCGTTCGTTGTGTGAGGCACCACTGTATATATATGTAAGTTTCGAATTCAGAAACTTAAAAGGAGGTGGAGGTTCTCAGGGTATAAATCGAACACTTGCAGATGCAGTTTAGAACTGTAATATTAAACATATGTACACATTAGCTAGCGCTACAAATATAACAATAAACCAATAAAACTTATAACTAACCTGAATCAATACAATTGTCGATACTTAGAGTTGACCATTGTCTTAACAAGCGTACCCATATCAGGAGGTTACAACTAAGCGTCCTTTGATAGTAGCGCTCTCTGTCGGGACATCTCGCATATGTGCCGAAGTTTGGCGGTTACGTTTAAACTTACATCCCCCCTTTTTGAGACAGAGGGTAATAAAGCCCTTTGGAATAAGGCACGAGCTTACTAGCATGAAATAAGTTTGACTCCTTTTTACGAAATCTACTATCTATTAAAAATATTACCTCTGAGATTTTCTGTTTTATTTTGAAAGGTCCTACTCTGATCGCATCTAATTTATCTCTATTCAATTTGTTACTGTTTTGTACATATACAAGGTCTCCAACTTCGTATTCAAACTTTTTAACATTTTTATCATAATACTTTTTATTTTGGTTATGTGTCTTTTCTGAGTTTTTATAAGCTATTTCCCTATTATTTTCTAAATTTGTAATTTTATTTTCATTTAGTTCATCAGGTACAAATGATGCATCTATTCCAGTTAATATGTAATTGGGGGTAAACCCAGTAGAACTATGTATCGTGTTATTGTATTCCTCGATACACTTTTCTGCTACTATTGGCCACGATTTATCTCTATTTTCATGGATTTTGCACCTTATTCTGTTAACTAGTGTTTGATTTGTCCTTTCATTTAATCCATTAGAAAATGCACAATCTACTGCTGTAAAAATTAATGTTATCTTTTGTTTATTTACATATTGTTTAAATTGTGCTGAATTTATACCAGGATATTGATCTGTTAATAATGTTTTTATATTTCCAGCTTTTTCTACTTTCTTGATTAGATTAATAAAATCTTTTGCTATTTGTGTTTTCGAGGTGCTGATATATGCGTACCTTGTGAAATGATCTACTACCAAGTGTAGATATTTTATTGTACTTTTATTCCCTTTAAATCCTCCTATTGTATCTAAAGATATTATATCTAGTGGTTCTTTTGCTGGACCAAGTTGAGACAAGGGAGCCTTAAAGCAACCTATTCTTGACTTATTTTTGATACATGTTTCACAAGATCTGCAAATCAATCTTATATTTTTATACATATTTTTAAAATAAAATTTTTTTCCTATTGTTAAAATTAATTGTTTCATTCCTATATGACCTTGATCTTTATGTACACTTTCAATAAGTGAAATACCAAATTCTTCTGTTATCCATATTTTCTCACTCTTATTCAGTATTTTGTAAATTATATTATCTTTAATTATGCATTTGTCATCCAATTTTATTAGCTTTTGATTTTCTTTTAAATCTTCCAGTTTTAATAAATTTGATGTTTTAATCGCAGAGTTATCATCTGTTTCTTCATTTGATTCTAAAACTGGATTTCTGGATAGACAATCTGCCTCCAAATTTTCTTTACCTGGATTATATACAATCTCAAAGTCAAATTGTGAGATATAGTTTAAAATTTGTAGTTAAAATTTGTAGTAGTTCTGGATCATTACTTTTCTTCACATTAAAATTTTCTAATGGTCTGTGGTCTGTAAATACCACAAATTTTTTTCCTATCAGATAATATTGCCAGTAAAGTATAGCTTCTTTAATAGCTAAACATTCTATAAATATTGCTTTTTTTGTTTTCTGAGCGTTTGTCAATTTTTTTGAAAAGAAAAATACTGACTTTAGAGATTTGTCTTCTTGTGGTTGTTTTAGAATTGCTCCAACTCCTTCAATACTTGCATCAGTGAATATGTATGTTGGAGATTCTGGATCAAATATTGCTAGCGCAGGCGCTGAGCATAAGTATTTTTTTGTTGTCTCGAAACAATCTTTACATTGTTTTGACCAGTGAAAATCTACATTTTTTCTTAATAAATTTCTTAAGGGATCTAGCAAAATAGTATGTTTTGGTATATACTCCAAATAGAAGTTTATTTTTCCTAAAAATTGTCTAACCTGTTTCTTTGTTTGAGGTACAGGAAACTTTTTAATTGCTGTGAGATTGTCATTCATTGGTTTTATATAATTATTTCCTATTTCATGGCCCAGATAAGTTATCTTGTTTTGTGCAAACTGACACTTTGATTCATTTAATTTAAATCCTTGTTTCTGTAGTGCTTTTAACACTAATTCTACATGTTTTACATGGTCCTCATAATTCTTCGAATGAATCAATACATCATCTATGTAGTTTACAGCAAACTTATCTAGGTTATTTCTTCTTATCACACTTGACAAGACTCTTTGAAATATAGCCGGAGCAGACTTCAAACCATATGGCAAGCAATTCCATTGCCAATGACCATGATGGGTTACGAAAGCCAATTTATATTTATCCTTTTCACGCACTGGTATCGACCAAAACGCCGAATTTACATCCAATTTTGAAAAAAATTTACAGTTTCTGGCGCGTACTGTCAGATCATCAATTCTAGGAAACGGTTGACTTTCTGGCACAATTATTTTATTTAGTTCCTTAAAGTCAATACAAAAGCGTGATCTTTTTCCTTCTTCATTCTTAAATACCATCGTGACAGGAGCTGCATAGGGACTGCTTGATTCTTCAATTAAACCAGCTTTTAATAATTCATCCACTTGCATTTCAATTTCAATTTTGTCTTGAAATGAGCACCTGTATGGTTTCTTTGAAATATATCTATTTTGTATTAATTTTACTGTTGCTTCATAACCTTTTATTTTTCCTATGTCGAATTTTGACTTAGCAAAAATGTCCTTATTTTTTTGTATAGTATTTTCTATCTTGTTTATATCTGATATTTCAGTCTTATTAATTTGCCGATCTTTTTGTTTTGTTATCTCTTTTTGAGTTATTATCAAGTTTTCATCTTGACATAGTTTGAATTTTTTTATTAAATCTAATCCTAATAGAAAATCATCTTTAAAATTAATACTTTTCACAATAAAAAACTGAAAATTTTCTTCAATATTACCGATTTTAATTCTTAATACAACCGTACCCTCTGTTTTTGCTACTCCTGTTACCCCTTTTATATTATCTCTCCCACCTATTATTTTTTTAATATCTTTATTATTATTTAAAAATTCATAATTTATCAAAGAAATATTAGATCCAGAGTCATAAAGACCAATAGCTGGATTTCGATTAGCGAGAAATTTTATTTTAATAAGTGGGAGGACTACTCGTTTTTTTGCCCCTTCAGAGCTTGCTATCATATCTTGAACTTCTCCATTATTTGTAACCTTAATATTCTCATTTTTTATTTTTTTCAATTGTTTATCTTTTAAACGACACAAACTCTCTAAATGAAATCTATTTTGAAAACCTAATTTTTCACATATTGTACATGGTTTTTTCTCGCTTGAACATTTTTGTGTTTCTTTCTCTTTTTTTCTTTCATTTAACTTACCAAATTGTTTTAATTTTGCCATTAAATTTTCCATACTTACAATTGACTTTCTTTCTAATTTATTTTGTATAAAATTTGGTAAGTTAATTACAATCAGATTAATTTGAGTATTTAGTGAGATACTTTCATCTATTTCTAACAATAAACTTCTTTTCTTTAACGCATATTCTAACAGGGAACCATTTAAATATTTAAAATTATATGCATATGTTATATCGGTCCAGGACTGTGCAGAGAAGGTCTCAATAAAGGAATTATTCCAAGCTTCCCAATTAAACATTGAGTTCTGTTTCCAGAATATATTATACCAATCTAATGCAGACTTTTCTAAGAATAATCTTAGAGCTTCTGCATATTTGTCTTGAGTAATCCCCACTCTAGCACACTCCTGAACGAATAAATTTAGCCATACATTAGCATTTAAATTTTCACCATTAAATTTTCCTATAACCATATCTTTAACCCGAGAACACATATGTTTTTCTACGGTACCTGTTATAGCATTGTTTATGTTAGGTATAACCTCTTCTAAATATTCATCATAAAATGTAACATTACCTTCTACATCCAAATAAATGTTGCTGAGCTCTTCAGTCATTGTTATCACTATTTTTCGAAATTTGTTTCGAATTCTCAAACTCTTCACCACATTCTTCACTACTGCAGTATCGAAGAGTTGTTTGTGCTGAGTGCTAGACTGTTTTTCTTTTGGAAATACAAAAATTTCCGATTGGCCAACCAGCTGAATCGTCATAACTTTCACGACCGTGGTTCTGGAATCTTCACCAGCTTCTGAGATGAAATGAAATTTCGCCTTTGTCTCCATTGTATTGATTTGTAAGTTTCGAATTCAGAAACTTAAAAGGAGGTGGAGGTTCTCAGGGTATAAATCGAACACTTGCAGATGCAGTTTAGAACTGTAATATTAAACATATGTACACATTAGCTAGCGCTACAAATATAACAATAAACCAATAAAACTTATAACTAACCTGAATCAATAGGTTGACCATTGTCTTAACAAATATCAGAGTTGACCATTGTCTTAACAAGCGTACCCATATCAGGAGGTTACAACTAAGCGTCCTTTGATAGTAGCGCTCTCTGTCGGGACATCTCGCATATGTGCCGAAGTTTGGCGGTTACGTTTAAACTTACATATATATTGTAACATTCATGATATTTGAGAATATCATGGCCAGGAACCCAGACATCTGGTAAGCATCTTCCCTTATGCTCCTAGGAGTGGGCATGAGATAAACGGGCAGTCTTAGCACAACCGTCGAGAAGAGCGGACTTAGCAAGCTCCCGAATTGGCGGTCACCAACAGAAAGAGAGGAGAAGAACCAACAGCAGAAAGTAACGTTGATTGGATAAAAGGAAGATCATCGATTGGGTGATATTAATATTGTTTTTATTATGGATCCATTAAAAGAAATTGAGCTCAAATTTCATGTTTTTTGTAATTAGTAGTAACTATCCTAATTTAAAAGGAATTGAATATTTTTTTATACTTTTTGTTAGCACTCTATATAATTATAATTATTTGTTATAACCATTTTATTTGAATATATTTCACAATTCCTAGTTTCTCAATTTATTAATAACTACAACATTAGCCTTGAGATCGGGTGATTCAATCGGGATAAATTCCTATGTCAAAGACATAAAACAATTTGAATTAAAGATCTCATGACGGACCTGCCAAATTAGCTAAGGTAAATTGATCAAATAAAGTAAAAAGGGAAATGGTAAAAAATGAGGTAGGTTTCAATATATATATAGAAAATGATGTAAACTCCAGCTGAGATCTAGCTAGCTGTGTTTGTTGTGATAAGGTTACTTAGCTGTGTTTGTTGTGATAAGGTTACTTAGCTGTGTTTGGTGTGTAAAGGTTACTTTCTAGATAAGACTTATGTTTATTGTTTGTGTTGTGGCTATCCACTTGAATACCTGGTAAATAACGTGTAATTTAATTTGTAGGTTGGTTTTTATAACTGATTTTATTAATCTGTAAAGATTTACAATAGCATTATAATTATAAGCATCAAACGATTTAACAATATAAAATAAACTAAATAAATACATGTAAAGATTAATTAAATTACACGTTATTCACCAGGTATTCTAGTGGATAGCCCCAACACAAACAATAAACATAAGTCTTATCTAGCAAGTAACCTTCACACACCAAACACAGCTAAGTAACGTTCTCACAACAAACACAGCTAGCTAGATCTCAGCTGGAGTTTACATATATAATATATTAAGTTCTAAATATATAATAGTGAAGGAACAATTAAAATCATCCCGTAATAAAAATCTTCAAATTATCTTATTTTCATATTTCGATTATGTTAATTATAATAAATATATATTCCGTTCGTTAAATGTACAATTGTGTGAAGTGGAATAGTTAAGTGAAAGCACGGGGAAGTGAGATCTGTTTCATGTTAGAATCAATGAATTATAACTCTTAAAAGTTGCGTTTATGACAGGTCTTCCCGACAGGGACAAGTAGCGGAAAATTGACGTCAGTATTAAGGATGGAACAAGTCGCTTAGATACTATGTCAGAATCCTCAATCAGATGACAATAGTGACCAAGCCAACTTAAATATTTTCCAACCCCGCCTTGGGGGAGAAAGAACCTGCAATGAACTTTGAGAACAGAGGGTGGAATAGCGAGGGTAAACGAGAAAAGAGTCTGCCGTCTTCAGCACTACTCGAATCAACACCAGACGTTCTTTTTTCTACATTCCAATATGTCCACACCAGAGGATGCTTTCAAAAGACACAACCTCCACTGTTCAAGACATCCTATATGAGTAAGGCCCCGCACAAATTTATTCAAGAGAATATTAAAAACAATTATATGGATTGCCAATTGGTGATTTTAACTAGTTAGAGCGATAATTTTTTTTGGTAACATAATTTTCATTTATAATATTAATTTCGTCTTATTGCAATATTCGTTCGAAACCATTCATTCAAATTATAGGTATATAATAAGTAGTAATATTTGATGCAGTTCTTAATAAAGCTTTCCTGAATTCCTGTTTATAATTGAATATTATTATTACAGTCACTTGTCTATTAATTATCCCTAATTAAATGTAAATCAACTATTTTCACTCCAGGGAAGTATTCCTAGACAAAGCCAAAAACTAAGATAATTAGTTTGATAAAAAAATTATATTTATAAAATAAGGGTAGACAAGAGAGATGGTTAAAAATCATCATACAATGGAGTTCGTGTAATAATATGTGTAATTGTGTTGAGCGCCTGACTAATGTGGAGTACTATTGATAAAAGGACTTCCTTTGGTGCGACAACTCTGCGAAAGGAGACTAGAGCTGTGCATTAAGCTAACTGTGGGAGACTCGGCAGGAGGAAAGGATAAAAGGCCATTATTCCAGAGGTAGAGGCAGGAGAGCTGGGATATTTGTAGGCTAGCTACTTATCATATACGCCTCGGTAACGATCTCACCTATCCTCCACGGACCTTCTTCTTCAAGGGGTAACCGTGTCCTGTAACGTACACCATCTTTCTGCGACAAAGAAGTATCTTTATCTTCTGGCTAATGTTTTTCCTTAGCCGATAAAAAGCCTCACGGAAATAAAAAAAAAGTGGTGAGCCCCATCACCTTTATTAGTGAGTTTAGTCCAGTTACGTATAATGTATATCATTATACTTGTTTATTAATTTAATAATTTTTATAAAATAACAAAACCTGTATATAATGTAGCGATGCTACAGGAAATACAAAATTAATTTGTAAATAGATTCGCCTGAGGATCTATAATTATAAATAATTATCTGTAAATTTAAAGGGGCTATGGAAAAGAAAAAAAAAAAAAAGTTCTATTTATCAACTCGTTTGAAATTAACCAACCAATGAATAAAATATTTGAAAAATACAAAATCAAGTTTGATGACCTAAACGAGAAAGGTATCGTTTCGAATGTGAAGATAATTTTATTCGTATGTACCAAGAGCTTTTTACGAACACATAGAATGGCCTTCACCACAATTTTAAAATAGTGGCCTAAACAAAACTCTGTGATTAATAATACGAATATCGAGTGCACTAGCTGAGGAGCTAATTAGTCAGTCTAAAATTGCAACAGTAAAACAGGTAGACTTCGCCAAATTACTTGAAATATCTGTGTTTGATTTTCTAAATCTTCTGTGGTTGTAATTGGGCAGAACGGATGTTTTAAGAAACAAGGAGGCAAGTATCAAAGAAGGATTAAAAACTTATGATGTCTAAAAATCGTACTCCAATATAACAAAAACATCTTACTATCACTCAAGAACTTTTCGTATTCCGAAAGGAGGGCTAATCTAGTTCCGAGAAAATGTGCTGCTAGCTCGTAGAACAATAAAAAAAAAAATGGCTGTGGCCTAACCATGATCGATTCATTTTTCAGAAAGATAATTTATTTTATCCAAATGCGCCATTTTTTTATTCCAAAGAGCCGGCAAGTTTGCGTAATTTTGGATTAATATGTTTTCATAGTGTTATATTTATGTACTGTTTAGAAAGTGATTTTAGAAATGGTCGAATCGAAAGATTTGTTTGTGGTGATGTAAGAGATATACAGTGACCCAACAGAACCAAAAAAAAATGTGAATATTTCACTTTTATATATACAAAAACTGGTTAAAAATTTTGTTCTAAAAATGACACACTGTCCTCGTAGAATCAACAAAAAATACAATAAATTAATCCATTTGTTCGACCCAAGACATTTATGAAAGCCTACTTAATCTTATAAATCAGGCAATAAGTAAAATTTTTGAAATCGTTCAGCGTTAGAAAATAAACGATTATCGTACTGCATCGACAACCATTTCAGTTCTTGCTAAAAACAAGATTCGATGGTGAAATCCATTGAAAACTATATTTGTAAAACGTAGTTCTTTAGTTTTTTTTTGTTTTGATTTTTTTACTTATAATCAGGCGAATATTTTATTTATGTATTAATTGTGTTTTAGTTTAGTTGCATCGGGTTAAGATGTGCGTTATTTATTCTAGGACTAAAATTTATTTTTAGCTGAAAAGTCGAGAAAAATTACTTATATTATGTATTTTCCACTATTCCACCATATTTCCACAGATATGGGCTGAAGAGATATGAGGGGCGCGGCCGATTGTTTTGGACTCAAAACACAACGCCCAATAATAATGGCTAATACTTCGAAATCTACCACAAAATTACTTTGAAAAAATCTTCTTACGTTATTATCAATTATCACAAATATGGCTTAGTGTCCACCTATATGTGTAGCTTTATGTGCAAATTTATTTTTGTGCCAAATTTTCTAAATTTTTTTTGTCGAAATTTAATATTTGCTGAAACTTTCTATTATAGTTATTAGTCGTTACTGTCATATCTATAGTCATTCGGTCTGCGTCTCTGTGATCCAATTAATCCTGGAGAAACAAAGTGTGTCTCTCTCCTGGTCAATTCCATGAAATTTATTTCATATGAATTCCATATATCTACTACATTTTCGCACTATAAATCTGATAAGTCTTATGAAGCTAAAAGCATTGTGTCGGTTCAGAGACCATCGAGCAGATCCCTGAGTAGGCAATATGGAAGAGAGTAGGCGGGCCACTTCAGTGCTCCAGCGCTCTGGTCCTCACTCCAGACTCAGGCTCCTGTTTACAGTCGGGTTTATAAAGTGGAAAATTGCATTTCCTTGCTTGGCCAACAAAACGACTTAGTTCCAAGAAATAAATTCTCTCCAAATAGCAGTCCACATAATGTTATTTATAACGCTCCCTTAATGAATTATTTTTTCTACGTCGGGATATATATCCTCTCCTGAACTTATGTTGTTAATAACTTTGTGTTTGCTACAATAATTGTAACACATTTTTCATTGCCAAATCCGAAGAGGATCCGGAAAATTATTAGTTTTTGTTTTGTTAGGTGATCTTATATATAATACTAATTAATTTAAATCATTGCTTTAAAAACATTGATTATCATTCCTATCTGCATACCAATAAAATAATTTTCAAACAAATAACCAGCCTACTTCAGTAATTTGAGATAAACAAAAATGAAACCCTTGGTGATATAAACATATTGTTTTTTTCAAATATTAATAGAAACGAGGTAAACATGAACAGTTTGAAGGGTTGATCTTTTATTTTTATGGCCACGATAAATTTGACCAATCGGTTTGATGCAAAATACAAATCAACTGGTCCCCTAATAAATGAATGAAGTGCTGATTTATGAATTTGACTTGGGAAACCTCTCAGTATTAATATCAAAACGTGTAATTAAATAGTCGAATGTTACTCAACTATTGTGTAGAAATGCGTACTCAAGGAGGACTGGATAAGGGAAAGGTTAGAATCAGTTAGGGGGGAGAGTGGAGCAATAACTTCGTGTAAGTACAGACAACAAAGAACATACTTGTATCTTCGTGGTTCTTGAACACCGTTGTTATGGTTAAGTTATGGTCCCCACTCCAATCAAGAAAAGAGGAAATTGGGAATCGGATATCATGAGGAAAATACATGACAGCTATATCCAAGTAATAGTTGATCCAAGGTGCAGAAGCATCACCTTACTAAACCTACTCTGAAAGACTATACAACTCTTTCCCTTCCCATGTGATTAGCCAATTAAAAAAAAATACTCTTTCTGGCATTAATCATTTAACTGGCACCCGAAAGCAGGATAACGTCAGTTGCGTAAATATGGTTTTCTGTTGCAGAACTAAAACATAGAGTTTTAAACGTGGAAGATGATTATTTTAAAACTTAAAAACGAGTTAGCTTCATTGATATTGCGTGAACCTTCCCGCGTTGTCTGAAATGTAGAATACTCCTTGTGGCCTTAGGTGGCCATTCACCCCTAACAAGAACTGGCGTAGCACCATCAGAGTAACTCATTATCGGACAACACAACTGTCGGGCTCAGTTAACTGAGTATCCCCAAAGTGGGGAGGAGACGCCCGCCGCGGGCTAGGGTCACTACAACCTCGTAGCCACCGTCCGGCGAGCGCCCAGAAAGAGATAGAGCGTGTGGACCTATGGTATTTCACCCTGGCTGCCGGACTAGTCGGCGGGCAGCCTAATTCGCTTTGATCTGACTCTAAGATCTTTAGAAGGTGTGTGCCCCGACAAAGCACTATGTTCAGGATGAGAGGTACAGGGTAGGTTTATAGGTAGTTTATGTGGTCTTGGAATGACTACAAATTCACACTCGGTGTCTAAGGGTAGGCGAAAACGTCCGGATCCAAAAGGCTAGTGAGAACCGGAGAGAAGCAGACTGGATTGTCAAGTTTGTAGGGCCATGGCAACCGTCGTCCACTAGGGAGAGGTCTCTCTCAAGGAGGTGCTACTTTTAGCGAGACGAAGGTAGAGATTCCCACTAGGAAGGTGTGGGGTCTGACAACGCCAGACTAAAACATAGCGAGGTTAGAGAGAGTTAGCTGCTGTTAGTGTTTCCTTGAGGATACATGTCTTCCATTATAATCCTATGGTTATTATATAAAACGTTTTTCATTTGTATCAAGTCGTTCATAATAACATGGTTAAGTGCGTCCTTAAGTCTTGATGGTAAATTTCTGAGAACAATTCTACAATTATATAAGTATATATATAAGTCTACAATTAGTATCTTTTGTGATAGTATTTCTTGTTCTTTACTATAAATAGAGGTGTGAATCGTTATACGGTTCTGAATTAAAATTTGACGTGGGATAATGCTGTTAATAAAGTCAATTGGGTGTTTGTTTCTGTACATACGAATTTGAGAGATTTCATATTGTAGGTGTGATGTTTTCCGACTGTCCTTAAAGCGATTTGCTAAATGTAATGTTAAGTTGTTTATTGATAGGAAATCTTCATACATACATAATTGTTGCGCGTCACCAGTGAGTCTAGAAAGAGCTATTTGTATGGGTCTTTGTTCGTTATGTATTCTGTTAGTGATTATTTCGTTACATACTGTCGAATATATTTGTTCTAGTGGTTTAATGAATGCTATTAAATTAGTCGGACCACCATTGTAGTGTGGAAGGTGTCCATAGTCTTCTTTAGTCATATGATAGTCGTTAAGAGCCATTTCTGATTCGTTAATGTGTCTGTTTTTATCTAAAATATCTTTTATACCTGTTATTGTCATAAAAATTAAAAAAAATATTTTTATAAAATTACACTGTATGAAAAAATAATACGTTCTTTATTGCTGTTGACGAAGTCTTCCATGTGGTCTATATCAAAATTATTGTGTCTGTATAACCATCATAAAATGTTGAAACGCCCCTTCAAGTTTACAGTTCCAGCTCTGTTAATATTGCCTCAAGCCTTCTTAGCCTGTCCGTCTGAGTGGTAGTCAAACAATCCCAGATCCTGTTATCTAAGCAATCTTATAATTCAGGAATTACTCACAGATGCAGAGAATATTTCTTCGGATCTTCTTAGCTTGATGACGAACCGTCTTCTCTTCTAACTTGAAGTTCGCAAGTCCCAAGTGAATGATGTCTTCAATGTAAACAAGGTTTCTTCTTCCTTCAACTTCCTCAGATATATAACGAATTTCTTTACGGCATTACCTGGTGAAAATCTATTGAAATAGATCAGTACCCAATATCGGTGAAGTCCTGTCCTGTGGGGTATCTTTCCAGAGGTATTTGCATCGTGCTTCTCACGCTATTGGAGAGGTCTCACTGTCTGTTGCCAAATGCGGGATCTTTAAACGGTGGACTACCAGGTAAAATTTGTAGGGCCACGGCAACCGTCGTCAGCATGAAAGAAATCTAAAAGCACTTCCAAGGAGGTGCTAGTTTTAGCGAGACAAAGGCAGAAAATCCCACTAGGAAGGTGTTGGGTCTGACAACGCCGGACTAAGACATAGCAAGGCTAGGATAGAGGTGTAGAGGTTTTCATAAACGAGAAGGCAATTCTTGAAACATCAATGTTACAAGTACCAGTCAAAAGGCGAGCCGTAGCTTGAATTATTGGCTAAAACTAGGGGGCTTACATAGGCCAAAGCAGCCAATCGCATGGCAGGCCTGGCTGCTGGACGAGGTTCCAGGTCAGAACCCAGCCCCTCCAAGAATAAGGTTATCCCATTGTTACGTCATTTATTGTTTACCATATTTACAGTAATATGACTTTGTGGTTTGGTAATATTATTTACATTTGTTTAATTTGATTTACAACATATTATAACTAATTTACAATAATAACAATAGAGTAGAAGGTGATTTATCTTAAGTAGTTAGCGGTCGCTACAAGGATAAATGCCGCTACTGCAGAAAAAAGAGCTTAATATAAATGAATTTCAAACAGTTGGAATCGGAACGCGAATAACTAAAAGCATCATAAACTTCATTAAATTCTGAAAAAAAAAATGCCTCTGTGGTCAATTGGAAGAAAAGAGAAAGAAAGAGGTTGGAGATTTAATTACTGATAAATCTAGAATTTTAAGCTTTTAATATCTCATTTATTACTTATAATATAATTTAAGCTTAAGAAGAATTTGTGAAAGTGAAAGCATCACTCGATTAAGTTAACCAAAATTCTCTTCAGCATTGAACTTCAGAATCCAACAGAGAATTGTAGCAAATTAACAATTGAAAGAGATGGAATAAAGAAAATATCTCTTTCAAACAAGAATCTGTTCTGAGAAATTTCATAATTAAAGTCCGAAATTCAAGCTTTGAAAATGGAAGAGATTCAGTTGCCTTCAAAAGAATAAAAAGAGTTAGCTGATACTCAGATTAATTTCTTGAATTCTATATTCTTTGTATAACTTCTTCTGAGAAAATTTTAAAAGGCTTAATATGGCCTTTTAACAGCATCCAACAATTAGACAACCTGGAAATATTCAGAGAGAGCAAAGATTAAACCTAATAATACATTATTAGTTGGTACATCTGCTAGTCATCATCTTTAAATTTTAATTATATAATGATATACATATTAAAATTAACTTTTAACTTTTGTTTGGTATCCAACAAATTCAGCAGAACGTGACTATGAATAATTCATTGGTTTGGTTTTGGTTACTGTTCAAATCACATTTACAATGATTTAATTTAATTTTTATTATCGGGAAAATATGAAAAGTGTGAATTTATAATTATGAAATGGCTGCTAATTTTTATTGTTTACTTGATTGTTATCCTAAATTTAAAATTAGCTATTTTTCTATCATTATTTTCCTGCCCCACAAATTATAGGAACTCCGCCAATCGCCTATATTTTAGTAATTTAGTTTGTTTTTGAGATGTTATAAGTTTTCTTGATTTTTTTATCCCCCCAGATGTGTGATTTAGTTTATTAAAACATATTAAGAAACATGAATCTAGTGTCGATACCAACAGGTAAAAAGAAAATCCAAAGATAACAACAAAAAATTTAACTGGCATGATCGTTTTTCTGTCTATTTTTGAGAAATACTCCAAATTTATTACAACTTTTTTGGAGTAAGCAAAATTGTAATATTTCTTAGAGGGAAAAACGTAGGTATAACTACCAGCCATCAGATCTTATAGTTACTGTTCAGCGCCTTAAACGTCTTTGAACTTTGAACCTTAACTCTACACCATGACTTCTTGGTGGTTTGGTTTTGTCTTACGATGAGGCAATAGAGAAAATGAATGCCTGAATACATTTTTTGAGAAGCTTGAAAAGAAAAAGCGACGTCAAAATGTGATGGTGTTACTGAAGATTAAAAAAAAAAAAAAAAAAAAAAAACCCACAGGTTTAAGCCCATGAATATATACTCTGGCAATTCGGAAAGTCCCAGGGCTCTGTACATAAAATTTTATTTTCAAACATCATAAAATTGCCTCTTTAAAGAGATATGTCATTAATTATCTCTATCAAGAAATAGTCCACTAACAAATAGTTCTCTCCTATAACTAAAATAACACCTATTAGGATATTACTAATGGAAAAACGTATATATTGTTAACATGATATGAATCAGCAATTACTGTACATTTGTCTTAATTGTAATATTGTCGCCACCACTTTTAAGCAACGAATGCGAAAAATCGTAAAAGTATCGAGTATTTTTAATTACTTTTATCATTTTATATATAGAAGTGAAATGCCCTAGACCAAAAAAGTATCTGCAATGCGAAAGTAAAAAGTAAAACGTAATTTCTCTCCTAGAAAGGCTATATTCACATTCGTTACTTAAATGTGGTCAAATATTATTATTTATAATAGTACAGTATGAAGACATAATTACTTCTCAAAACATCTTAATCACAGAACCTTTCGCCTTTAAAATGAAGATACTCGTTAACTTGCTAAAAACTCTTTAAAGCTGTCAAAAATATTCCATAAATAGTTTTGTGAATTTATAATTATCTAAAATGTATTTTAGGATAATTATTTCATCTGGTTTGATAATTTGTGAAAAGCTCTTGGAGAACAGAGCACTGATAGGTTGGTTATATTTTCATTTTTATTTGCACAAAATCGGTTCATTACATTGGACAAAATAAAGCTAAATATTGTTTAGTTTTATTTTCATATCATATTTTACAATGGCAGAAGCTAATCACTTTTTGTAAAGATTGACTAAAATTACAAATCTAGTCGATTCAAAGTATGAATCTGTCCTAGATTTTTTATTACTTTCTTATTTTTTCTTATTATATTACAGTATAACATGATCAAAGAAATATCAGAATATGTTAAGTAGGATTGAATTATTCATGGAATTATATTATGGAATGATATAATATTTATAATTATTTTGTATTGTGAGAGAAACTTTATTTGTCAAATATTTTTATTGTAATCAGTGTATACATAATGTTCCTTTTTTTTATTTTGAAATGGCAACCTTAAATCATTTACTAATATAATCCCAATGTTTATCATTTATAATTCTTTCACGAAGGACAGCTTCAATTTTTAGTGTAGAAGTTAAGTATAAGCAACAGTTGTTGGCTAAAAGATTAAAGGTTCAGAAGATGCACTTTATTAAGCCTACTCAGAAAGACTATACATACTCCTGCAACTGATACTCTCTATTTCACCTCCCTTCCAGTCTCAATCATGTAGCATTTCTAATGACTAGCCAAATAAAGGTTTTTAAAAAGACTATTTCCGGCTTTAATCATTTAACTAACGTTGGGTTGCAGGAAAATGATTGACACTGTAGAGTATTGTACGAAATCAAGTAGTACCATAGGAACCATGTGATGGGAAATGAAGTTATGAACAGTGATTGCAGTACCAGAATATGTATGGGTGATCATTTTTATAAGTCTGGAACTTTGAATTGTTCTCTAGTAAGTTTGTTTGAAAATTAGAACCACTTCACGGCTCCTGTTGAGCAGTGCTTTCAATTCGTTTGTGTGTGCGAACACCATTCACATTCTAAAGGAAAATGGATAAGGATTTGGAACGGATCGTTAATGGATTTTCTTAGCGTCAAGGAAAAAAGGGGTGTAATAAGGGTTTTAAACTCTGTAAGGAAGCGAGGTGGTGAGATATGAAGGGTTTGGTGGTGGTTTGAGAAGTGGAATTCGAGCCTGGGTTTGCGTAATACCGGAATTATAATGACAAGAGTGACTTGCGAATGATGTGTCAGCGAATGCCCCTGCTTTGGTCTGTTTCAGCGAAGCGAAGAAACGTCTTCGCATATCTTTTTGTAAGGCTTCTTGAGATAAGTATAGATTGATTCTCTTCCTTCGTCTGACGTTTTGGTTGAATCGTAGACTTAAAAATTTGATAACTTTCACAACCCTTATTGTTGGCCGGCGAAAATCTCAGACGATTTTAAGGCCTTATTGATTTTAACACTCTTTGTGACCTCTACAATCAACACACCTTTGAGGGTGGTGACACTACGAGGGCGTTCTGAAAATTTTCCAACCTAACAAAGCTTTTATTTTAGCTTTTATTTATTTTATTACCATCTTTATGTCGAGGCTGAAAACTTTTCAGACCACCTGTGTATGTCTTGGTGTGCCCATAGGCTTAAAAATTGTGACAGTGGATAATGTCATGCTTGGGACACAGTTTTTCAACCTGAATTTTGATAATCTACAGGTTCTGTAGATTGTAGATTTACTTTAATTCTAGATGTTGGTTTTAGATCTGAACAAATAACAGTAGTAGTATTTTTTTCAGCTTGATCTCGTTGTACTCCATCCTCCCGACATAAGTTTGTGATTTCACGAACTTTGAATAGAAAATGTACGACACAGGTCTTGCCGGCTTTCGCACTTGCTAACGTCACTCAACCTGTCACTTCGTCTCAAACTGATGATCTATAAATCTCCGGCCCACTCTGCTGTACGGTGCCCCGCTATTTACCCACTTGACGGACAATACAGCCAAATGTCCATTTCCAGAATAGGATCATGCGAAAAGTGGTCCGACATACCTCTGTCGAGAGGCTGAAGAACGCCGACCTGCACCCGTTGCTTGGTGTGCCGTCGGTAGATGAGTTCATGCGCCGGAGACACATCAAGTTTTTTGACTCCTAGCAGCACCTAACCAACCCAGCGTTTAACGCTATGACCCCACCCACCCCTCCCGCATCGATGGCAACAGACTGTCGGGGAAAAATTAGGTTAAGGATTAGTATGTAAGTTAGTTTACATTAGAGTTAGTATGTAAGTTTGATCAAAAAGGTGACCTTTAATAGAGTCAGTTTAGACCAGTCATGTATAATGTATATTATTATACTTGTTTATTCTATTATACAATTTTTATAAATAATTATTAATTATATAAAAACCTGTATATAATGGAGCGAGAAAAATGAAATGGTGATTTGTTCATAATAACTGACTCCTGCCATGTTTTCGGTTGGATGTGTTACATTGACCTGGTAACCGAAGATTTGATATCTGTCAATCGGGTTGAGCGGCCGTGCAGTTTTTCCTACTAGGTGAAGTATGTGGCCGAAAAATCTTATCCGGCTTTCTATATGTTTATAATGACATTAGTTGATAATAAAAACCCATGTTGCATTATAAACAAGAAAGACAATATTTAAAATATTGAGAGAAAAATATAGGTTGCAGCTCTCAGCCTTGAAGGCACGACGGTATTAGACATCGGTCAAGTATTAATGAACTATTGATACGGTTGTAAAAAATATCCTAATACAATACCTTATCACTTGGAAGAGGTTTATTATGTATGATGATGTATGAGCTATGTCTAAAACACTGACTGAATTAAACATTTTTAACAATTTACAATTTGCAAATTACAAATTTTCAAATTAACAATTCTCCTCTTTCAGCTATGCGCTGATGCATTTGAAGGAGGTTGGGTTACATAACAATACAGGTTGTCGTTAAAATTACAATACAATGAATATTATGCTAGGTGATGGGGCTCACCTTCAGTTTACAAATGTGGAGAAAAACTTACAAACTAAAACCTAGGTTTAGAACCTAAGACTAAAGCGTTCCAGCCACGACAGCGTCCTGCCATTGATGGGGGAACGGATTGGGGGCTATAGTGCTAAACACCGGGTTTGTCAGGTATTGCAAGGAGTCGAAAAATTTGATATGTCTACGTTGGATGAATTCATCCACAGTAGGTAGCTCAAATATCTCGCGAAGCTCACTGTTGCTCCGCTGCTCGAATGAAGTACCTCAGACCACTTTCATCAGTATACCGTTTTGGAATAGTTGGAGTCGCCGAGCTGTCGTATCCGTCAGATAACGACAAAGTGGTGCACCATACAGCAGAGTAGGCCTGAGGATACTCTTGTAGATCAGTAGCTTGAGGCGCAGTGATAGATTGGGGGAAGTCAATAAATGCGTAAGCCGGTGAGACTTCGTGCGTGTTTGCTTCAACTTCTTCGCAAATTGGTTACGAAAATGGAGGTGTCTGTCCATTTTAATTCCCAGATATACTAGGTTGTTGGCTGGTCAATTTTCTTCCGTTCCTTCTATGTAACTAGTATTTTATTGTACGGAATTGTTATTTAACGCTTGTAGGAATGCCTCGACCACGAGATGTGTAACCAACTAATCAAAGCCACTCCTCAACTTTTCATCCTTTGGGCGGAGCATTTATAACCAAGGACTTTAGCATTGTGTTCACAGAGTGACCGGCTTAACTCCCCATATGAGCAGCCCTCAGACTGTGGAACAAAAAAATATCCAGGTGATCCCTAGGGATGACAAAGTCGTACTACTTTCTGGAACTATATCTAGTAAGAGACGACCTTTATTAGGACTCGCATGTACCAACAGTGATATCCTGAAAAAATAGCATTCGGTAATATTGACAGAAAACATTCTTATTGAGAGGTCGTTGTAGTAAAATATTGCATGAGCAGAATTCAGACCAAAATGTATGAAATAATTCTGCCATTAAGAGTTCTTTTTTCGATTTCGATCGTTTTCACAACCGTAATTGCGCCTTGATTGTGAGATGAGGAATAATGGCTATGTTACAAAAAAAATAAATAAACACATTCTCAATCAAAAATGTAATGCATTGGAAAAGCGGAAAAACTTTAATCAGAGAAAAGAACATTAACTGGACTTTAAGCAGAGATGAGATGGTAGGGCCCTTGTTGGAGGCTTCGTGTTTACCAGAGAAGAGCCGAAGTAACTGCTGAGAAGTAACTTGAATCCTGCGGATTAGGCTGGCAATATAGCCCCTCTGGGAAGCAAAACTGTAATGAAAGCTGGCAACTCGTAGCCGATCGGGCCCAGTATTACCTCCTCCCCGGGTAGCTACACTTTTAATATCGTCTCCTCGGCTACTCGCTTGATTAAATGCAAATTTAAGCCCTCCTCAAACATCTCTCATTTTCAACCAACCCGAAATATCTCCATAAATACTTTTCACGACTAACCGCCCCCCCCCACCACCGCTTGCCTTGAGGAGTTCATAAAGACTGCATTACATCGTCGCTTTATTGGATTCTTTGAAGGTTTCCCAATAACCTTAGGTAACTTTCTTTATACCGACTGTTACTGACTCAATCAATTTCTCCTCGCCTTTATTCTGATTGAAATTTTCGTTTCTCTTTTGAAATATTTCAATGAATACGGATTCGTTATGCTGCCCTATTTAGGTGATCATGTTAATTAAAGCACGAAGAACAGAATATTAATTGATCCCAGGATCAATAATTTCCTTATTAAATCAGCATATTTTTTTTAATCTATTAGAAAAAAAATTGTTTGTTTTTTCATTATGTATAATCAAAGCAACTACATTACATCTCTTTTTTTTTTTTTTTTTTTTTTTTTTTTTTTTCATAACCTGTTTAAATTTACAGACAATCATATATAACTATAGATCCTCAGGCGAATAAATTTACAAATTATTTTTGTATTTCATGTAGCATCACTACATTATATACAGGTTCTGCTACCTTATAGAAATTATATAATGAATAAACAAGTATAACGATATACATTATACGTGACTGGACTAAACCGACTAATAAAGGTGATGGGGCTCACCTTTTTGATCAACCTTAAAACTAACTTACATACTAATTCTTAACCTAATTATTACATCTCTGTTATTTAAAATTCATTTTCATTCATGATACAGATCCTCATTATATCACATTAATAGTTTAATGTTACTATTAAATATCCAGATAACCTTCCATTTATCAACAAGAAATTCCTTTGTAAGAAGAAAATGGAGGTTATTTTTTTATAATTTTATAATGAGTTTATTTCTTTTTAAATCCAAGTAAATGACTTATGGTGAGCATGATCACAATATTGGGGGGTGGTGTTAAATATACATTTAAAATTTGTGATCGAATGAATCATAATTATGACAATGATTAATACAGGTAATTGCTCGGCAGTTTACTACCAAAATATTCAGTAGAACATAATACACAAGAAAATACTAGAAGTTGTATATGAATAAAATGTATTCAATATAGTTGGTAATATTCAATTAATAGTTTGATAGGATGATATTGAAGAATAATAGAACAAAGGGTGTAAGGGTGCGGAAGCAGGTAAAAATAAATACACTGGATAAAATAGAGAAGGGACAGAGTATGGCAAGAAATGGTTTATAAGAAGAACAATATTCAGATGAATATTCATTGAATGAACTATTCTCGGATTTCAGAAGTCCCATTCTAAAGGGTAGCAAGAAATTCTACAATACAATTATAGACAATTGGCTCTAGGGAAACTAAAAAAATGCTTAAAGTGCAAAAGTAGGTTGCTCCTTTAATAGACTAGAATGAACGCTTGAACACAGCTGTCGATAATTTTGGTATGCAACTAGAGGCAATGAACCACTTCAACCAATGAAGAAGGATGTTATGTGGTACAAATTGCAAGACTTAAACAAGTAGATCTCAGCAAGGGATTGTGGCATCAAAGAAAATAACAAGGGAAATTAAGATTACAGCCTACTAAATTTATCAATCCATTGTAACCAAATCAATTTTCCCAATATGAATAATTAAAGCATTCTGCCTCAATCGATTTTTTTCACAAACACGCACCGTTCTGTGAAGAGCGGAACATACTATAGTAATATATAAAAGCATGCTTACGAGCTCCCTTGAAACCTGTAATTGAACCGTTTTGCACACCCATGTGCGTTTTAAAGTGCCGAAGGTACCCGTATGCCCGTTAATGCACCACATCACTTACACATAAGTGCGCAGACGGGCCAAACACTCCCTGCTGTACCTGCGAGGTATGTTTATGAGGTATGTTTGTGAGGGGCTACACTTGTTGACTATGAAGTAAGCCGTGAATAAAGATTGTATAATAGACTCTCGTTGGTACACTGTGGTTCAATGCCATTTATCAAATATTGTTCTTCAAACTGTCTACTGATTAAATCATGTAATAAAGGTTCTACTTGGTTGGAATATGATGTTTATGATCAAAAAAGATGGGCGTAGAGCCTAATGGACGTAAGTGTATTTAAGTGTGTACGTAATTTTCCAGTGGTCTTAAAAATTATCTGAAATGTGGAAATTAAACCATTTTATATCATTTAAGAGGAGAGAGGGATTAGAAGAAAAACACAAGTAAGATACTTTGTGAAGAAGGAAATGAGTATCATAAGAAACAGAAAAGAAATACTCCAAGGAGTGAACAATAATATCCTGTAAAAGAGAACAGGTGACCTTAGGCCCTCCTAGCAAGTGAAAACAAGACCTATAGTGAATAATGATGTATGAGCTTTCTTCACTCTATACGTCCTTTATTTTGTTTATGCATACTTTGAATAATTTTATGTGAACTTATTTATTGTGATAAAATTAGAATCTACCTTATTAGGCAATAAGTAATTGTGATAAATGTAGTCAAATTCACTCACTCATTCTTACCGTATTTACAACTAGCAAGGAGACCTCCTAAAACCACATAGTTGTCACCTCCCTCACATACGAAAGACGAATCACAGAGTCTTGGGAAGATTCAGTGGAGGCTGACCAAGAGCGCGAGAGCCACAGACGCTCAGGGCATGATTTGAGATACTGGCCATAGCTACTGTCACTTATTTATAGCCGGTTACGAGGCCACTGCCACTTTAGTCTCCGAGGAGGAATATAGGGATGAGTGACACAGTGTTATTTCCTAATTGCTTTAAAAAAGATATTATTACAGACAAAATATCGACTGTTTATGGTCAATAGAATCATATCAAAAAATCAATAGAAATATTTTTTTTGGAAGAGGTTTTAAGCTGATTTATTAATTTTTTTTTAAATTAATGTTAACATTATATAAATACACAAGTGTCTTTTTTTTGAGCGGTTCTCTGAATAATAATATTAAATTATCAACGTTAACACTTATTGATCAAACTGTAAACTGTCTAATGAGATGGAGAGAAATAGACTGTTATTTGAATGGGAATAGCTGCACGGATCTGTCGACACAGTGCCTGGTAAAGGGTAGGGTTAGCAGTTCTCTTTGTCGCGACCCTCTCGGGTGCCTGCCCCCTCATCAACAGTCAGGAAGGTTCCCCCAGCACTGTTGGGACCTTTTATCTCCCATCTCCTCTTCCACACTTTTTCAATTAACTTTATTTAAACAGGTAACTATACCACACACACTCCAGAAAAAAGACACACATTATTTTCTTTTTATGTTCAATTACGAACTCAATATTATTTTTACACACAAAAACGAAATGATTGGGATTTATAAAAAAACAAAACAATAATTTGTCATTTGCTTTCGGGACTATTTGGTGATTGCTTAAATAATGATGATTTTTAAAAAGCTAACGGTATTTTCTTTTTCGAAAATACTTTCTTTGATGCGTTGGACCCTATTGGTCACTGAAAATGACCTTATCGAGAGATACAGATGAAAATGTGAATAACTAAAATATTGACGAAAAATCTGCCGGTGTTCATTAATCTTACAAAATTTGCAATCTATTAAATAAATAATCTTTGTAGAGGAGAGTCTTTTAAAAGAAAATAAAGAAAATCTTTCTTATGAAGTACAAGCAAAACACTGGTATATACAAGTATTAAGAGTTACGTTACTACATACTGGGTGGAATGTCTAAGGACGAGTGGGGTCTGGAGTTTTTTTTTTTTTTTTTCCAAACCTCTTTATTGATAATATATATACAATGACAAAAATAAATAAATAAATTTGGAATTACAGCTGTCTCCTCGTGCTGCATCCGCAGAAGCATATTAAGGAGTGCATAAAATATAATACTTTCAGATTGTTGTTAATAAGTCCAATACACATACACTCACTAGGTTATGAAGCTCACCTTCAGCTTGCCACCGTGGAAAACACTATCATTAAAACCTAAACCTAGAACCTAAGACTAAAGCGTTCCAGCCGCACAGCCTCCTGCCATCGATGGGGGAACGGAGCGGGGGTTATCGTGTTAAACGACAGGTTTGTCAAGTAATGCAGGGAGTCGAAATTTTGAAAAAAATTTTATATGTCTACGTTGTATGAATTCATCCACCGTAGGCAGCTCAAGGATCTCGTGAAGCTCACTGTTGCTCCGCTGCTCGAATGAAGTACCTCAGACCACTTTCATTAGTATACCGTTTTGGAATTGTTGGATTTTCTTAACTGTTGTATACGTCAGATAACGAAAAAGCGGTGCACCATACAGCAGAGTAGTCCTGAGTATGCTCTTGTAGATCAGTAGCTTGAGACCCAGTGATAGATTGGGGGAAGTCAATAAGAGCGTAAGCCGGTAAGACTTCATGCGTGTATGCTTCAACTTCTTCGCAAAATGGTTACTAAAATGGAGGTGTCTGTCCATTTGAATTCCCAGATATACTAGGTCGTTGGCGGGTGAATTTTCCTCCATTCCTACTATGTAACTAGCAGGGAGCGGGCTTTTTCCCTTTTGGAAAGAGAAAATTATGCAGTCAGTCTTACCCGCGTTTTCAGAGATATTGAGTTTCCCCAATCTCTCACTGATCTGGTTACAGGCTACTTCAGCCTGTCTTAGAGCTACCTTGGCGCTCAGGCTGCTACTTTACACCGCTATATCATCTGCGAAAGCAGTAACTGTGGTATTTTTGTACCGGGCTCCAACAATCCCAGATGTGTATACGTTGAATAGTACAGGGGATGAGACAGCTCCTTGGGGTACTCCACAGGTAAGTGAGCTTCAGAGAAGCTATCACACCCACCCGCACCCACAACGATCTGTTTTTCAGGAAGCTAGCCAGAATTGAATAGAGTTGTTCCAGGCATTCCCGGTCGCAGAGCATTTGACACAGTGTCCCGTGAGACACCGAGCCGAACGCTTGGGTGCAATCAATGGAAATCATAGCCTTGGCTATGTTTCTATTCATATTACGGCTAGCTTCTGACTGCACCTTCAGAAGGGGGTGCTCTGTGCTCATACTGGATTGGAATCCAGTCTGCTCTGGCGGAAAGTCGTTTTCCGAGCAGTAATCTTTGAGATAATTTAAAAGAATCTTCTCAAAAATTTTTTCCATCTGAGGTAACAAGCTGATCGGGCGGTAGTGGGCTATATGATCTCCGCTCTTGGCTGGCTTTAGTAATGGGAACAAGATGGCTTGTTTCCATGTGTCAGGAAAGTACCACAATCTTATACAAGAGTTGTATAAGTTTGTGAGTTGTACTATCCCTCTCCTTGGCCTTTGTTTGAGCAGCACTGTTTGTATCCCGTCGTGCCCCGGTGCTCGGTTTCCCTGACACCGGCGAAGAATCGCCTTGAGCTGCTTCGGTGATACAAACATGTGGTTCTGTTCAGCATCTACCGGAGGAGGCATGTGGTAGTATCCCGTCCTAGCCGTAATGTCCCTAGCGTAATGGTCGGCCAGTTTTGTTGCCTGTTGCTCAGCACTTAGAACATTGTCGCCTTCGTGAAGACGGACAGTGGCTGTCTTGCTTTTTGTAGTCTTCAACAGCTTCCAAAACTTTCTGTGATCTCCGTGAGTGCTACGAAGTCTCTCATCGCCACTGCGCTGTTTTCCAGAGTTTCATCAAGCCCCGGATCTGCGTTGTGAGAGAATTCACAACGACCTTGGCTTGCTGATCTCTCGTCCTGTACCATCTATTCTTCCAATTATGGTACAAGGCAATAATTTTAAGAATGTGGTCTGGAGGTGGTCGCAGAGACGGTGGCATGGGAGTGTACTTCGGGATCGCAGTGTTTGCTGCGTCTATGATCACATCAGTTATGAAAGATAGTTGAAGATCTACTTCTTCTTTCGTGCGGAGAACTGGCACCGTATGCAGGTTATGGTAAATCTGCGACCGATACAGATCCCAGTCGGCACGACGATAGTCGTATCTCGTGGGGCGAAGGGTCGCCACTTTACCATCCACTGCATACAGTACTGGCCTGTGGTCAGAGGTAATGAAGTCAAGGGCGGTGCAACTAGTGATACGGTGGGGTTGTTTTGTCAGTAGTAAGTCAATCGTCGCTGGTAGCCTGTGGGTTACCTCTTTGTCGAAAGTAAAAGTCTGGGGGTGAACGACCGTAAACGGCGTTCTCAACAGGACTCTCCCAGCCATGTTTGTTGCAGTGTTATACCACATCGTGTGTCTCCCGCACCACCCAGTGGTTAGATCTCTGCGAACATGCGTGTCTCCCCAAATTTACCCTAACTATTAAGTGGTGAAGCTTGGGATCAGTTGTAGTCAGTGGTGAAGCCACTTTCTTCCAATTGATACCAAGGCGTATTGCAATAATAACTCCATCGTAACCGTTAACCCTTTCAATGGAAGTTGAGTAACCTTTAATGTGGATCGATTGTGTAGAGACCCTAGTGTCTGTCAAAACTACAATATTTGGTCGGTAGAGCGCTAACAGCACTTCTACCTCATCTATTTTGGTCAGGAGACCATCAACGTTGAAATTTAATATTTGGTGATCTACCATTGCTGATGATTACCAGATATTATAGCCATGAACATTTGGCTACAGAAATCTATTAGGGCAGTTACCCATTTTGGTCCGCATTCGAGGTTTTGACGCTGGTCGTTTGTCAGAAACATTTGCCTAGGATCTAGGTACTTACATTTGATATTTTTAGAAGTGTCTTCCGATGTTCTGGGAGCCGTTCTCGACGAGGTGGGGGCCACTCTCGACGTGGAGGGGTGAGCCGGTTGTTCATCTCTGGCCTGGAAGAGCTTGAAGAGCGGGTTCTGCCAGGCGTTGACAGATGGTGGTGGGGCCGGTCTCAGTGTAGACTCGTTCTGGCGGCGCTCCTTCTGCTGAGGCTGCACTCTGTCGGGGGCTGGCTTCATTCTCGCGAAAATCTCTTTTCGTTTGGTGCAGCCTCCTACAGGTGGGATGTCCCTCGCCGCAGTTACAGCACTTGAGCGGGGCTGAGTCGTTTCTGGGACACTGCGCCACTTCATGGGGCCCCGCACATCTGACACACTTTATTTTCCGGCCGCAGTGGTTTCGTGTGTGGCCGAACTCTTGACATCTGTGGCATTGAGGGGTACCTCTCTATTACTTGAACGTCACTACACGAACTATGACGTGGTTGATGGCACGTACCTTTTTAATGGCGTTCAGGGTGACACTTGCATTAGCTGTTACTAAGACTGGCGAAATATCTTCTTTTTGTCCTGTTGGGTCACTTTTTCGGAGTCTCCTCACATCAACGACTCCTGGTAAATCATCCACTATCGTAGTTCTAATTTCTTCAATGTCCTCCTGGACATCCAAGCCAAGAATAAGATATTTTTAATCTTGGTGCCGCCTCCCGGGGTGAAAGTGTGGAATTCCTTTCCACCTGCCTGGAGCAGTTTCAAAATTTTCGCTCTTTCCTCCTCGAGCTCAGGATAAATAATGACTCCCTCCTTCGTCTTCTTGAGCGCGAACTTGCTGATATTTGCTCCTTTGAGCATTTGAGTGATAATTGTAGTTGTCTCATTTGAGACAATTACAGGTGGCGGCTTCTTTGTTACTGGAGCCACGGGTCGAGGACTTTCAGGTGACTCGCTCGCGAGTACCTGAAATTTATTTCCGATCTTAGTATTTAGTATTTAGTAGTCGGATTGGTCTTCTTTTTAGGTCTCTTGACCTTAACCGTAATTTTTGGGTAAGTGAAATCCTTTTCACTGTCCAATGATGGTGGCGGGGAAGCCGGTCGCTTCCTTGAAGTCTCTACTTCCATATCCATCTCCCGAAAGTTCAATACTTCGAACAAAATACGGTAAAAATTATTTAATAGAGTACCGTCCACTTGTAACTATCACTGACACTTAAATAAACTAAACCTTAGGTATCACCTCTCACAAGCACAATGGTGGACGAAACAACTGGAAAAAACGATTTGAACACTTTGGCTGCTAGCTAGCTACTGTCGGGTCTGGAGCTAAAGATGAGACATATATGTATAAGAAAAGTATAAGATTCTGGGAAGAGAGAGGGAGGTCTTGGAGGGATGCAGCTGCTTACTTAAAAATAACAGGCATCATCAGTGACTTCCATGAAGTCACGAGGCAGGTATACAGTTCTGCTCATGCCCCTTCTACTTTTAGCATTATATATAATATTAGAATTATAATATTCTTCGCATTATAACACTATAGATAAATTATATAAAATTATTTTAAATTGTAGAAATATTAAAATATAACACATATTATAAGTTAATTGCTAAAACCTAAAGTCAGTATGATTAAAACATTTTAAAAGTTACTTAAACTCCCGAAATAAATGAATTCACATAAAAGAAAACGGAAGAAACACGTAAAAATAATCCCACAAAAATCTTACAAGAAATTACTGAAATATCTACGAATAGTGTTGTTTGGTGCAAATCGTGGGATACTGTTTCACAAGAGAAAAATACATTGTCAAGCATAAAAATCGTTAAATGTTCTTGCCAAGAGCTCCGGATTTGGTGCCTGAAAAAGAGGAAAATATAGGACAAAATGAATAGAGATAGAGGACGATGTCCTTTATCACTGGACCGACGTCTCGTGGATTTAGGTGCAAAAAAGCATACAGCTAACTCCAACGAATTTTCTGATTCCATCATAAAGTGAATTGGTGGTTCCAGTGAAGTTAGACGGTTTTGATAAATGAACAGATGAGACGGGAAGCGTGAATTAGCGATAATCGAAAGTGGATTTACCCAACGGATTGTACTGGTCCGATTATACGGACATAACGATAGGAAATTTGTCACAAAACCTGCACATATAACAAAGAGCGAGACAAAAAAGGGTAGGTTCCTAATAAACGAGAAAGGTAATGAACGAGAGGGGGCCATACTTGGTATCTGCGCAGATGAACGGCGCATCCAGGCTGATGTCGCGATCTTACTCTACTCTCTAAATAAAACATTAAAAGTTTGACTTAAATGATGTTTGTTGTAAATGAAGTTTACACAGCTGGTTCCAATTAAAATACAAGAGTAAATACAAATAAATTACTGAATAAAAACCACTAAATAATTTTAATATTTATTTGCATAAATATATCGCTGTATATGTATAAAGTATATATACATTTAATGCTAAAATTTCAAAACATTACTACAGTAGAGGATGCTTAAGAATGGTCACTATCTAATACTTAGCAAATACTAAGCTTAAACCTACTGCTATATAGCCGAAAACTCCATTTATACGAGATGATTCCTTTGGTAGCCTTGAACTGTTCCAGCAAACCTTGGCTCTTATTAACAGCAGTAAGATCGCAGCTAAGAGTTACTGTTCTATGCCAGTGTGGTCTTACTTTGTTTGCTAGAGACCGGGGCAGCACCTGGCTCGCCGACCAGACGAAGCAATTTGAACTCTTAGCTAAGAGATTAAGAGGGCGGTCTGGGGGCTAAGGGGGCTCTACTGGGGTAAGTTATACCCCGCTGCCTTTGGAATATCAAAGAGCCTCCCACCCATGAATACAAACTCCTTTCGAGGCTCTACTTCTAATCAACTAGTTTTTTCCTTCTTCCTCCGACGTCTCCTATCCTAGGAAGTCACAGTCCCCGCTCCATCTGGTAGTCAATGGGGAGTGCTGATAACGGAGAGGACTTAAAAGGTCGTTCTAACGTAGACTATGGGTTAAAAACTTCGCTTTCACATCACGTCTAATAAACGTTTATTCAAGTCATCAGAATAATTTTTGAGAACGATGGTTTGAAATGGATCTAGACTAGGTAATTTCTTAGCTATTTTATCACATTTATGAGAAATTGTTTTTTCTTTTTGAGATAGAGTCTATCAGCTCAAAATTAGAACATTAAAGCTTTTTTCCATATTGAATTTTGTTTCCCATTTTTCACGTTGTGGTATTGTAACAAATCATTGTCCTGCAAGTTCATCTTCCGATGGAAGACATCCTTTTCACTGAATGTAGGCCCAAGCTAATCCCGCATATTAATTTAGGAAATAGTGAACTTAAATGGACCCAGAATAATATGTACTTCTGCATAATTATTAAACATAATTTTTAATAAACATTGGACCTAACAAAATCATTTAAGAGCAAAAGGCAGTCTGCCATTTCATTGTTGTTTCCATTCCTTTGCGACACATCTAAACTGACAATAAAATATAAAGCAATAGTTTATTAAATGTTTGACAAATCGATATTAATTTATGTAGCAACATCCTGGAGTTTGACTAGTAACTTCCTTAAACTGCAGAAAATACAGAACTAACACCCTAGAATAAAAAATGCATCCAGGCGTACTAAAATCTTCTAACTTCATGATACCACTGTCATTTACTCTATTTATTGCGTAGTAAAAGAAATCATTCGATGGTTTCTTAAAAATTATAAGATTAGAAACAATAATTTTGTAAAAAATGTCGCTAAAATGATGTATTAACAGAAGACATTTATTTTGTCCTTAAAATCAATTTTGGTTCTTAGTTTTTGTCAGGTTTCTTACAAGTGGATATTTTACGTTTACGAATCAATTGTGTTTTAATTTTAGTTCAGAGGCGCTCTGGCGTCGGAGTAGTACATGTCCTAAGAAACATAAAATATATTTTTTATTATCAAACAGCTTTATTATTACCGGATACGAGCCAGCGGAAGCTGACTAAGAGCGCGAGAGCTACATACCCTGAGGACATGATTGGAGAAACTGGCCATTGCCAGGACTCCCACTGTTACGCATTTATAGCAGGTCACGAGCCCACTGTCGTTTCAGTCTCCGAGGAGAATTGTAGGCATGAGCCGTGCAGTGCAATGACTGTGCTACGGGATTAGGGTAGTTGGATAGGTTACTATGGAATTTCATAAACTTGGAAGCGAATGTAGGGTATATTAAGATCGTTATGAATAGTTTTGTTGCTGACGTAATAAGGGGTATTTATTATTGTTCTCAAGGCTTTTGATTGAAAGGATTGGATACGCTTGATGTTCGACTTTTTTGCTGTCCCCCGTAGCTCTATTCCATATATACAAATTGGCTTAGGTATAACTTTGTAAATTAGTAATTTGTTTTCTATTGAGAGAAGGGATGTATTTTGAAGTAGCCTGTACAGTTGTCCAAAGCGTCTGTTCAGTTCTTGTCTTTTTAGCCTCATATGTGGGTTCCAGGTCATGCGTTTGTCGAGATGGAAGCCTAGGTACCATACTAACTTGGATACAGAGAGAGGAATGGAATTAAAAGAATCTAGTTAGTGGACAAGACTTGCAGCAGAGGGTGAAGGTAATGTGGGAAAATTTTGCTTCATTCACTTTGATCTGCCATTAGTCGCACCAATACTCGATCTCATCAAGGTGTTTTTGAAGGTTATGGGACGTTATGTCGAGGTGAGAGTGGGATGACAAGACTGCAGTGCCATCGGTCAATGTGGCCAAGAAGGTATTGGGGGTAGAGGGGACATCGGAGGCATAAAATATAATAATTAAAACATTCCAATCAGTGCACTTTTATAGTTTGTGGAATATAACTCTGCAATTCCATTCATTAATATAATCATTTAATATCATTGTCATATTACATAGAATGGTCGACCAGCACCTAAATGGTAATTGATGGAGCTTCATTGGCCTTGCCATGATTTTTTGCCTCAAAAAGTTACATCAATTACGAATCAAAATTTATATTTTGTAAACACGAAATGAAATAAAGAATATCGCTAAAGGATCAATCTCAACATGATCCTGGTGAAGGCCGGTGACTCCTCAGGTTCTTTAACACCCAATTCTCTTTTTTTAGTCAACAACAATTTATTAAGATAAAATTACAATCTGCCTTTTATTAGGCAATGAGTAATTGAGATAAGTGTCATCATTCATACCATATTTACAATTCATCATTCACTCGCTCATTCATACAATATTTACAATACAATTATCTTTTTATAGAGATATTATCACAGGCTTCAAATATTTATGCTTATAACAAATATCTGATAACATTATAGACATAAAGCGGATAACCTAAATCATAAAAACTTTGAATACGATAAGCTTAAAAAAACAAAGAACAAACATATACAAATTATCAATTAAGAGGAAATCTAAATGCCTTGAATATATTTTACAAACCGTTTTTTTCATCTATTTTAGAAGTTCAATTCAATTTTATTTCAGATAATGAGCCACGGAACGTATTACGTTTAATCAGGTATTTTTATAATTTTGCTATAAATATTTCAAACTAACTAAATCCTTTTACAAATTAAACACAATTAAACCAGCTTGGAATCCAATAGTCTTGCTTCACGCATGAAAGTTTTAAGAAATATTGAAATAATTTATCTATTTTTATTGATTTACAAAGAAATACAGTAAATATTTTATATTAGCTTTAATGCTGTTTTTCAACTGCTATATTGAGGAAATGGTTTGAATCCTCATGAATAGAATAGAGAAATATATCTTTGCTTTTAAGATCCCATGAATAATTTAATCCCTGAATTATTGAATAGTTTGCTGCAAACATGTAGGTACCTGTCATCGCCCATGACTACAAATAATAGTGGATGAGAAATGAAGTTTCTCAACTACGAAATGTAACTAATTGAAGGAAAGCAGGTTTGTGAAGTACGGATGAATAATAACGACCAAACAGGTATCGTTTTCAACTAACAAACAGTCCGTTTACCTAATAAGTGATATTTTTGGAAATTTGGTCACTCGAAACGTCATTTATTATTATTTATATATTTATTATTATTATATTTATTATTTATTTTTTTATGTCGAGGGGTGTTAGTAGGTGTTGGAATTGTGGTACTATGGAGGAAAACCACTTAATCAACGGTTATAATTTAATGTAGCATCCACATTGGCTTTGAATTATTGATTTCTCCCTTCTGAAATAACGTGTATTTCACCTATGAAATGTCTTGAACCCACCCGATTATCGTTTGACAAAGAATTATGAATGCAAAGAATACATCTGCCAATGATAAGTGATTTGTATTTTGCATGGGCATTTTCAAGGTAATAATATTGAATATTTAATTACTGAATAGGCCACAGCCCCCAATGGCTGCAATAGTGCTTGTATAATTGTCTAACCAACAAATGAATCGGTTTTATGCTTATATCATTTTGAGTAGTATTTAGTTCCGTTACCAGTTTTGTAAGTTTACTATAAATTTATTCTTGCAAAGTCTAAAGTGTGGTTTAAATGTGGTTAGTAGTTATCAGTCTAGTCTGAATGCAAGTGAATCGTTGTGTCAGTTTGGGAAAAATTTGGGAAAAATCAAAAATCACCTATAACTTATGTTTGACATTTAGTATCTGTATTTTAGTATATATCAATAAAAAGAAAACAAAATGCAAATTTAGTACTATAGTTTATTTCTAACATACTTGTTGGGTTTTAAATGCAGAATGGTATATTCAACATTGAGTAAAGGTGAAGTGAAGGTTTCAAACAATTTATAAAATTAATCTGTTTTGAGGTTTCCTGAATTTTTTTAATTAAAAAAAAACTTAAAGTTTCAGGATTTTTCCTTGAACATTATAATACAATTTTTCAGTGCCACCTTAGATTAAAGAGCTACTTCGAGTCAAGACAGCATCGTGGGGTTCTTGGGACTACTTTTTTGAATACTTTTTACAAAAAAAAAAGCAATATTATAATGTTTTGTTCAACAGGATTAATAATTATTATAAGTAGGGTGTCGGGGGCGTCACTAGGGGAGTGCCTAACCACTCTAACCCTGGTGACAAGTGTGGATTGTTGTAGTTTATAACATGGACCATGTTCCATGTAGGCGTTAATATCTGACTCGGGCGGGAGATCAGCAACGTAAGGTACAAGTCGTCAGAAGGTCGGCTAGAGGCTGTGAGACAGGGTGACGGCGCGGAGGTGTGGCAGAGAGTAGGCTGACGAGGAGTCTGTGTGCCTGCCCTTCCAGGGCCAAGCGGCCCTGTAGTATAGCGACCGAGTAGAGCGGCTGAGGAGACTGGGAAAGAGTGTCTTTACAGGGCGAAACTCCTTGATTTAAATACTGTACCCCCTTCCTAGTGGAAGGCGGAGTCGGCTGCAGGGGGTATGCTTTATGATGCCCAGGTGGCCAATACCCCTTAAGTTTATGACTGTTGGCCTAAAAGGGTGTGTTTTATGGCTGCTAGGGACTCACCTACTTAGGTTTTACGACCGCCGGAAGGCGACCAAAGGTCTACCGTGTTGGTTTTATGAGGGGGCAGGTGGCTTACCCTCTCAGGTTTTATTGCTGGACCTTCGACCCTCTGTTACTTGTTTTATGACTTCCGACCTCTCCATGATTTATTACCAGAAAAGCATGTTTTACATCGAATTACAATACATTAGTTGCACCAGAGTATATGGTAATTTACATATATGGTTGGCGCTCGATACATAGCTCCGCCAAATTGCCCTATACTACGTAAATTTGAAAGTTTTTTTTACTTTTTTTACATTGAATTACATTACATAATAAAAACGTACATGATACAAACAGATTTCTATCAATCTTTCTTAAATGCTTACACTTGTGTGTATATTGGAAATTATTTGTCGAACAATTATTACTAATAAACAATTAAATATCTTTTTCACTACAAAAAAAAAAATTTATCGTTCACATGGGTGAGAATAAAAGAATTAATATTTTACTTGATCACGTACCAAGTTAGCTCATTACAATGTAACAAAAACAAACAGTTAAAAGTATTAAGATATACATATTTACGTACACGTTGGACTGACATTATTTTACAATTGTTGTGGTCTATTGATCGCTGTTAACATTTACGAACGAAAAAAAACCCAAAAAAAACATATGATATAAAATGACTTACAGTAGCAAGTGGTAACTTTCGGTCCTAATAAAAATATTATAGCGTATCTTTCGAATTACAATACATTAGTTGCACCAGAGTATAGGGTAATTTACATATATGGTTGGCGCTTGCTACATAGGGAATTCAACAAAAATTCGTGCGGAGCCCTGTGGCCCGACTCATCGTCAATATTTTTACTAATTAGTGGAGAATTGTTGATGGCCAGATACGTTGCCTGGTGGTAAAATCGAGATTTAGTGATATTTTTATTAGTAAAACAACTAAACGATGATAAAGTTTGTGACAATGCCATTCTAGACTTAGTCTTAAAAAGTTACTTTAAAAAATCAAGAAAAATAAAAATATAAAAACGATTGAATTTTACTATAATTATTCGTATTTATTAATTGTTAATATCCATTGTTCATTTTAATTCACTTAGAAACGAAGTCGAATTGAGTGAGGACCTGTGGAGGTCTCCCTGGGTGGCACTAAATCCTGGTACACCACTGGAGGGTTATAATTCAGCAGTGACGACTCGGTGAAGACAAACGAATGAAAACTTAATGTAAACATAAACCAAGTTGGGTAAGACGGATCTGGAGTTGGCGGCCTATTGCGGTTTCTTGGCCGCTGAAGCCTTATCTGTTCTCAGTCTACTCTTCCACCCCGCCATTAGATACAGATTTAGAAACGCTCTAGATCCATCTCCGCTAAGCCGGGCTCAGGCCTTTCATTTGCTGATACGGATAAATAAATCCTACATTATTTCTTTCCCCCTAGAGCGCTTTTAACGCTTAACCCATGGAGTTTATCTTGACAGCGCCGATTCGATGCCATCGACAATTTTATTTTTTTCATTTCCTTTATTCATCTCAGTATTCAGTTTGATATGATTGATAAAAAAATAAAAACAAACACTTTTTTATTTATTAGCAACACATACCTACACACAAAAGACGATTCCCCATGAAAACTTTATCATGGTTAAAAGGTTAGCATAATATCCTTTCTAAATGTTTATCAATCAATTGCTTGTTATTATGTTTTGAACTGCTATCAGTCCATGCTCAGGTCGCATACGTTGTTTTAATAGAAAAAAAACTTCAAACCGTTTTAAACGAAAAATGGATTAAGAAAGTTTGGGAAGTGTACCGTAGATGTATTTTGGCTGGCACATGCCTAGCGTGAGCCTTGACTGTGCATGTCAAACAACGTTATATTGGGATGTCAAGGAAGACCTACAATCATAGCTCGTCGCTTGGTGCTTCCCTAGTCAGAGAACCTAACGAGGTACCACAACAAGCGCCGTAACTAAGACCCCTACTTCAACTCCAGGCAGCCTCTGAAGGAGGATCCTGGCACCACCTCATGATGCAGTGGCTATTGCACCAAGCCCGTAGTACCCATGGCTGGAATAGGAGAAAACGACAATCCGTCCTTTAGGAGGCACCATCCGTTGCCAACGGCTCCCTGCTCCTGGGTATAAGCATAGTCGGGATAGCATAACGAGCCCCATTATGGGCCGTCTAGTATCCCTGGTGGTCCCCTTCTACTAAGTAAGAGAGGGGGGGGGACCTCCCAAACAGAGCAGGGCCCACCTACCAGACTTAGCCTCCACCGTTAGGCATTCCTGAATAAACAGAAACTTCCAGACCGCACATAGGAATAAGTCCCGGACGTGGTGGTAGGCGCTTGGCAACTGGGGGTCTCCTCCTGACCTACCGAACAGTCGGGACCCAATCCCCTTCGCACGGAAAAGCTGGGATAGCAATACGTCACCCAATAGGGGCCGTCTACTATCCCTGGTTGTCCCCTAATACTAATTTAGAGGGGGGTTAGCCCTTCTAAAAGAGTTAGGAGGGCTGGATCCACCTACCAGTGGTTAACTGCAACCATGTACCAAAGAGACAGAACAAAGGTAAATTCATTTTTTTTTCTAAGCTCTCTAGTTGGAATTTTAGGATGAGGGAGCAATATATAATATTTCTTTTTTTTTTTTTTCTTTTTTTTTTTTTTCTTAGCTCTCAAACTTATAAAAATAGGATGTGGGAAAAATAAAGAAAAATTATTTTGGGCTAATGAGTGCCTTTCACTAAGGGAAGTCTCCCATTTGAAGGATGTATGAGAAGGATATAGGGTGTGGAATGCCTAAAAAGGCGGATGGAATCAGGAAGGTAGTGAGAGTCTACCAAGGGTTGCAGATATTTATTCTGCCATCTTGCGCCTAATATGAATTTGTTTTGAAACCAAGTCTGTGAGAGAGAGGTTTTGGGACGCCATTGAGACAGCTTGGGATGTTAGTGAATCATTGTTTGATATTGTCTTGTGTATATTTATTACAGAGTTTTGATTTAATTGTTATGGATTGCTGTGATTTAACTTATCCAGTCTGTCACGTTGCAAACTGACTTGTTCTTTGTAACAGCTCTTTTTGCACTCCTTCTACCACTGTAAACCACAATGACGCCAGTGAAAGCGATAACAATAGCTTTCTTGTACGTAGTCCCAACAATGTCTGACGTTTACATGTTAAAAAGAACCGGTGGCAAAACCGCTCCTTGAGGAATACCATAAGATAGAAAGTAGGGGTTCTAGAGGCAGTCAGTCACTCCCCACCCATCCGTGCCCTCACTTTTCTGTTCTTCAGGAAGTAAATCAATAATAATAATAAATAATAGTAATAAATCTTCAGGAATTTGGTTATATAAGTACCACTAGATATATATAAGTTAAGGTTCGGAAGTCGTAGGCAGCCAGCCTAATCTTTAAGTCATCGGGATGTAAACATCTATAGAGGCTTTAAAAGGCTCAAATAAAAACAGTCTTGTGACAACTCTCGTTCAGTAACTACATTCAACCTCTTTCCTTTTTCTTCTCGTTTTTCGTTGACGATCGTTAACTGGTGCCGAAAACCGGGAGCGGAGTGGGTTCGAGTCATTAACGTGCGAGTTGGTTTTTGTTTTTTTTTTCCTTCTCATTCACTTTCGTGTGATTTAATTAAAGTAGGTAATGGTGGAATTGCGGCCGGCAGCGTTTGAAGTTCCACAGTTACCTAAAGAAACCATGGCTGAAGCCCATGCGAACTCACTGACATGGATGAAGGTGCGGGCAGTGACGTCACAGGACATGAGGAAAATGATCTCAGGCCTCGAAAAATTTTCTGGGGAAATAGGTGAGTTGAATCATTTTCTCAAAGGTGGAGATAGGATTATGGAGAGGATACAAGCCAAGATGGACGAAGGGTTACTCGAACCAGGTGACGCTAAGTCAATAAAGGCAGACCTGGTGTGCAGGGTGAAAAGGAAGGTGCTGAACCTGATACAGGCGGACGAGGAAACCCCATGGGAGATAGTAAAGACGAGACAGAAAAAAGCATATGGGGGGGGGGACGATGGACCCCAGAGGAGGATATATTCCAAATGTTTCGAGAAATGAAATCTCCGAGACAGAATAGTGGACAGTATGCTGCAGTCCTGGTTGTCCGCTACAATAAAATAAATGAGAAAATGAGGGAGACAACTAGCGCCGATGAAGTGGAGGGCAGGATGGGATTCCTGTCTACAATCTTAAAGGTACAATTAGCGAAGGAGACGGGAAGGAAGGAAGGGTTCCCTAATGAGCGATCGTTCCTCGAATGCGCCCAGGCGATGATAGATGCTAGCGCAAGGGAAGAAGAAGTAAAAATGAACGAAGATGAAAACGATTGGAGCCAGATCCCATATAGGATAAACAGGACCCCAAAAGCAGTGTGGAGGAGACAGGAAACGCCATTTGCCGGTAGAGACAGGGGAGCGAAAAGAGAGAGAAGATTGGGAGTGACGAGGCCTAGGTACGCACATCGGAAAGAAGAAAGGAAATGTCATGGTTGTGGAAAGACGGGCCATCTGGTAGCTCAGTGCCCTCGCACTAAGTGCTTTGAGTGTGGGGAAGAAGGACACATAGCAAGACAATGTCCATACTTGTTTCGTAGAAGGGAATTTCACAAAGCAGAACCAATGGAGGTGAATAACCAGGAAATCCGGGAGAGGCGGAGCGCGACACCAAGAGAAATTGGATCATCGGGCGACGAGTCATCAGGGACGTCGGAGACAGACGGAGAGGAGTCGAAGGTCGAAGCGCAGCGGGAGCAGACGACGAGAGTGGCAGAAGAATCCCTCGCGCAGATGGGAGCGGCGTACGGAGGCCTGAGGAGAGTGGCAGCAGAGAGGCGACCGCATCCTAAGGTGCATTACAGTGCGGGAAAGGATGTGTGGTTTGCCAATTATCGAGTTCGGGAAGGGGGAGAGGTGCCTCATTGATACTGGCAGCACCAATACAATAATATCTCGTGGTGCGTTAGAGAGGTTGCGTGGAGGAGAGAGGGCACACCAGATCAAGGTATGTAAGTGTAAATTACTTACTCTAGGGGGACCCTGCGAAGTAATGGGAGAGGCGGTCGTGGGGCTGGAAGAATGGGCGAAAGTAATGGGTGACATAAAAGTACACGTCGTGGAAGACATGCCACGGGAATACCAGATAATAGTGGGGTGTGATTTACTGGGAAAAGTAGGCTCGCGCATCGAAAACGAGGGTGAGAACTGGAGGATCAAAATAGGGAAGCGAACCTATCGAAGCCGGGGGGGGGGGGCGTAAGGGGCGAAACGGAGCAAATAGGAGCGGTTAAGAGAGTGGAGGATTGGAGGGAGAGTCTGCGGAGCGAGTTTAGGGATATTTTTTTCGCTGAAGGGGACAAGCTAGGAGCAACGGGGAAAACGCTACATGAGATCCCGTTAAAAGTAGAGCGGGTGACGTATGTGAAGGAGAGGCGGTATCCGCAAGCGCTCAGACAACACATTAGAAAGGAGATCGAGGATCTCAAGCACCAAGGTATTATCAGAGATAGCACGTCTCCGTATAATAGCCCTTTGTGGGCAGTGAAAAAGAAAAGTCGACCGGGAGAATGTGAGGAAAAATACCGAGTCGTGGTGGATTTTCGGAAACTTAACGATAATACCCTGGACGAAAAATATCCGATCCCGCGGTTCGAAGACATCCTAGACAGACTAAACGGTGCAAAAATTTTTAGCACATTGGACCTAAAAGCAGGGTAACATCAGATCAAACTAGCTGCGCATGACCAACATAAAACGGCGTTTTCGTTTTAAAGAGGGCATTTTAAGTTCACGAGAATGCCGTTCGGTTTCAAAAATGCTCCAATAACCTTTCAGCGTCTCATGGACGAACTTCTGAGAAGAATGGACGAAAATATGTGCCAAATTTATATGGATGACCTGCTGATCTTCAGCCGAACGGAATCGGAACATATTCAACACCTCCGGAACGTATTTGAGAGATTAAGGGATTTCGGGTTGAAACTGTCAATAGACAAATCGTCACTGGGGCAGGAGCAGATTAGTTTTTTAGGGCACACAATCTCACAGGAAGGGGTTCAACCAGACTCGACGAAAGTAGAAGCGATCCAGAGAATGGAGGTGCCAAAAGACGTAAAAGGGATTCGGAGATTACTGGGCACGCTCAATTACTACCGCCGTTTCGTGCCGGACATGGCAGAATATATGGTACCCATTAACAATTTACTACGGAAAGGAGCACGGATAATGATCACGCCGCTGATAGAGCAGAATATCCGCAAATGCTTGGCACGTTTGCAGGAGGCGCCGATTTTGGCTTTCCCTAACTTTGAGAAGGATTTCACGATCACCACCAACGCAAGCGACTATGCCTTGGGGGCAGTATTGTCACAGGAAGGCGAAGACGGGAAAAGACCGGTGGCTTACGCGAGCAGATGCCTGACGGACACGGAGGCGCGGTACAGCGCTCTGGAACGAGAACTCCTCGGGATAGTGTGGGCCATTGGGCACTTCCGTCCGTATGTATTTGGCAGAAGGTTTCGAATACATACGGATCACCGACCTCTTCAATGGGTCGGAAAACTCAAAGAATCCTCCTCAAGGGTAACAAGGTGGAAGGAATTCTTAGCCTAATACAATCTGGATATTGTTTATAAGCCAGACAAAGACAACGTCGTGGCAGATTGGCTGTCGCGAGCTATTATGGTGAACGCCATAGAAGAAGGGGAAACATCGAGCGGTATGAGGCAGTTCATTGAGGAATGGACGCCTGGAGAAGCGGGCAGGAGCAGCACGCGGAAAGATAGTGACAGGAGTGCGGACACACCATCAGACGAGTCTATAGGAGAGAGACCGCGTGATATGGAGACGACGGACGAAATTATCAATGATAAGCGGAGGCAGATCATTTGGAAAACTCAAACATCGGGTGCTCTGAAAATACTCCATAGTACGTACGGCAGGAGTCAGATCGCGACGATTTGGTCACCACCGGGAGTTCGAGGAGATCAAATTTGTCAGGCTCTCAAGGACGTGTCCAAACCCGGCAAAACACACCATTTATTCGTGGGCAACGCGACTGTGTGGGACAAAATTAAAAAGCTGTGGCAGAAAGAGCTGTTGGGGGTGGATCGCTCGTTCATTCGGTGTCTTTCCGTGGTCCAAACCCTGCGGGACGAGGAGCAGCAACGCGAGGTAACACTGGCGTATCACCAAGGAAAAACCAACCACCGCGGTGGGCAGGAGACGGCACAAACACTACGAAGGCGCTATTTTTGGTGGGGGATGCAGCGGACTATTCAGGAGGTAATCGGAGCATGCGAAGTTTGTCAGAAGACGAAATATGATAGACATCCCCCCAGGGACTCCAGGAGGAATCACCCACGGCAGAGGCACCACTGACGGAGATTCAAGTGGACACCTTCACGTGGCGGGGTTTTAAGTGGGTCACTATCATCGACCCATTTAGCAAAGTGGCTATGGCCTACGCGGTGGGAGACAAGTCATCAGATTCCATATTACAAGCCCTCAACACATGGTTTCAATTCTACGGCATACCAGAGAGGATCTCGTCGGACGGGGGACGGGAGTTTGACAATGCAACCGTGAGAGCCGAAATGCAAAAACGGGATGTGGCATGGCATTTTAATACCCCCGGGCATCCCAAGAGCAGGGGAACCATCGAAAGGTTACACAGCACCCTCAGCGACCACTTACGCGTGTACCAGGTGGATAAAGGCCTGTCGGCGAACGTAGCGATGCCAATGGCGGTGGCGGCATACAACCACTCGATACATGCCACGACGGGGTTAGCACCCTTCGAAATTTTGTTCGGATTACGAGTGAGACCGAGGAACTGGCCAGAGACGGTGGTGGATGAGGGAATGGTGGCACAGCTCCATAACACCCACATACAGCTCGGAAAGATGTGGTACAAAGTACGCGATAAGATTATGCGCGAAAAATCCAAGCGCGTGGCACGGGCAAATTTGAAGGTGCGGGATCGCATAGGAGCAATATCGATTGGGACCGTTGTGTACAGAAAAGTCGTGTCAAATCGTAGTAAGGAACTTGTTCGTTATGAGGGGCCCTTTAAGGTCATCATAATTCGGGAACATAATCTCGTGACCATCGAGAGTATGACCACCCCAAAGAAGAGGCGAACCGTTCACATTGAACAGTTGAAACTCCCAACACAGGGGGGAGGGTGTTGAATGTGCGTAAGATGGTGTGCCCTCGATCCGATACGGAGCAACTGATCTGGAATCATATAGTTCACATGTGCTGCTCAGAGAGAGTTTTTGTTTTCATTATTTATATTGTGGATGTTCCATTTTTTTTTTACCTGGCAGCCACCGGGTCCAGGGCGAATGTATTATTTTTTGTTATTATTATTTTTGTTTTATTTCTGTATTATCTCTTTTCTTTGTGTCCTGTTTTTTTGTGTGGACTATGAATATATTAGACCGTAAACGTGATGTAAGGGATTACAGGCTGTGTGCTGCGTGCGGCGGACCTTGGAGTTTACGAAGAGATATGCGTAAACTGGCAGGGGGGAGTTAAGGTTAGGACGTCGTAGGCAGCCAGCCTAATCCTTAAGTCATCGGGATGTAAACATCCCGAATGTATTTAGAGAGGCTTTAAAAGGCTCAAATAAAAACAGTCTTGTGACAACTCTCGTTCAGTAACTACATTCAACCTCTTTCCTTTTTCTTCTCGTTTTTCGTTGACGATCGTTAACTTAACGACTAGCCGGCTATATAAACCTCGCACTCTCAGTCAGAGGGCAGTTATGCATCTGCGAATGCAACACGAGGAGACAGCTGTAATTCCAAATTTATTTATTTATTTTTGTCATTGTATATATATTATCAATAAAGAGGTTTTGAAAAAAAAAAAAAAAAAATCAGAGGCCAGGCAGAAAACAACCGGGACCTTGAACACTTCTCTCTCTCTCTCTCTGCACTGGCGCCTGCTGCTCTACTCAAAACCATGGACTTCTCATTCAACTACCTCTGTCGTGGCTGGAACACTTTAGTCTTAGGCTCTAGGTATAGGTTTTAGTTCTTTTTGTTTTGTTTTAGTGTTTAGTGTTGGTAACAAGCTGAAGGTGAGCCTCATCACCTGGTGTTGTATATGAGACTATGAACTTTTTACCACAAAAACAAAATTTATTATATTTATGCACTCCTTCAAACGCATCTGTGAATGGCAGGAAGAGGAGAAATTTGTATTTCAATTATTATTAATTAATATTTATTTTGTTCATGTATTAAAAAGGATTTGAAATAAATAAAAAAATCAACTACCTTTGCATCTCTCTTTCCTAACCTCGCTATGTTGTAGTCCGGCGTCGTCAGACCCTACACCTTCCTAGTGGGAATCTCTGCCTTCGTCTCACTAAAACTAGCACCTCCTTGGGAGAGACCTCTCCCTCGCGGACGACGGTTGCCGTGGCCCTGCAAATTTTACCAGCAGTGTCACCCACGGAAATCCAGTCTGCCTCTTTCTGGTTTACATTTGCCTTTGGGATCCGGACGGTTTTCGCTTACCCTTAGATGCCAAGTGTGAACTCGTGGTAATTCCAAGACCACATAAGCTACCTATAAACCTACCTTGTACCTCTTCTCCTGAACGCAGTGCTTTGTTGGGGCACACACACCTTCTAAAGATCTTAGAGTCAGATCAAAGCGAATTCAAGCTGCCCGCCGACTAGGGCAGCAGCCCGGGCGAAAGACCACAGGTCCGCCCTCTATCTCTTTCTGGGCGCTCGCCGGACGGCGGCTAAGAGGTTGTAGCGACCCTAGCCCGCGGCGGGCGTCTCCTCCTCACTTTGGGGATACTCAGGTATAAACTGAGCCCCCTAGTGACGACCCGACATGGCTTAAGTGGATTGTTGTTACGTAAAGTTATTATAAATGTCGTCAAAAGATATTCACAATTTTTTAGCTTCCCAAATTTGTTATATGAGAGTATTAAACAAAATATGTGTTAAGTCTTTTTACAAAAATTAATTAAAACTGTAAAAATCGATTTCGCGACCATGAAGAAACCTTTAATTGTGAGATATATCACACTTAACTTGATTTTTTCATAATTGCAAGGTTCCAAAATCGTCGAGATCTTTCATCGATTCTCAAATTGACAGCATTATCTTTCATTCATTCGTTTTTTCTAGATATAACATGACTCAACGCATTTCATTTGCTTTAATTGTTCAAAGACAAAACCGGGTAAGTTTTAATTATCTAATATATATGCACAGTCGGTTTGCTACTGAGTTGGACTTTTTCTCTAATAAGGGCTGAAGATCTTCACTGGTTTACTTTCTCCTTCCAGCCGGACTAATTCCTCCAAACTGTTTGTTAGAGCCACCCTTCTCAATGGCCACCCTTCTCTTCTAATAAAATGAAAATTAGCCCTCAACCTTTCACCTTTGACTGGTGAACCATAGTAATTCAAACTGAATTATTCTTTATTCTTTTGATCTGGTTAAGGTCAATGTTGTGTTTTTTAAGTTATTGTTATTATTTTTTGTTGTTTTAGGCATTTTGTTAATGTTTGTTAAAATATTCTTTTTATAGAGCTCTAAATTTAAATAAAAACTAATTGACACATCCCTCATTATTTGCTGGATATGATTTAATGGAATAAAATTACAATAATAATAATAAAAAATTATTATTATTTTCTCCTTCATGTGCTGTATTGTTTCTTCTGTGGTCCCAGAATAATGATTTTTTTTCTATTCTATGAAGAGCACGGAAATAATATTGTGATCATCCTTGTTGCTGACGAAACTGACTGTAGTACCTGAGCTTAAGTCCCAAGGTGTATAGTAAATTTAACGTCTCTCACGTCAACTCAGTTAACTAAGAATGGGTCGATAAATAAAAAAGTATACATAAAACTGTACAAGGTTTTTCTAAATATTGGCTCGGTTACAAATTACAAACAAATATTATAAACTTTTATAGATAAAGTTTGTCACAAAACATTCAAATAATGATAACCGAACATTTTTAGCATAAACAACGAGGTGGGGTGTGAGGTCCATATCAGAGCGTTTTTTGTCAATGTAACTCCACTAACGTCTACAATACACCTGAAGATGTATGTGAGGAGTAACATGTATCCTACCAAGTCCTGATCCCACAACTTTCTCATATCCCCACACCTTCGTGAAAATAGCGCCTAGGGGTGACCAAACACACCAGCATATGGTGTGAGGGTTAAACATTATAAAAACAGGATGTTTTAGACCCGATTAGTCGTTTATACCTAGTAGAAGAATTCTCAACACCGGATCATCTGATAATAATATAATAACATCATAATAGATTATCAATCCATTATTAGTATTATTAGTATTAGCGATATGATTTTTGTTATTACTAAAATAATTAAAGAAAAATGGTGATGTTGAAGGCGACCAGCTTGTAGTTATTCACTGGAATACCTAAGAACTAAATCATGCCCAAACACTTTTGTTTATCACTATAAACATCAAACGGTATTGCACTATTGTAGGACGTTAAGGACGTCAAAGAGGAGGAAAAACAATAGTGGTAGTATAAAACAGTAAGCAGATTGAATAATAACTTAGGCAATTATATAAAATAATCTTCTGGGAAGCCATGTAACTGTAAGAACACGTTTTTTTATTGAATTATGATATTATGTAATTTTATTATGGCCTCATGCATCGTTCTGTAGCCGTATAGGTGAGCTTAACCTGGCGTTATTTTCTAGACTCCCCCAACTGTGAGCAATTCATAACATTTACATTTGTAATGCAATTCTAAATTGCAACCGGATGGCAATTTAACTGTACAATCATGGAAATGAATTTTCTGGCTGGGAATACGAGAAATTGCTTCATGGTCCCCGAGACCATCGAAACAATCATTAATTGATTTATTTCGTTCGTTATAGACCAACTAGCTCCATACAATGGTAATTTATTGTAATTGTAGACGAATGCTGGCTATGTCCATACCTTGTGTTTGTAGCATTATTCCACGCATTTATTAACATACTTGTGTCCAGGGTCTACGTTTCCTGTCTCTGAAATTTAAGCAGTTCAATATTTATGGATATATTTTACTATTATAAGCATCTTAAGATTAAATTATAATATTGGATATACTGACGATCACTTTACCTCTCAAAACTACTAATGGACTTTTCAAATTATGTAACAGGACTCCTATGCCGAGCAGTTTAGGCTCACTGTTACGCCAAGGTAAACACTCAATTTTTTATAGAGAAGTGCAAGATTACATAAATGAGTCGTGAATAATAGAAATTATTTTTTGTCAGTGCTTGTTAAAAACTTATCTTTACCTTTTTTTCTCAACTATTTCTTATATGATCCGTTGGCTTAACGTGGTTCATATGATTTTAGTGACCTGGAGGCTCACTTAAAATAAATACTTCTGTTCTGAAGTATCTATTTATCCAGTAGTCTCAAAGAGCTCTCTATTATTGTTCATTCAAGCCCAAAAGATTTGGCTGACATGTGCCGTTAACTAAGGCCCCTCTTCCTGCAGCCAGAAGATTCTGTGCAACATATCTGCTTATTTCGGACCCGGCTGGTCCTTTTTATTTCTTCCGGTCATTGATAAAGCTCAGTAAATTCTACTATTGTACCATTTACTAAATAGCACCAGCACGTTAATTGGTTTATTTCGATCGTTATTTACCAACTAGCTCTATACAATGGCAATTTATTGTAATTGTAGAAAAGTCTAGAGCTTGTGTTTGTAGCATTATTCCACGCATTTATTAACATACTTGTGTCCAGGGTCTAGGTTTCTTGTACCTGGAATTGAAGCATCCTGCAAGCTTTGGCAAATACGGCCAAGGCATGCTGTAGTGACCGCTAACTGCATAAGATAAATCACCCTATACTCTATTGTAAACAAATGTAAATAACATAAACAAAATATAAATCATTGTAAATATGGTAAACAATAAAACATGCAGCTAGGAGCCAATTAGTTATATGAGCTGTGGCCCCAGCTGCCAGTGGCAGGTAGACCCAACCGCTGAGAGACCCTTACCCGGCTCACGTCTCTTTGTCAGCAGACAAGGAAAACCACATATTCAACCCTCATTGGGTACTACAAAAACAATTCGGATTGGCTACTGATGAAGCCGGCTGGGTATTTAAGGCCGGCGGTTTGGGGCCTGTAATTCATTCTCCTGACGACTGGCTGACTGATGGCTGCTTTGCTTTAAACTCTGAAACTTGGCTTCTTCACTATCAAAACTTCGGCATCTCTCTCCTCACCTCGCCACGTTTTAGTCCGGCGTTGCCAGACCCCACAGCTTCCTAGAGGGAATATATGCCTTCATCTCGCTAAATCTAGCAGAGAGGGGGAGACCTCTCCCTAGTAGACAACGGTTGTCATGGCTCTGCAAACTTACCAAGCAGTGTTCCCCACGGCGATTCAGTCTGCCTCTCTCCGGTTCACACTCGCCTTTGTGATCCGGACGAATTTCGCCTACCCTCAGATACCGAGTGTGAATTCGTGGTCATTCCAAGACCACACAAGCTACCTACCCTATACCCCTCACCTTTTTTTTTTTTTTTTTTTTTTTTTTTTTTTTTCTCCCTTCCTGAGGCTGAGCCTCAAACGGGCTTACCCTACGAGCCCGTGAAGCGAGCTCATGGGGTTACGTAGCCTGTGGTGCGCGTATTCCGGTGCAATGGGATTATTGCACCGGTCAGCGCACCTTGAGTAATACTGTTTTCGTTCTTTATTTTCCAAAATAAACACAAAGAAAACAAAATAAAATAAAATCTTTTCCAATATACCCCTTCACCTGAGCATAGTGCATTGTCGGGGCATATACCTATCTAAAATGGAGTCAGATAGTAAAACCGTCATGAAACGATTGTCCAGGTTAACCCTCACTACGTCACCAGGGCTAGGGTAACTAGGCACCCCCCCCCCTCGTGACTACCCGACACATGCATTCAAGCATCTACCTTATCTACGAAGTACATAGGTGACTTCTTATCCAGCCAACATTTGACGTGGATGGAAGTACTTGCGCAAGGTACTCACCTTTACAGTATTGGTTTATCTAACGTTACAGGCCTCAAGAGTCGAAACGTAGACTAAACGACTATGAGGATGGAGCTTCCTTAATTATAAATCAATGAGGAGAAGGGAAGACTCTAAGCTGAAATTATTTTTGGTCCAGAAACTTTGTAGCATCGGACGCCTGCACCAGTGACACCTGAAATCTTCAATGTACCTCGGGTGGTTTGCCATAGTGTCAAATTCTCAACAGCTATATTTATTTTAATAGCTATGCTCCAGATCACAATGACGCCAGCTTTTGTAAGCAACTCTGTTTAGCTCTGTGGTCACTGACCGGTTACTTCATGTTTCATTGCTAAGAGAATCTAGTCAAAGCAATCTAAATACCCTGAAACTTGGAATTTAATAATAATTATTAATGTTTTAATTGTGCACTACATAGAGGGGCTACATACCATACGAATGGTACATAATTAATCTACAGCCTTGAAACCATAGAAATTAAATTAGGAGCCCTAACATCGGACAATATCGATAAAAAAGAAGAAATAGTAAACATAACTATGGTAAGACACCTCCCAAATAAAGCCAGTCATAGAGTAAAGTCACTGAAGATAACCCAACTTGTTTAATAGTTTTATTCCGAACAAAATAACAATAACATCTCAAAATGTTTCTTACTCAAAATAGGGAACATAAAATTGAAAGAACATTCCTGCTTTTATTTATTGATTTTTACTATTTTTTTTTTTTTCAAACAAACAATTTTATTAAGATAAAATTACAATCTGCCTTATTAGGCAATGAGTAATTGAGATAAATGTCATCATTCATACTATATTTGATTTTTACTATTAATAATTGAATTTGTTCAATGACTGTCGTTGCTTTTAGCAAATTACTTTTCATTTTAGCAGCTAAATATGACTGCTGTCGAAAACATTTCTGTATGAATAAACGATATTGCGGACAGACAGGAAATTAGTTATTTAATTTTTTTAATTGTTTTTTTATCGCATTAATTCATTTATAGTATTTTTTCATTTCGTAGATTACGGGGGTAAGACTTGACCACCCTAAATTATGATCTGGAAACGTGATGAATGTATGGAACGGTATGTTAAGACTCTCATTGCTCCGTTCAAACAAAATTTATATGCGTAGCTCGTTGTCCGTGAATTGCTTGTCGCATGGTCGATGGTGGTCTGTCGGAAAGCTGTTCACAAAAAGCCGAGCCTCTCTTATCGGTACAATAGCACATCCAGGCCACTCCAACCCCGGCTCAGGGGGTAACTACCCTTTGTCGTTTAACGCCTATCTGTTCCGTGCCTTCATCAGGATCATTTTCAACTACAGAAAATTGCTAGCTATCCTCAGCATCGTTCTCAATAACCAAAGGAAGTTAAAAATTGAAATTTTGAAGAAATCAATGAATGGTAAGAGGCATATTGTTATAATTATAATTAAAAAAATTCTAATTTTCCATTGACGATAGTTTAAGTAATTATAGTTCAATATAAAGAACATATTGTCATTCACTGCAAGATATATAACTTGATACCCAACTTATCAAATTTATTTTTTATTACTAATTAATGAATTGACGACCCTACATTATTTTTTCATGAGGCTAGTTTTAAATTTTCAACCAAACTGTTTGGGCATCAAATGGAACTACCGTACAAAATGTCCGTTTAAACTGAGAACCCTATGTTAGTGAGTGTAATTATTGTTGCCAAAAAACAAGACGAATTTCATATTTCATTGATTAGGATGCGTAAATCTTATATCTTAAAAAAATCTGTTCTTTAATACCAAGTAGTTAATTAATTCATCGTGCTAACTCATGTTTAAAAAATAGTGGACCTTAATACTCATGTTACACCCAAAGGATTTGAAACTGTTTCGTATCTCGTTTACCAGTACAACATAGTTTTCAGCTTTGCGTTTGCCCAGACGATTTCCGACCACTGCAACAAATGAAGTCCAGGCTTTTCGCTCAGCCTCGTTCATAGAAATTCACGAAGGCAGGATCCTTGGATGAGGTGTCTTATTTGTAGTCCGTCAAATATTCCTGCTTAAATTTTTTTCGTACTCAATGAGGCATTTCCCCCTATATATGCAATGCATGATCCGTTCTTATTACGAGCCTTTATAAACTGCTTCATAAGGTCCAGGAATTTATATGCAGTGGAGGAAAGACCATTGTTTCTCATTCAACGAAGGGGTTGTTAATGATTATTTTCCCCCAAAGTCCTCTTAGCCCTCCCTTTCACAACCCAGTAGTGTGTTTTGTCTCTACTGTCCCAGAAGCACAACAAGCAAGGCTATTTGGTGTGACCACTTTCCAGTCTAAGGAGAAAGTTTATCATTTTAAGGACACACAAATCACTCGTTGATGTTTATGGTACTTTATGTTCCCCAAGCCAAAGCTATGGTGTTATATTCTTCTTTAATTTTCATTGAGTAAGCAATTTGTATTGAGCGATATTTATTCCGATTGTATTATTAGTTACACTCGTCGGATTAACTTGACAGTAGACTGACAATAAAGCTAATGTACAGGAACCAACACTTTTTTTTTTAGAAGAAAAAAAAAAAAAAAAAAAAAAAAAAAAAACCACTTTACCGGCTTCCCTGAGGAAGCCACCAGAACACATCATGCAACTGATACGGCAACGTAATAATATTAAAAACAGGTGGTTCCGGACGAAAAACAAAGACCTGAGGCCTGTGCTAAACGCTTTATCTACCCAAATAACATCTCTAATGACCCAGTGGAAGAGCTCATACCTACTGTTAAATATTGCACCAAAAAATCATTTTTTTCTTGTAGGCCTTTGATATCTTTCAGACTAGTCAGGGTCTTTCTTTCATTTATATTTTTCATTTAAATGAAATTTCCATTAAATAAATTATAGAATGGGTTATATTTTCAAATACTGCAATTAAAATGGTTTTTTGGAGAAGGCTAGAAAACTATTAAGACACCAAAGACTGTTGTAACTGACATAAATGAGTTTTGGCACATCTCTATCTTAATTGTTATAGCAACTGCAGGCGGCCAAACGTCTCAGATGACAATATGTCAGGAATATTAGCCTATATTAATAAAATTGACATACCAATAAAATAGTCAATTGGTTAACAATATTAAGGAAGTGTCCTATTTGCTCAATGGGCCCTGTTTTAGTGGATGATGAATCATACGTTTGTTGCCGGATCACTCGCTAATGCTTACAAAAAATCTTTACTCCATGGTGGGTTATCAGTTGTTTGTTTGTTTTTCGGGACTTATTTGTGTGTAAAACGCCCATGACATCAACGCTGTTGTTTGTATATTTAAATTAATCAGAGAAACCCACCGACGGGACTCTGAGATAATAAGGAATACAGTAGACCCCAGGCTCCACGGGACCACCCGGGGGCCTGGAGGCACCCCAGCCCCACATGTCAGTATGTAGTGAAGTAAAAAAACGGTTTTATATTGGACACGATGTATGATAGGAGAATTTAGATTAAAAAAAAACATGTAGACCATCGGACATCTGTACTATCAATGTACCAAAATTAATCCTTATATTTTTTCTGATAGCTAATAATAAATTGGTGATGCTAAGTATTATTTAATACCGGAATAGGCGCAAAAATATATTGAGCGTTATTAGCACAATTTAACGTATAAATAATAACTTTTTTTTTTACTAAGCATTTACGTTTTAAAAAAAAAAATTACTAGAAATTAAATTGAATAGAAATGTATATTTATTTAAATAAACATGAATTAGCATTAGTTTATAATTATTTTGTGTTTTATTATTAACTATTAGTAACAGAATTTGGCACACATAATAGTTTTTGTTATAAAAAATAAATTAAAGATGTATTTTTAAAAAAAAGTACATATACCAAATCAAATTTACTATAGAAGGCTTCACTTTTAAAGAAAATATATGTGTCCTATTGAAGCCAATAAAATGACATTTTGAATTCATAAGTCTGTAGAAAATAGGCGTGAAGTTGTTCTGAATCGTGCCTGAAGTTGGTGGGTTCTGTTTCCTACCCTTTTTTCGTGGGCTTCCCTTTCCAAAGGTGGAGGAGGGTGCAGGTAGCCTACAATCGAACTGCGGATATTGCTGATTTTCTCAACCCCGGGGTTCCCAAGCCTCGGGGAAGGAAAATGGAATAGGGACGAACAAGGAGGCCTAGGGGTAACCAGCGTGAGCGGCTTACAGGAGCAGTTCACTCCATGCATTGTAAACGCAACGCTATAGCTTGCAGTAGCCATAGGCCGGAATCTCACGAGGGGGGGGGGAGTGAATCACGAAAGTGACTACTATAGGGATTAAGGAAATGAATTACACTAAAATAGAATTCGGCATTTCACACGAATTTTAAAGACAAAATTAATTTTATTTTAATTGTTTTCCTTAATCCGTATGATTTAATTTTAACATAGTAAGACAACAAAGAACTCCATGTACTTCCATTAGGTGCACAATAATTAGCCTCACAGCTTGTCAAAATATAATGCTAATTTTCCCAGAGTGAACATTCCGAGATTTTGTTTATGAGCTGTGACTCATACGTTCAGTCTAATAATAAGATTTATTAGATATCTAAATATCATTTATGACCAGATTTAATACATTTTAAGCGCTCTTAACTGATAGCTAAAAAATAATTATAGAATAAGATCTTGTTTTTCGGTAAGTCTGGATTTTACTATGGTTAATAATCTAACATGGTTCTGATCCCTAGCACTATTATTTGTAGCGCACACGTTTGTGTATATTTCTCTCACGCTATTCACAAAGAATATTAGATCACTGAGGTTCCCGTCATAAAAAGGCAAATGACCGTAGTCTTCTTAAGCCATAGTGTAAGTCATGTTTGTGTTAACGATTTCGATTTCTGTAATCGTCGTATTTGGTTGATCCTATCACCCATTTTTCCCATAAAACTAATACATAAATGAAATATACCTCAAGTATCTGATAAGGTGTTCTTGAAGCTTCGTTATAATAATTTTAAAGATGATACGGGGTAAAACTCTGAGAGTACCTGCGATGAGTCTCGTGAGCGGTGTCTTCTCGTATCAAGCAAGAAGTTCTTCTGCCAGGCTGAAGTATCTCTGTAGTCCAGTGGCGGAGCCTTCCCTGTTGTCGTGAAGGAGAATTTGACTAGAACGGTCAAGATTTCCTCAATGCAGTCCAACCCGGTCCTTGTTCTCGGGCGCCAATTATAACTTTTCTAATCAAGACTTCTAAAAAACTTTTATTTTGTTATAAATCACAATATGTACAATTATATATATGGTTACAGCTGAGGGCTTACTGGCTACATGAAGGGATCTACAACGTTCCTAAGACTAGGGGAGTTTATATATAATAATAGCAATGATAATAATACAGGTATCACTGGAAGGTCGTGGGAAGGAGAATAGGTTATTGATAATTACAATAGAGCTGATAAGATTAAGAGATACAGTTATTAGGATGTTATTGATAAGCGTATCATTTGTTAGTGATACGATTATACATATTACATAACTGCCGACCGGTTTCAGTAATTTATTTGCTTGATTTGGTTTATTAAATAGTATTATTTTTTAAAGTTAAATTTCATAAACAATGTTAATGAAGGTTTAAGTGACCTATTGCCATTATAGTTATTATCTTCGACTATTAAAGATTATGAATGCATTTTCTTTATAGCAAGTAATTAGAGTGCTGTGCTGTACCATTCATAGCAAGTAATTAGAGTGCTGTGCTGTACCATTCATAGCAATAATCCTACATATTGTATGATATTATTATTTATAGGAGACACTTTTTATTTCCTATTATATCCTAGTTGATTACACTTACTTGAAATGTCCACATGCTTCTTGGGTTCTCATTGTCAAATATGATATCCATGTAAAAAAAGTATACGTCATTAGTATATACTAATTTTTTTCTTTATTTAGTATAAAATTCTTAATATTTAGCATAAAAGGGGGCTCATTTGGAACAGAACAGATATGCAGAGAGAAATAAGGGTTTCTGGTATTGAATGAAAAAAAAGCTCTACAATCGAACGAAATTGAAATTTGTCTCGTCTGGTAGGGGGGGGGGCATCCCCAGCGTCCAATGAAGTCCTCCTGCCTCTTGAGATAATTAACATCATAAGTTGTTTCTTGATATTTTCTAATTTATCGATGTATTCCCTGCCCCATACTCTGTGCAGCAATTGAATAGTGTGAGGAGCACCACAGCTTCACAGATCTGTGTGGAAAACTTGCTCAAGCCACCTAGTCTTCAATTTTCGAACGGCTCTTCCTACCACTTTTACCCTCTAAGGGGTCTCAAAGTGGCACTGGTAATTCCTATCCAGTATTATACAGAATTACGCTAGAATAGGAGAGATAACTTACCATTACTTTTTATTTTTTTAACGTGTATTTAATAATTACATTTATAACGTGATTATGACTTTTTTTTTTAAACATTTATTTTCTGATTCCAGGTAGTATTTTAGCAAAAGGCGTAGAGAGAATTTTTAACGTTATAAATTGTTTTGTTTTTCAAATCAAAAATCTTTATTGTGATAAAATTACAATGTACCTTTTTGGGCAGTAATTAATTGTGATAAATGTTCTCATTCATATCATATTTACAAATTTCATTCACTCGCTCATTTATATAGTATTTATACAGTCTAGAGACCTCCCGAATCCACATGGGCGCATGCGAAAGAAGAAGCCTAGTCTTGGGAAGTCCTCCACGCTCTTCCGCCAGCAGTGTCACAGAATACGAGCCCTTGTCATAATGAATACCATTATATCTCCTTTTTAGATTCTTGACAATGGCCAGCTATAGCCAATGAAAACGCTCGTATCAATATTAAATAAATTTTAGAGAGACCATAGAGTGATGTGTATTTATTAAAACCTATAAATATTTTAATCATTGATTAATCACTTTAAAACAATCTGATATTCTGTGGCCTCCTAGCTTGCATTGCATTGAGTACAAATTTTTATAGAAAAGATTTTAGGATTTGTTTTAATGACTTGGTTGAAATTTGATATGCACGGGAGATTAATTGATACTTTTTATCATTGCTGTGGCTTGAATGACTTCTGATTGCTTGGACAAATCTCCTAATAATTTACCGCAGGCCATCAGGAACATACAATGGGTCGCAGAGGAGCAGGACATGAATGATATTTCATCGAGCAGAGGGAGCAGACCCATTGATAGCGGAGTCGTTGAATTAAACGAGATCTGATCCGAGGCTGGCCGAGATTCAGGCCGGGCCTTCCTCACAGAGCCCCCTCTATTCACCAGGAATAGACTCCAGCTGCCTCTGCCTACAATCTTCATCCCATCTCCGATGGAATTGAATAGGGATGGGAAAAATAAGCAGATAATAAAATAAAAACATCTGTATTCGCTGGGGCGTGGATCCTTGGCATGGAGTGTATTATCTGCTCAGATTACAGCACAGTCATTGCACTGCGCCTCTCATCCCTATTATCCTCCTCGGAGACTGAAACGGCAGTGGCCTCGTGACCTGCTATAATCGCGTGACTGTAGGAGCCCTGGCAATGGCCAGTTTCTCCAATCATGTCCTGAGCGTCTATGGCTCTCGCGCTCTTGGTCAGTCTCCACTGGCTAGTATCCGGTGACGCGGCATACGGAGGAGCGTGGGGGACTTCCCAAGACTCTGCTTTCTCTTCGCATGTGGACTTGGGAGGCCTCTGGGCTGTCCGTAAATATTGTATGGATGAGCGAGTGAATGATAAATTGTAAATATGGTATGAATGAGAGAATTTATCTTAATTACTTATTGCCTAGTAAGGCAGATTGTAATTTTAGCACAATAAACTATATATGATTGATATTTCCATAGAGTTTTATTGTATATTTTCAACTGAAGAATTGGACCATTTTAACTATTTGAATGTTTCGTGCTGGCTGGAAAGGATCCTCCATAATAGCAAATTATACTCGCATGGCGAACACTTATAGTTCTAATTGACTGCCTGTTTTCCGATAATTTTCATCCGGTTTCCAGGTGTGACAGGCCCAGGAAAATTCAGTTCTTCTTTTTACGCACTGAGCGAAAACATCTCTGTTCTTGAATAATGCCATAATTTGCATAGGGTGCCCCCATAATTTATAGCGTATTCTAAGTAGCCTGCTCGTATCCCTTCTTCCGCATCCCTTAATTCCTTCAAAAACCAGCATTTCAATTCTTCCACTATCTACTTTACAAGATCCGTCAAGGTAAGCATATTACTTCTATCTATTAGCTCTACTTGTTGAGCCAAGCAGAAAAGTCATTATATATTTTTTCCTCCCTCACTTTGTGCTCTAATTTTCACAAAATATTTTATCACATGTTAACGTAATTTGCAAAATGTAGAAAAACAGGTTCGATTTTGATTCTCATATTTGTACTGATGCCTTGGGGCAATGATTAGTTTCTTTAACTTCGGGCTAGAATGGTCTGAATATTCCCCTTGAAACACACTGCCCAGCATGACCAACCAAAGCCAGCTCTATTCAAAAAAATTAAATACTTGTTTAAAGTACTCACCTCTACTATAATCTATCGTCAAAACTATCTTTAATAAATCTAATTTAAATACTCAAGTTCAAGTTATTAAGGCCCTATATTGAACAGTAGTATAGAGTTTTTGATATCATCCTTTTACTAAGACCATGGAAGCACCAAAGTAGTCATTATTTATGCATTAATTAACTCGCATTTTCCACGATATAGCTTAATTTTGCCGATGAACACAATATTATTTTTGGTATACTTTTGCTACAATTAACATAAACCTGAAACTATACATTCACAGGCCATTGCAACGGTATACTTTATGTTTGCGTAATTAATTATCGATGAGTTGAGATAGATCATTCTCTTGCCCAAGGTACTGAGGAATACCGACATAAAACCATCAACCGAACGTAAACCCCGTTTACTCAAGGACGAGGCAAAAGAAAAAAACTATCAGTGAGCAGTATAACTACTCAATAAAAGAACATACCACGCAGACATTTGTCGTGCAATGGATTCTTATGCCATCTAAAATAAATATAAATTTTAAGATTCATGTTAATAAGGGTTCAATAGTAATTACAGAAGGAATCCAGCCCAAAGTAGACAAGATCAACCAAAACTTGTTATTACACAACAAAAAAATTAGAAGATAAAAGAGTGTAATGAGCAACAATAATAAAACGAAATAAAAAAATATTTTATTGTTCTACATGAAATTTAATCGATTTGTATTGAGTTTAAGGGTTAGGCGAGGTAAAAACTGTCCAATATTTGGCTTAGCTTTGTATACGGGGAAATTTTCAACCCACTCTAGAAGGTTAAACTTACTTATAGTCATACAGATTAGTATTTTATTCAGTTGGCAATGCTATATTTTCTATTAGGATGCAGCTTGAGTTTTATTTTTCATTAAAAACGTATGCCTCAAAGGGGGTAGTATGAATTGCTATTTCTAGAAGAAGAGGCATTTTAAACTAAATATATTCTACTTTTATAACAGCTCCTTTTCCTATTTTTCTTAATCAAGCCCATTCTTATTCAAAATCTGCTTTTTAAAACTGCAGAATTAATCGTAACTAGTAAATGATATGACTAGATGAGATCTTCATGTTGACTGTACTGCTTGGGTGCGCAACATGTCAGGTTAGTCCCTGAGCAAGTCTCGTTGCCAGCTTCTCAGCCAGTGAGGAGACCTGTTTGTTTGTTTTTTGTTGTTTACAGGCAGATAATCCGAATCGTCATAAATACCTTCTAATCATGTCAGAAGTAGTCTAGTGAAACCAATGAGCTCTTGACCAAACAGCGGGGGCTCCCAAAAGCTTCCTGAGATCCCGGTTGCACATCAGGTCAGCCTCCTAGGAAGGGAAAGCGAGGAGTGTTTTCAGGCGTTAGTTATATGTAGAGTATAATGGATTGTACCATCTGTATTTCGTTAATGGTTTGATATGGTGAGCGATTTCCATAGTTCAAGTCAGTACGTCTACATTGGTTGGATAATACATTTATATACAGTATATTTGTTTTCAAGAGATAATTTCAATCAACATCCAATCAAAGATAATAGTTGTCCGGATCGCCGTTTCATGTAATCATACACAAAGTGTACAATTGGACTTCAGGATGAAATCTGTTTGTCAACCCCAATACCTCCACACCTACCATAAAATTCCCCGTGGAGTACATCAAGTCATTTAGAGTGTTCAGGTATAATTTTAGTAATTTATTATTCAATATCATTACTAAAAAACATCGTAGCAGAGAAAGTCAGTAATGATTTACCTAATCACCTCAGGAAAAGTGACCTGAGAAGGCAGGCCCGACACACCTGGTGACCGTTGTCACCCCGACTAACAAGAACAAACACTCTTGGGATCAATTTATCACAGAACGTGAGGGCGTAGCCTTATTTATTTACGATCAGTGTCTGTGTCTTCAAGGGGGCAATTTATGGCCGGTCACGGGCCAGGCTGAGACTCATGGCCTGCCGGCTAGATTGAGTTTGCCTTAGCAACAGACCAAACTGGAGGCTATTACCTACCCCAAATACACTCTATTAACCAACTATATTGTCTATTGTTTATGGACCCCGAAAATTCCAATAACCTATAACCTCTATGTAGGCTATCCACCTGGTAGCTTTGAAAGGGTTTTTTTAAGCCTTTCAATACGTAATTCATATTATATATACATATATATAACTTCTTTATTGTGCTAAGATTACAATCTGCCTTATTAAGCAATAAGTAAAGGAGATAAATGTTCTCATTCATACCATATTTACAATTCTTCATTCACTCGGTCATACATACAATATTTACAAACAGCCCAGATGCCTCTGTCCCAAATCCACATGGTTGACACCTCACTAGCATGCCAAAGAGGAAGGGGAGTCTTGGGAAGTCCCCCACGCTCCTCCGTCAGCCTCGTCACCAGATACGAGGCAGTGGAGGCTGACGAACAGCGAGAGAGCCACATACGCTCAGGACATAGTTAGATTAATTGGCCACTGCCTGGACTCCCACTGTCACGCATTTATAGCAGGTCACGAGGCCACTGCCGTTTCAGTCTCCGGAGAGGATTATAAGGATGAGTGGTGCATTGCAATGATGTGCTACGGGATATAGGGTGTTTGGATAGGTTACTATGGAATTTCATGAAATTGGAAGGGAGGAGTTCAAGAATTTGGGCTATATTAATATCGTTATGAATGGTTTTGTTGTTGACGTAATAAGTGGCATTTAATATTGTTCTCAGGACTTCTGATTAAAAGGGTTGGATACGCTTAATGTTTGACTTTTTTGCTGTCCTCCATAGCTCTATTCCGTTTGTACATATTGGGTTAAGTACTGTTTAGTTCTTGTCTTTTTAGCCTTTTATTTAGTATGTGGGTTCCAGGTCAGTCGTTAGTCGAGACGAAAGCCTAATTACCGTACTGTCTTGGATACAGGGAGAGGAATGGAATCAAAATAAACTAGTGGACAAGACTTACGACAGAGGGTGAAGGTAAAGGTAATTTTGCTTCATTAACTTTGATCCACCATTGGTTGCACCAATACTCGATCTCATCAAGGTGTTTTTGAGGGTTATGGGATGCTATATTGGGGTCTGGGTAGATGACAAGACTGCAGTGTCATCTGCAAATGTGGCCCCGAAGGTATTGGGGGTAAAGGGGGCATCAGCGACGTATAGGTTATAGAGGATGCCCTGTGGAATTCCTGCTTTTATGGGCCAGTAGAATGACCATTCTGTGGTTTACCGTCCTGGTCCTATTGGGTGGTTTACCGGGTTTGGCGAATAGGACAATAATGTAACGTTTCCAGAGGAGAGGAAAGTGCGTCGTTCGGATAATGCAATTATATATGTGAGTTAGGAAGATTATGACGAGGGGACTTTCGGTAAGGTAAGTTTTTCAGAAGGTATTTGACCTCAGAGGGGTTAACGGCTTTTGGTGGAAGAGAGAGGGGAATAGGTGAAGTGAGTCTTCAACAGTGATGTTGTTAGTATGGTTTTGATGAGAAAGGTGAGGTGGTTATGTATGGGAAAGATGCAAAGCAAACTCCTCCGACCTATCTCCATCCGAAGCCACCCAGGACCCATCATCACGACGGAGTGGGTGTGAAACAGGATACTACTTGGGGATTGCTAGTTACATTCCACAAGGAGTTATCTCTGGTAGAAAGAGAGGAGAGGTAAATGGACGTTTACCCGTAAGTCTTATTTTAGTAATAAGAGCTACGTCGATGTTCTTGTCGTAGAGTAGTGCTGTCAATTCGTTAGTCTGGGTGTGAACACCATTCCCATTCCAAAGGAGAATGGATAAGGAGTCGGAAGGATCCACTTATGGATTTTGTTTAACGGGGAGAAGGTAGGAGACAAGATTTGTAAGAAGAGAAATGAGAGAGCTTGAAGGTGGAGGAATATGTGAGATGTGTGGTTGAGGATGGGATTGGGTTTGCTGGTACCTGGGATGAATGGAGTGCAGGGGAAGAGGAACTTGCGGACAGGGAGTGGGTGGTGCCTGGGACAGAAGGCTTCAAATTTCTGGCTGGGCCACTTCTTGTTACTAGTTTCTCTTTTTCTGGCCGACGACGTTGTTCGTTCCTGGACTTCAGCGGCCTGTAAGCATCGCAGCCCTTAGAGTTAGCAGGATGACCTTGCTGGCAGAGCACATAAATCAGGCGATTTCAGGGGCTTTTTGCACAAACTTAATTAATATAATATCCATGCTTTTATTTTTTTTAATGGTTACGTGGTTTTCCTAAAAGCAACAATTTGGCATTATGTAGTTGATTCGGCCACAGTAAAATATATTTTAATAACGAACTAATTGTTTTAAGTAACTTGAGTAGGCTATTGCTGTAGGAATATGCTGTAGCAGTCACCGGTGAAGTTAATGACCATGCAGAATGCAACCTTCCGGGCATTGTGGGGAGTATTTATTAAGCTTTTATTGAAGAAACAAGTAAGCCCTTTCCGAAAGACCATTGATTGTAAGAACTTTACCGGCCTAACTCGAAGCAATACACGTGTTCTTTCAGATCAAGATAGATAAGTAGTGTTTATGAAAGAGTCAATAGGAGCATTGGTGTTTCCTTCTTTATCCATTATTCCCATCTCCTTTATTATTCTATTATATTCATAATTGCCACAGGTAGGAGATGTATCATGCATCTGATCTTTAGGTTCTAAGACATGCAACTTAATTTACATTGTCTAAATTGTTTTATTGTTACATCGATGTTTCATATTGCAAAGTTATTCTTATCTGATTAGCGCGCGTTACTGATATTGAACTGAATGCCTTAATAGTATTACAATTATTGTTAGAATCATTGTGTATTAATGATTTATTAAGATATTTATTTTATGTGTTTATATTTAACGGTGTGGACAGCGTTGGGGACAACTCCGGGTTTATAAATCGTCGATGAGTCAGATATCTTTTGAATAGTGTTCGTCGTTTGATTTGTGCATGGAGTAGTTGAGGAGGTTATGTTGCAATACAGCAGTTAGACATCGAAGGTTACTTACCTTACTTCTGTGTCAGATGTATCTTAATCTTCTACCTGTGGTAATCATTTGGCAGAAAGCATGTTTAAGGAATGAGAATTGGAAACTTATAATATCTGAATACCATTCTCTTATATCACAATACAAAAGTTGAGAGTACACTGCGTGTTCCTTTGGGGGTCGGAACGTGTCTTAGTCAAAGGCCACACGGTGCCAAGGGAAGCCTAAAATAGGGCAAAAAATATCGTAGACCAATTACCATAGGTAAAATAGAGTATGGTATATATATATACGATGTTTGATTTCGTAATATTATTCCCTGCTACATTACAATATATTCTGCTCTAATTTTCTTTGAAATAATAAATAAACACAGTTTTTGGCTGACCTTTATTATTATTATTATTATTATTATTATTGCCTCCATCCCCTAATTATAATAGCAAGAATGTTAAAATTTACATTTATCTCAAATCACAGTAGAATTGATTACATGACAGTAAAATATGGATAATCTGCGTACGATACTACTTATATAGAGTATGTACGCTGTTCATTGACAGTGATTTTTCTCCTAGGAATTGTGCCTCATCGCTGTTAACTAATGTTGGATCTGTGCTGAATCAGACTTAGCCCCAGTCACCCTTAACCCCAACAAACAGCCTGTGTGTATTTGCCGAGCCTGGCCGACAGGTAAATTTCATCAGACCCATTACCATTAGTGGGACCTGGTGTTTGTCCACTCTCCTGAGTAGTACCTATCACTGGTTCTACTGTCGGTATTGTTTCACCTCGACACCATTCGTTCAGTAGTTTAAAATTTAAATAAAATATATAATGAACGTATACATTATGAACTTTATTAATTATCAGCCAAAAACACAGCTACTTATTGATTGAAAAATTCATTAAATGATCAATACACGATACATTTATTAACTTATCAAGTCAAACTTCTGAAAATGTTAACCATATAGAACAATATAGTAATATCACTTGCCCAGTAATTTGGCAATGGCTGCTGAATTTCATTGAACAATTGTATAGTTGTTATATAATGACTTTTTGAATGAATAGTTGGTGGGATAAACAAATAAATAACTATTTGGATCGAAAATCATATGTCTCCCTATGTTTGTGTAGATTGAATAAAACACTTGTCATGTTAGTTTCTTAAATTGCTGTGAAAAAAAACCAAATAAATACCTGGTATATTTTCTTTGTTACGCGATTTAGGTCTCCAATATATCATCTTTCGTCATTTTTGGTTCAACATATCGATGCGAGTAATTGTTCTCCAAGATAAAGTTTATAAAAGTTGACAACAGGTTGTCATAAACCGAACAGTGAAGTCTCCTGTAGCGAAGAGCTAAATATATGTAAATTACCCTACACTCTGGTTCATAATGTATTATAATAGAAATGCAAATCTGTGTAACTTCTGGTAATAAATCATAGAGGGATCGGCAGAGGTAGACAAGTAACTCAGAGGGCCCTGCCATAAAACCTAGGGCAAGCACACTTACCCCTATTAGAATAGACCTTCGGTCACGTCCTAGCCGTCATAAAGTCATGCCAGGAACAGTTTTGGTCACGTAGCTTGGGAGGCGGGACATCATAAAGCACACCCTTTTGGACCACCGGGATAAAAAAACAGACCACCTGCAGACTGACTCCGCCTTCCACGAGGGAGGGGGTACAATATTTATATCAGTAAGTTTCACCCTGAAAACACACTCTGTTTCTTAGCCTCCACAGCCGCATTACTAGTCGCGATACGACCAGGGCCTCGGGGCCCTGGGAGTAAGCCCACTCAGCCTTCCGCTAATCTACTCTCTCTACGCCACACCTCTACGACGGCACTTTGCCTCACAGCCTCTAGCAGACCTCTGACGACTAGCCCCGAACGAAAAAAGTTTGCCGCCTTTGAGTATACTAATAAATTGTTTCCTGAACCCAGTTTCAGTAATTATTATACCGTCGGGTAAAATTAGTGCAACGGGATATACATATATTATATATCGCACCGTTTAATGATATACTGAATGCACCTTATGGTCTGTGATTAAGCAAAAGGGTTCCAATACAACCTACTGATTTCTGATACAACCTAATGTTAATTAAACTTACTGTCCTGGCAGTGTTGAGGTCAGTTCCTTGCCACGATCCCATTTGTTGATCCAGCACTCGTTACCCTTTTAATTATTAAGTGTGTAAATATACCCTTTAAACAATATAAGTGTGTTGGTGTATTTACCTTGCGTACACCTTGGTGTATATACCATCTCGGAAAACCTCTTTTCAACAAATAAAATACAATTTGCAAATGGATAAAACTTAAAAAAAAAGTGGTGAGCCCCATCACTTTTATTAGACAGTTTAGTCCAGTCACGTATAATGTATATCATTATACTTGTTTATTCATTATATAATTTCTATAAAATAACAAAACCTGTATGCAGCCACCAGTGGACCCTCACCACTGTACCGTAACAATCAACCTCCACCGAGGATTCCCACACTCCTTACTCCTCTCACACCACCTTCAAGCAGGTCCTCCTAGTACAAGGATCCGATCACCCTAAATATTTTATATTTCTCCCTCATCCTAAAATTCTAACTAGAGAGCTTAGGGGAAAAAAAATAAATAAAAAAATAAAAATAAAAAAAATAAAAAAATAAAACCTATATATAATGTAGCGATGTTACAGGAAATACAAAAATAATTTGTAAATAGATTCGCCTGAGGATATATAATTATCTGTAAATTTAAAGGGGCTATGTAAGAAAAAAAACTTGAAAAAAATATTTAATTAACTTTTAATAAATTTATTAATTTATAAATAATTAAACTTAAAAAAATGTTTATAGGCGTTAAACTGAGTGGTAATGAGCGCCGTGTAGTATATTTATTTTAGATGTGCTGAATCGGGTTGGTTTCTGATAGGAATTTAATTATTATGTCAATGGTAGTAGCATTATTTTTGAGTTATTTGGATATATTTAAAATTATTGCAATGATTAACTTAGAAGTTTTAAATTTCTACTGTTGCTTCTCAAAACTTATTGAACTTATATTTAAAATATTAGATCTATTGAATCACACAGCTCTTTAACAATATGAAAACAGAGCCACTTTTTGAGGGGATGGGAAATACATTTGAGTCCTTATTTAGCAGTTTGGTAGTTTTGACAAATAAACGTGGTAGGCAGCAATCTAAATTTTTCAGGAACATTTTTTCGATCTTCACCCTGATTAGAGATCCTACAGTAATGGAGGTATCTCAAAAAGGAAACTGTATGACGCAGAATCTTGAAAAATTCAATTGTGTTCATCAATCGAAACTTACGCTAACCGAATGTTTCACTCAAATTGAGATTCCAAGAGCGTGAAATCTAATTATCGTTATCCCTTATATTATTATTATATTGTATTAATGATCAGATACTCTATTACAAACCCGGATCTCGTTACTGATCCTAATAAAATTTACGGAATCAAAACTGTGAAGTACAGGTCAAGATAAAACCGGCCCAAGACTACTGATACAGTAAAGTGAAGGATAAGGGTCGGCCCTTTATAAAGTTAACGATCACCCCTGCCCAGAAGCGGCACTTCGACCCATCAAGATCCTTTACTTTGGCAAAGGATGAATATATGGACGTTCTCGGTACAACCGCAACTTGTCCTTTAGTTTGCCCTAGGACCACCCCCCACCCCTCCCAACTACGGAAGGCTAATTTATCGCTTGATGCCGCCCTACAAAATGAGACGTCGCTTTTTATAAAACTTTATATAGACTACCAATTTAGAAGATAAGACTGAGAAGCTCATTCCACGGTTACTTTGAAATGATGAACATTATTCTCTCGAAATGATGAACATTTATTCAATTTTTTCAGGGAGGGGGAAGGATTCGAGTCTACTAAATAATGCCTGGAATGATTATTTTTTTATTTATTTTTACAATGGAAAAACCTCCAATGCAATTTCCATGGTCTTTCCTTATTGTTTATTGTATTACCTAAGGTAGATGGTAGCTGATAAATAACACGTTAAGTTTTTGACATTTGACCTTTAATATTAAGAAAAAAAATGTATTTTTGATACTGTTTTCCAGTCACAATAGGTCTGTAAAAAGAATAATTAATTCTAAAAAAAATTATTCGGGTAGAAATCGGACGTTTACAGATTCGGGAATCATGTGGTTTCCAAGAGAGGGTTCTGTAAAAAGTAATGCCTAGGTTTTTATTGATTTAAAAGAGGAGATAGGATGGCATAATGGTTTTATTTGTTAATGGCATTGATGGTTAAAGACGGAAAGTAAGTGAGGGATTTGAGAAGTGAACTGGAAACTATGACAATAAGCTCTGACTTCTCAGAGTTGGCCCATAGTTTATAACTGTCCACTCAAGTGCTGATTATATTAAGGATTTCCTGAATTTTGTAAAATCCGGGTGGCAGTTCCGATGGAGCAAATGATAGGTAGTTTGGGAATAATCTGCGTATTGTCGGTATGAGTGGAGTGGGTTACGGTGTTGGGAAGACCGTTCACGTACGCATTGAAAAGTTTAGGAGACATACTGAACCTGTGAACCACACCAGAAGCTAAGAGTTGATGCGCAGGATGGGGTCAAGGTGAGACGGTGGCAACTTGGTTACGATCTGAAAGGAATGAGTAGAACCACAGTGATGAACGTTTAGGAAAGGTTATCGATTTAAGGAAAGGAGAATTGAGTGATCAATAGTATCAAAAGCACTAGATAAATCGATGAGTATTAGGACAATTACTTGTTTGCTATTTATGTCTTTATTTCTAAAAAAAAAATAAACACTACTAATGCATTTAGGTCATTGGTGATATTGATTAAAGCTGACTGGGTAGAATAACCGGGACGGTTATTTATGGGGATTTATGAGCTTGGAATTTTCAAGGAAGTAAGGTATTTTGGATTGTACCAGGGTTTTGAAGAGTTTAGAGAGATTAAATGGAGATTGGACGGAAATCTTTTGAAGAAAATGTACTTGGGATTATTTCAAGAGGGTGCACCTTCTGCACCTTCTTTTAAGTAGAGGGACACACGGAATTTTGAAAGGAAAGATTGTACACAAATAGGCGAACTGAAATAGGGATGGAAGCATAGGCAAACACCCAATAGGGTAATAATTTAAATAAATAAAACTTACTCATGACCTTTAGTGTGTTTGACTTTTGCCGAGGAAACATCCGTTTTTAAAAATTAAATTACGAAAAAACAGGATTTTTTATAATTGTATTAAAATAATGTAATCATAGGGATAATGGTCACATGCCACAATTCCAATATTATTAAGTTACTGCAACAAAGGTTTTTAATAATAAGTATTTTCAACGTCATTGTTGTTTTTGAGATGAAATGTTACCTGAAGGTAAGGCGTTATGTCCCAAACATAGTGAAATAAATAGAAGTCTTTATTATTTAATTTGTAATTAAATAATACCAACGAAAGCAACCAGTTTGTGAGTAGCAAAGAACTGGTTCTTAGACCTAATTGATGCATGTTTAAACTACGTGATTTGATTCTGAAACGTTAAAATTTTTTTTTTATTTTCACATTTGGTACAAATGAGCAAGTATTTATACTTTTTGCTTTTGAATGCCGAAAGAAATAAAATACTGAAGAGGAAGACTGTCAGGAACGAAGGCAAGTGCTCCGTTCAGTATACGCAGGTTTTATTTGACCTTAGCCGTAAACTGTTTAACCTGTCGCACATCAACTCCCAGATAAAGTTTAACGTTAGAATTTATCACCAGTATTTTAGTACATTCGAAGGGGGAACTTTTCCAAGTTTCTTTGCAAATTTATCGATATGGAGTTTTGAAACTTTGCTCTCTGCTTCTTCGATACATCTGAGTGCCCATTTTTATCATTCCACAAAATTGAATGGTGAATTTACTCGGCAACTGTAAATAATAACGAAAAGCTTAATTTTCTAGATTCGCTAACAATTTATCAGCTACCAATTAGCTTCAAATGAATTATTTAGTAGTAGAAATCTGTCGTGGTAATTATATTCTTCTGAATATGACCTGATGTTCAACCATGTTATGCATTTAAATTGGAAATGAAAGGAAACTATGTTTTTATTTCAATTAATCAAACATGACCATTTTTAACTTAAGAGTGGTTACGGTATCTCCAAGCATATTTAACCCCCATGTGAATTTCAGTAACAGCCTTAAATATTTTTTCATGAGCAACATCCAAGGGACTTGGTTTTGGTAGGGGTATAAGGGGCCAAACATTGCATCATGGGGGCATCCTCTCTCCATAAGGCCCTTAAAACGTAGGAATCCCCTCTATCAACTACAAATTTGTTACTGAGGTAGCTCAAAGAAACTAGCTGAAGAATTAATTCGTAAACGTTCTGGAACCCTCCCATCACGTAGGGCTACCCTGTTGACCACATAGAAAATAGTGAATGACACAAAGACGCGCATTCGCTGATCCTCTGTACGTGCAGGAGCCAAAATGGTATTTACGATCCAGTTTTATTTGACCAGTCTCAGGGCCCAGAAGGTGTCCCTTTGCAGGACCTTGCTCATGGCTGCAAGAAGAGTGATTGACCTGTTGAATCGGCTCGCAGTTAAACCTTTCGGGCTAAGACCGAAACCCAGAGGGTAGCTCTTTTCCATGACAAGGGAAGCTTTGGTCATGATCCAGGCATTTGTTTGTGACTTCATCATCTCAAATCATAATTAAGGAGAGCTCAATGTATTTTTGAATTATTAACCTTAGTTTTTCCAGAGGTTCGTTAACTTTCTGCAGCGCAGGCATTTATATTTTCTAGGGTCCATATTGAATTCTAATATGCACATATTAATCTCCTCTTGGGAGAAACAAGTTGTGGTGTCAAGTCAACCCCTGGGAAATCCTTATCGCTGAAAAATATTTTAACTGTTGCTTTATGATTTGACATACGTCATATTTTGAACTATTTAACATGACAGATTTTACTTTTAAGAATAAAAACTTCATCATGAATAGGCAAACCTCTATTTTTCATCGAATTCTAATCAGTGCCAAAAAAAACCATATAATATTTGTAACTACAAAATATTTCTATATGAAACAATTTAATTTGTCCAGAAATACAAATTAGGGTAATCGATGAAATTTTTGTTCATAGCATACAAATGTAAGAAAAACTGACGAATAAAGAAAAGCGCACTCCCAGAGTTTTCCGTTGGAGAATACAGAGACCCACGGCGAGATGATAAACCTTGGAATCATTAGGAAGATATTTTGTCACACTAGATCGTCTGCTGAGATATGTCAAATGTGTCTGGCCGAGGAAATCGCAGCCATCAAAAACTACTTAACTCCCTTTTTCAGACCAGGGCGCCTCTCTTTTCGACCGACGTGGTCTCTAGTGATAAAGGTGGCAGGATATTTCTAAGTCAGGAGCAAATAGTGTTACGTATAAATTCATTCTCTTCAAACCTCCAAGGGAGGAAATCCTCTTATTGCTCCGCCCAATTCTCTTTTTCTCTTGTCTTCTCTCCTCTTGAAAAGGGTGGTTGACAGGGTGACAAACATCGTCGATTCATCGTCGCGCTCGTTTAGAAATTCATTTTATGGTTAGAAGAGTTGGCCAAAAAAACAAAACAAAAGCAAAACAGTAGCATCACAGCTCATATAGAGAAGAAATATCATTACGAGGGATATTATGGCAGTACTGTTGAGTGCAGGAGGGTATCGATATCGGATTGTGCAAGCCTTGGATGGAATTTTCGCCATCAAACCCTACATTGTCAATCCTTCTAGAGGTTCTGAGCTCAAATTCCTAACTGGAAAATAAATTATGCTAATAAATAGAACTTTAGCATCATTGAATCTTATTGCGAAATTTTATGATTATTAGGCAAACGGCTTGAGGTCTGTGAATATAATTACTTCCCGTGCTTTTAGAAGTTGTCCAAAATATTTTACGGCTTCGTAGTTAGCCAAGTGCTATTGATGGTGCTACATTTTGACTTGGAAAGAGTTGAAGAAACAGGTTGGTCGTGACATCTTCCATCTGTTCCATCAGTGCAACAGGCATTGCTGTGTCGCAAGAGTCAGTGGCTAAGATGAGCTGCCCATCGGTTCACGGGTGAACCTTCGGGTATCCTCGAAAGCGCTAGATGCTTCCTCGGTTCAGGTGACGACGGTTCGGTCATTTTTCTTGTAGGTAGGTGTTAAGTACCCGTTGGTGCGCGGTGGCGTAGGGTTTAGCATCGGCGATAAAAGTTGACCATTCCAAGGAAACATATGAGGTCCAGGACCGTAGTAGGTTGGGGATAATCCAAGATTGCCTGCATTAGCAGGCGGTGGAACGATCCTCTAGGGTGAGACACGGTACCCTAGGAATCTAAACTCGGGCTGTCCAAGCACGGATTTTGCGATGTTTAGCGTCAGTTCTTGAGCAGCCAGACGACCGAAGACAGTCTCCATGTGACGCTGGTGTTCCTCTTCGCTGGTTATAGCGATGAGTATGACATCGAAGTACTCGATAAATATTTTTAAATATATATTTGATATCGTTAATATTAATTTTATCTACCACCTTACTTCAGTTATTGCCTTGGGAGTAGGGGGGGGGACACTCCTGAGCAGAATGTGTATGTTTATGGTATGAATCATAATCATGCTTGAATCCGAATCGAAAATGCTGTAAATTATAATTTAACAAATAAACATCCTTATAGTTTAATATTAGTTTTAATGTCATTGAGGCATCAAATGAATCTTCCATAGTAACGGCATTTCGTTCAGGGGCCCCCACACCAGAAAAGACTGGTTAACTTTTTACACACAACATTAAAAAAATTAATATATGTGTCGGGGGTGTCACTAGGAGGTGCCTGTTCACCTGACCCTGGTGACAAGTGCGGATTGTTCAAGTTAATAACATATCTGACTCCATGTATGCTAGGTATGTGTCCCGACAATACAATGTGTTCAAAAGGAAGAGGCCCAGAGGTTTCATAAAGAATAAGATTTGTTCAGAGTTCGAACGGGCACGGCAGTGTAACAGGAGCGAGGCATCTGACGGTCTGCAAGGGGCTGCGAGACAGGGTGACGGTGCAGAGGTGTGGCAGAGAGAGAGTAGACCTACAGGGCCTAACTTCCGGGGTTAAGAACTGTTTCCCCTTCCTAGTGGAAGGTGGAGTCGGCTGAACGGGGTATGTTTTATGATGTCACACCTACCGAGGTACGTGATCGCTCGTCCCCTAAAGGACTGTTTATGGCATGGCTTTTAGATTTTATGACCACCGGAAGGTGACTCGAGGTCTACCAGTCCAATTATATGAGGGGGCAGGTGGCTTACCCTCAGGTTTATTGCAGACGGCCTTCGACCCTCTGTTACTTGTTTACGACTACCGGCCCATCCATGATTTATTACCAGAAAAAGCTTTTACCATGTTTTACATCTAATTACAATACATTATATATGCACCAGAGTATAGGGTGATTTACATATATGGTTGGCGCTCGCTACAATATGTTTATAAACTGTTTAGTAGTATGTTATAAACCCATGATCTGTGAAATAACAATCTGATTAGTTTAGGCGGTATACAATTGTCATATGTCTCCGTACCATAAGTTCGTTATGTTTCTATATCTCATTCTACTTCTACATATACGTACATCTATAATGGCCTGTATTTTAATTAATTCATACAAAAGTGTCACTTTCCAGCTTTGTGTAACATAACCGTCCGGTCTAAAGAACTTGTCCAATTCAAATACCGTTCTAGCGTATATACAGGTACATACAGCGTATATAGTTATATTAACAAATTTTTTTCTAGAACCAGATCTCCTATAAATAACAGCAATGTACAAGTAAATAAATACAGCACATACCAACCAAAAAGAAACAATACAGAGGGGGAGGTAATAAAATAATTAAAAGCTAAAAGGTATAACTAAAATTACAAAAGTATCATTCACTTTTGTTTAAATGATTGAAATTTGTTTAAATGCAAAATAATTTAAAAAAGTATAATACACAATAAAATCAAATGAAAATAATAGTATTAAATTAAATATGTAAATATTAGTTGTTACTCATTCAAAAGTTTGCTGCTATGGCTTTATCAATAGAGAAGTGTATGTATTTAAAAAAAATAATAACATATTAGACCCAATCGCAAGGAGGAAAAGTTATAATATTAGACAATTTAGCAATGGTACGTAATCTACCAGGGATCAAAAAGGAATACGTCCCTTACCAGGAAAGATCTTACCAGGAAAACCTCCAATTTCAATTTCCTTTACCAAAACAAGTACTAAACTGTGTTAGCTATAATTGAATATGAATACTAGCAGTGCCTTTGATATTCTCTTTGCACAAATATTTGACTTTGGATTCACAACTCAGGCTGTAAAGGCTCATAGCCAATCTCTACAAAGTGCAATATCAAAAAGTCATTTACTTGGTCTCTAACCTCTTTACTCTCAGAGGGGCTAGTGAAAAATTGAAAATCCATATCCAAATCCAATAACTGGAGCTCGACACACTTAATTCCCGTTTCTCCATCGAAACCTTTACACTCTTGCTACTTCCCATGGAGAGGTCTTCCATTTTGTCGATATGCGTACATTCAATTATTGGCGATTTCCAAATATGTTTTATGATTAATTACGTTTTGGTATTGAGATCCAAATGAATTTTTAATCATGGAAAAAAAATATGATCTTTGGAATAGAAGGTTTCCACAATTAAGTATAACTAGCTGTCCTATCAAGTCTTTGTGAGTCTCATGTTTAAGCTAGAGACATGAAACTCGTGTTTAAACATTGTTCGCGCCTATGGGAATTAAAAATATTTAGACCTGTGAAGATGAATGTTCAATCACAATTATCCTGGATTAAATATAAACAAGATAAATTAATTATCAAAAAAATCTTTAATATGATAAAATGACAGCCTGTCAGTGAAAGTGATCAAGATTCTCATTCTGCTATATGCACAGTGCATCATTCACTCACTCATTCATACAGTATTTACAAACAGATCAGAACTCTCCTAAATCCACATGGTTGCAACCTCCCTCACATGTAAAAGGGACGAGGAGTCTTGGAAAGGCCCCCATGCCCTTCCGTCAACCTTGTCACACTATACGAGCCAGTGGAGGATGACCAAGAGCGCAAGAGCCATTGCCAGGACTCCGTCTGTCACACTCAGATCACGAGACCACTGGCCACTGCTTTTAATCTCCAAGGAGGATAATAGGGATGTGTGGCGCAGTGTAATGGCTGTGCTAGGGGAATTAGGGTAGTTGGATAGATTTCGAATGAAATTTTATAACCTAAAGAAGATAAAAACGGCAAGGACCACATTGCCTTTGAAGTCTACGATCACCTGACATAACTTAGAAAAAACATAAAATAGATTTTTTCATGAGGAAATAAAACGAACAAACTCATGGATAAAGCTGGTGAGCACTGTGGAGCTAATGTTAACTGCATTAATAAAACAAAACTATTTTTCCCCTTAAGGCTGCGGACTGCAGATGCTTATACGTAACAAGAAAGCAGGGTTTGACTAATCTGAATGAATTTGTTACTTGACGCTTGTATGAACGCCTCAAACGCAAGGTCACAAAATAGCTACTGATCCTTTACAACAGGGGCTACAACAAACTAGCGCAGAGGTTGGTGAGTCCTCAAGGTAGCGCGGGGCAGATGTGTCAACTTGACCCTTTGAACTCCCGAAATAAACTGAGTTAAAACAGCCAGTTAAAGGGCCTAAAAAAGGGTCTCATTTCTTAGTACTAAAATCCATCAATTTGGCAACCCAAATCAAAATCAGATTGCACTTGCAGATATCCCTTATAAAATAGGAAATAAACACAAACATGAATAATATAACACAGGATTATCAATTTTACAAATAAATTCGTGTATATTTAACAAAAAAACATAATATTCTAAAATTAGGATTTAGAGAAAGAGTTTTTACATTATTAGTATTAGTAAAATGTTCTGGAGCCGTCAGATGCCCTCCACTATAAATACACCTCATAAATATATTATTTTTATTGTATTAATCCTTCCTTTATTGTGGTAAAATTACAATCTGCCTTATTAGGCAATAAGTAATTAGGATAAATGCTCTAATTTATACCATATTTAAAGTTCATCATTAACTCGCTCATTCATACAATGTTTATAGACAGCCCAGAGGTTTGCCAAATCCACATGGTTGTCACCTCCCTCGAATGCGAAAGATGAAGCGGAGTCTTGGGAAGTCCCCCACGCTCCTCCCTCAGCCGCGTCACCGGATACGAGTCTCCAAAGAGGATTATAGGGATGAGTGGTGCAGTGCAATGACTGTGCTACAGGATTAGGGTGGTTGGAAAGGCTACTGAGGAATTTCATAACTTGGAAGGGATGAGGTCAAGAATGTAGGGTATATTAAGATCGTTATGAAGGGTTTTGCTGCTGACGTTATAAGGGGCATTTACTATTGTTCTCAGGACTTTTAATTGAAAGGATTGGATACGCTTGATGTTCGACTTTTTTGCTGTCCCCCATAGCTCTATTCCGTATGTCCAGATTGGCTTAAGTATAACTTTGTAGATTAGTAATTTATTTTCTATTGAGAGATGGGATGTCCTTTGAAGTAGTCTGTACAGTTGTCCCAAGCGTTTGTTTAGCTCTTGTCTTTTTAGCCTCGTATGTGGGTTTTAAATATATAATATGAATATTTTTTTCGGAGAGCTAGCTAAGTGAGAAGACCACCCATCATTGACAGATAGTCGAATGGTTTAATTTTACAAGCATTGGTTCTCTCATGCATTATATGACTAATAACTTATATTATAGCCGAGCCCGTAGCTAGGGATCACCATATTTTTACCGGTGAACTACCGTGCTGGACCCAATATGTTAATATTAGACAAATTGCAGACTTGAACAGGATTAATTTATTTAATTATTTGTTGCATTTTGTACGCTTGTTATGAAGGTTTTGTTGGTGGCAAATAGGGCTACTTGGTATTTTTGAGAGGGAATATCATAAACAAACATATTAATTATATGGCTAAAAAACAAACATTGATTGAACCCTCACTATAACCAATGAAATCAGCTATAAGATATTGGAAGGCATCGTTGGCTAAAGATGAGTCTCCAACAATTTCAGAATGGGATCATGAGAAAAGTGGCAAGAAATACCAATGAATGAGAAAGTCGAGAGAGGTTAAAGAACCTGCACCCTTTGCTTCGTGTGCCGTCGGTGGGCGAGTTTATCCACCGAAGACACATCAAGTTTTTTGACTCGTTGCACAACTTAACATTATGACCCCACCACCCTTACGGCATCGATGACAACAGACTATCGTGGAAAATTAGGTTAATATTTTGTTGTCTTTTGTATGATTTATAACGTGTGCCCCATCACTTTTAAATATGTTTAGACAATGAATGTATAATGTGCATAATACTTTTATAACAATCACAAATCGCAATGTGAAATTATTAAAAATTGTATAAAATCTAGTCAAGCTACAGGAGACATAATTAAGTGCTCTAAATAGATTAATTTATACAGAATATATACTGATTTCCATAATTTAAGTAACAAGGGTATATGAAGAAAAAAAAGAAGAGTCGAAAGATGGCTCCTTCAAATTCTTCACCCCATTGGCTTACGATTTTCCTCTTTACAAGGGGTCAAGAATCTCTTATTTTTCACAATTTCCGAGCACTATTCAAATCAGGCACGTTTTAGAACTTCCAAAATTATCACGCGTGGGATACTCTGAATACGAAAAGTGTGCTATTAGCGTAATCAGTGCTTTTGCATTGCCAAATATACAGTCCTTAGCCGTCGCCATCCAAATGAAGTGGCCTCCAATGACCGTGGCTGAACACCAGAGGTTGATTGGTTAGGAGCACTCAGACCAAGGGCCGATTCAGCTACACGGAGGAGTTTGGCGGGATCAATGACCAGCTACTAGAGCTACTCGGATTAATGGATTATTGCAGGGGGTCGAGACCCCTCTCTTTCTGCCCTACAGCTCGAGCCTATTCAGCTCGAGCCCTCCTAACTAACGCGAACAAACGGCTTGATTACCAGCTGAGTAATAATGGATGACTGAGGTTAAATACCGCTGGGTCAGGCACAGGAGACATGTAGTCTGTCAATCGAACTCAAGTAGTTCTGCTTGCCACCAAGAACAACATCTAAATGTTTCTTATGTTTTACTGTCAAATAACTAATGTAAAAATAAATAGATGACTGGTTGTCAAATACATGGAAAAAAATACCTTGATTACTACTTGAGCTACTTGATTTAGTGAAAGGAACACGTATGACAGATGTAATTTTTAAATCCAACAATGAACAAAATGCAATAAAATCGGTCTTTGGTAGCAATGAGACAAGAATGTTCGCCTAGAAAAGAACCGTGAATAAGAGACCAGAAAAAAAATGAAATTTTCGAGATGTTAGATAATGTGGATATGGCGAGAATCTCAAATACAGCAGTCGGATAGTACGAGGGGGGTCTGAAAAGTTTCCGACCTAACAAAGCTTTTATTTCACTAGCTTTTATTTATTTTATTATCATCTTCATGTTGAGGTCGGAAACTTTTCAGACCACCTGTGTAGGGTCCCCTAATATCTATCGGTATACTATAGAAACAACCAGAAAGTTAAAATAGTATAGACACGTAATAAGCATGAGTAATAAGAGATAACCCATGAAAGCACACAACATCTCTCCGAAAGAAAGAAATAACTATGGTAGGACAAGAAATCATTGGATAAAATACGGGTAAGGGATCGAGAAGAAGGCCCAGTCTTTTGCTTTGTGAGGATCGAAAAGTTTTCCATAGCATAAACCATCATTGTTAAACAGCATTATTATGATAAAATTACAATCTGCCTCATTGGGCAATAAGTAATTGTGATAAATGTTTTCATTCATACTAGATTTACAATTTTCATTCACTCGCTTATTCATAAAGTATTTACAAACAGCCCAGAGATGCAGAAGAGGTCCTATAACCAGGGTTTGATCGAACGTTCCCAAGGGGAGTTGAATCATAAAAATGAGTATTATTGATACGCTTAATACCAATTAAGTAAATTAATTACATTCAAATTAATTTTGTCTTTACTATTCGCGTGAAATGCCAAATCATGGGAACGGTTCACGACACTTTTCGTGACCGACTACGAATCTAAACTACTTACTTTAGTAGTCCACCATTGTCCAGCACCACATTATGAATTATTTTATATTTAAGATGAGAAAGTCGATGAAATATATCAGCTACCTGTACCAGTCATTGGTACATTTCATAGAGATGCTCAATTTTAGGCTTTTTTACTGTTTTTTCTTGAACTTTCTCATCGCTACTATCGAGAATAGAACCAGCGCTCATCGAACTTACCCTAGAACGAAGTAAAATATTTGAAGGGAAAATATAAGAAAGACCCGATGTGGAAAACAGAGAAAACAACACTGAAGGGCCCATGTCGTCGCTTTGGAGTGTTCAGTTCTTCCTTATTCAGGCCCACCGCCGCTGGCGAGGGTTGGTAAAAGCGAAGGCGAAGCAAATATTAGCTGTAGGCCGTCCCTTCATAAAAGCCTCAAGTACTGGAAAGAGCAGAAGAGAGAAAACAAAATAAGTAAAAAAGAAACTCTCAGAGTATATCAAAGAGCACTTCTCTCCTTGATATGTTACAAAATCCACCTTCCCTTCATTTCTGCATATATTACATTCTAACGGTTAATGGCAAGTATATTTCAATTCCAGTGTTTTATTATTTTTCTGCGTTAAATATAATTTGGGGGTTACCAAACACCATAATCTTTCTTTATGAGTGATTGGCTAAAAATTTAATACGAAGTTTTTGGGGCTTTTCGAATTTGATGTTACCATTATCTAAATAAAATGGTCTGGGGTGGTTTACTTAATACAAAAATGTTTGGGGATTGAAAAGAAAAATTTCTAGTATTTTTTCAAGTTTCTCACAACGATTGCGTTTGTAATTCATGTACAGCTTGTTTAGATTCCAGTATTGGAATTTTGTTTAAAACTAGCCGTGACAAGACACAAGCGATAGAGGCCTCAAATGATTTTAATTAAGAAATATTTAAATCTAAGTAAATTATAATCATGTTTCCAAGGATTCCCACATTCATTTTTATGATTACATTGCGTTACATTGCGTTGATGGAAGAGGGAAACGAGTGAGTCGCTGTATGTGTGCTAGTTTCAGGAGTAATTTACAATATGAAATCATGGATCTAACAATAACACAAGTTAGACGACGTAAATTGAGTGGCTTACCATAATATATGCAGATCTGACGTTATACCCTAATGATTGATAGAGGGTATTTGGAAGAAAGGTGTTATGAATATTGAAAAAGGCCCTGTTTAAGACCCTACTGGTGCCTGAAACCATTTTTTTAAAAGAAACTTTTTAACTGTTAACAGTTGGAGGTCTGAGCCGTTTCTAACTAAAAATTACTATATGTAACTTCCTAAATTTCTAGATTTTTCTAAAGAAGTTTCATTGAGTGAAGCTGGTGAATAGTGTACATTTACCTGTTTTTTCCCCCAAAAGCTTGACTTTTCCAGTTTTTCACCGTGACCGTCAAAATATAAACAATGTTTAATTTTTTTCAAAATTTTTTATTCCTCGTTAAATTTATTTGCCAAGAGAAATTTTCTTTTCAAAACAATTAAATCAAAAATTCTGAATGTTGATTGCCTAGCAAAGTTTAATATAGGTCTCAGAAAGTAAATAATGTTAAAACATAAAGAAGCACATTAAAGTGGAACGAAAATTTGATTATCACGTCACTAAGGTTATCGTCAATTTAGCAAGAAATCCCCTTTACATGTTTTAATGACTTAACAAGGTTCGAGCACTATTTGTAAATGTCTAAAATTGAGTAATTTCTTTCGTATGGGACCTAACACTGCCAACTCTTATAAAACCTTTTGCTAATTTTTACAAAAAAAGGGGCACCAGTGGAAGTGCCCCATGGTTTAAGCTGGTAAAAAAAATGTGACGGAACCCCATAACCCTTTGAGGAACGATATGGGTTGGTGGGACAGAATAATCCGATTGACAGAGGTTTTTTTTTCACCGTCTCTTTTTGGTGATGACTTCGCGCTAATTCTAGCTCTCATCCACTTATGAGTGGAATAAATGCTAAAAACCTCAGTCTCCAAACAGGCATTGAGGCTTGTAAAGACTTGTATTCTTGTTCATCGTTTTAGTGATAAAGAATTCCCTTAGAGTCTTAACAATGGTGATACCAAATTTGTTAGGGCTAGTTAAGTATAAAAGAGAAAGGCTCTGTCATCAGCACGTGGAAAATGAAAACCCCTTTGTCGGTCGTATGATTATTTGGCACTGCAAGAAAAAAATGCAGTCACTGAAAAACTCGAGCATTTAAGGGAATCGTTACGGTTTCAAAAACGAAGTGTAAAAAAAAATTTTCTTTGGGGATGGGTGTGGTTGGGATTTAATTAGCACCATGTGGATAAGTAGCCATAGTGGATGAATAGACCATAAGTACCTTCAATAAGGATCTTACTAGCACCTCAGTACTAGCAGGTTGGTTGAAGGGAGTGCGCTTTCGGTTGAAACTCTTCTTTGGCTCAACCTAAATCCTATTAGGGACAGACAAATGTGGTAGGTACGCTTTTTTTTGCACTATTTAAGCTCTTGAATTCTGCTTGAAAGTGTTGATTTAAGCTCTTGAAAGTGTGTCAGAGCTATCCAGAGAGTCGCCAAAGCAAGATGTTTTGTTCTCTCAGTAGAAGTTAAAACTTTAGCATTTATTTTAAAGTGATTTTAAGACATCAGAACCAACTAAACCGTCTGACCTCTAACATTTAACCGTCTAAAGCTTATTTTTGATATCCACCTCTTTGCGTCCTTAACACCTTTCTAGCCAATGATCACCTCATGGAGGAGATTAAGCTCGATACTCAGATGCTAAAGTGAATTAATTTTATATTGTCAAACTTTGTATTCTTGCATCGTTTAATTTCATATTACAAAATGACTTCTCAGAGTAGCACGCATACATGTAATACAATTAACCATTATAAATTCATGGTCATTGATGGTAATGTTCGGAACAGTCTGATAATGATAAGTCTGAATAATGATAATAAGCAGAGACAATTCAAATAACTAGAAGCGCTCAGAGGGCTTTTCAGCTCCTGGTTATGAATAAATCTTCTGGTTAGTGGAGAACCAGCATTGTTTAAAATAATTCCCCTGGAGCCCTACAGAAGGAAGATCGCCGACTTAGTAAGAGCCTTTTAGGAGAGTAAAGGACGGGACGGGGGTTACTAAGAGCCGTAATAGGCTTCATCAAGGGCGCTCGCAACAACCTTGATTACAGCATTAAGCATAACGACCCTGCGATAGTTGCGATTAAATCCACTGTGCTGTGTTGTCCACGATACCTGCTCCTCTATCTCTACAATGGCCATTCTCAAGTTCCTCCATCCACTCTTTTGGAGGCCTAAAAAAAAGGATGATTAATTCTTACAAAATGTTCTTTAAGTCAAGTTTGGTAACCTCTTTTAGCAATTACAACATAAATTAGATATATCTGTTTTTGTTTTTTTCGCCAACTGGGAGGAATCTTTGGGGTTTAAATTTTATTTTATAATACATATTTATTAAGCGTCAGTGTACAAGCTAAAACACCCAATTTAGGCATTTGGACTGAATAAGTGGACTGTACAATATGGATTGCCACACCGAGGAGATAGAGAATAAATTTGCTTACCTCGTCTTGCACCTCTGCCAGTAATGTTCCTCTTACTTCTTTTTGTTGTGGCTCAGCACACCTCCCTCACTTGCGAAAGAGAAAACGCAGTTTTGGGATGTCCCCCACGCTTTTCGTCGAGACACGTGCGGCTTAAAAATTTAAATTATATTGTAGCAATTGTGTGTTTAATTGAAGCTTAGAATTTGTCTACAGTGAAAATAATAAATAACAAACTTCTTATTAGTGGTCACTCATGTGAAGTGTGACAGCGATGTGTGCCCTTATTAAAAAAGAAAATATAGTACGAACATATAATAATAGTATCAACATAAATGACTGATGAACGATGGATTCACCTAATTAGGGTTTGGAAATAGAAAAATCCATTTTTGGTTACACTGATAATTATAGGGACTGGAAGAAAGGTTTTTATTTAAAGAATTTGAATTAATTCAAATTGAATATTTTCTCGGAGGGAAGTACATTAGCTTCAGTGTAGACTTGAATCTCCACATAAACGTTTTTATAAGACAGGTCTAAGCGATGAAGCAGAATTTTTAACTCTTTCATTTTCGTCGACGAAGGCGTGTGAACAGAGAAAGTGATTGGGCTCACCTAAAGAATGAGTTGTGGTAATACTGCCCTAAATCTAAATAAACTAACTTAACCTAGTTTTCTTGGACAGCATTATCGATACGGGAATGTTGGGTGGGGCCAAAGTGTTAAACACTGAGTGCTGCAACAAGCATTTATTTAATTAATTGCTCGTTAGGACAGTTACTCCAAAAAATTGTTGCACACCTCTTACTTAACATGGATTTCATCAGAGAAGAACCCATCAAAAGCCCATTGTTGGCAACCAAGCGTGGAATGGCTCTATGCATTAGCTATATATGACATATTTCATATTTAATACCAAAAGGAGAATGGATCTTGACTTTTTTGGGCTTTAACCCTGTAAATTTCCTTCTAAGCAACTGAGTGCCGTATCCATGGAACAAGCTAGAAAGAGTCAGGTAGAAACAACGAAGGACCTCATATGCATAATCCCTACTACACTCGTTCACTAAATCAAAACAGAGAGGCTTTTTTAGTGACGCACCCTAGTCGATACACCGTAATAACAGTTACCAAAAACCTACAGCGTATTCCTAGAAACTAATAAATTTATTACAATGATACGGACAGGTTGAGTACTCCTTTTATTTTTCATTTTATTGGCTTTTACAATAGATAGATTATTAACTAATTTAAATTTAGAGGAAAAAACCTCAATTAAATCATAATGTACAGCAAACGACTATTTTTTACAGGCTTTATCTTTCCTAACAGCACAATCTATATTTAGAGTTAGATCGTGATAATTATTATATATAAGGCAAGATATATGTACAAGAATATATGTTCTGTCGTATAGTAAACATTTTTTCCCATCTCCTATTTGGTTTATTAGAGGATTTGATGAGTGAAAACAATTAAAAAAAAAAATAGAAATGATAAATATTTAAAAAAGTACATATGTTGTCAATTACTTTTTCGTCGATATCTTAAATTTTAGTGTAGTTGCTTATGTTTTCTGCTTTTCCTTAAACAGTGATTTTGGAGAACTTCGTAAATTTTTTTTTTTTTTTTTTCTGGCCTCAGGTTTTTTATTATATTTAATATCTCGAGCGCTCGCGACGGCCCAAACCGTCATCTACAGGTGTGGTACACTCACTCGCTCATTCATTCAGGACATGATTGGAGAAACTGGCCATTGCCAGGACTCCCACTGTCACTTGATTATAGCAGGTCACGAGGCCACTGCCGTTTCAGTCTCCGAGGAGGATTATAGGGATGAGTGACGCAGTGCAGTGACTGTGCTACAGGATTAGGGTGGTTGGAAAGGCTACTGTGGAATTTCGTAAACTTGGAAGGGATGAGTTCTAGAATGTAGGGTATATTAAGGTCGTTATGAAGGGTTTTGTTGCTGACATAATAAGGGGCATTTACTACTGTTCTCAGGACTTTTGATTGAAAGGATTGGATACGCTTGATGTTCGACTTTTTTGCTGTCCCCCATAGCTCTATTCCGTATGTCCAGATTGGTTTAAGTATAACTTTGTAGATTAGTAGTTTATTTTCTATTGAGAGATGGGATGTCCTTTGAAGTAGTCTGTATAGTTGTCCAAAGCGTCTGTTTAGTTCATGTCTTTTTAGTCTCGTACGTGGGTTCCAGGTCAGTCGTTTATCGAAATGGAAGCCTAAATACCGTACTGTCTCGGATACAGGGAGAGGAATAGAATTAAAATAAACTAGTGGACAAGACTTGCGACAAAGGGTGAAGGTAATGTGGGAACATTTTGCTTCATTAACTTTGATCCGCCATTGGTTGCACCAATACTCAATCTCGTCAAGGTGTTTTTGAAGGTTATGGGATGCTATGTCGGGGTCTGGGTTAGATGACAAGACTGCAGTGTCATCTGCAAATGTGGCCAAGAAGGTATTGGGAGTAGAGGGGACATCAGCGGTGTATAGGTTGTGGAGGATGGGGCCCAGGACACTGCCCTGTGGAACTCCTGCATTTATAGGATAGTAGTTTGAATATTCTAAACCACAGCGGACTTGGAAGAAGCGGTTTGAAAGGTAGGACTGTAGGATTAGGAAAAGGGTCTGTGGTAAATATCTTTTGAGCTTGTAGAGTAAACCTGCATGCCAAACCCTGTCAAAAGCTTGAGCTATATCAAGAAAGGCAGCAGTGCAATACTGTTTGGTTTCAAGGGCTGAGGAGATGTGATCAACAACGCGAAGGCCTTGTTGAGCGGTGGAATGCCGTTGGCGGAAACCAAACTGGTGTGTAGGAAAAAGGTTTTTGGATTCAATAATTGGAAGTAGACGTTTTAATAGGAGTTTCTCAAATATTTTTGAGAGGATAGGGAGTAGGCTTATTGGACGGTAAGATGAGGCGTCATTGGGTGGTTTACCGGGTTTGGCGGATAGGACAATAATGGAATGTTTCCAGAGGAGTGGAAAGTGCGTCGTTCGGATAATGCAATTATATATATAGGTTAGGAAGATTATGGCTTTAGGAGGAAGTTGTTTGAGAATTTGAGGAGTAAGGAGATCATATCCAGGGGATTTTCGGTAAGGTAAGTTTTTCAGAAGGTATTTGACCTCAGAGGGATTAACGGCTTTTGGTGGAAGAGAGAGAGGAATAGGTGAAGTGAGGAAATCTTCCACAGTTGTGCTGTGAGTATGGCTTTGATGAGAAAGGTTAGGTGTGAAAGTATGGGTAAGGTGCAGAGCAAATTCCTCCGACCTATCCCCATCCGAAGCCGCCCAGGACCCATCATCACGACGGAGCGGATGTGAAACAGGTTGATACTTTAGGATTTTTTTGGTTACATTCCACAAGGAGTTATCCCTGGTAGACAGAGAGGAGAGGTAGGAATTGAAAGAATCGGAACGGAAGGATGCCAATCGCCGCTTTACCAATCGGCAGTACTGATTGTACGAGCGGCGATCGGCAGGATGCCGGGATCTTTGCCACACTGTTCTGGAGTGGCGTTTGGATAGGGTTAGATCTTTGAGATGCTGAGGTAAACAATTATGATTATGTATTTTTGGGTGACGATGGGGTGACGATGCCTTCCAAGCCGACCTCTGGTACCAGAGTAGTGAAAGAATGCACTGCATCGTCTAGGTCTTGGGATGTTTTCAGGGACACTTTGAGGTCAATGGAGCCTGTAAGAAGCTGGCGGAAGTGGTCCCAATCGACTGGGCCCCTAATAAATGAAGGAGGAGGTAGCTTGTGAACTGGTCTTAGGGAAATGGTTAATAATAAAGGGCTATGATTGGAGGAAAGGTCATCGAGGCGCTTGAGTGAATAGTTTAGTGTTCCTAAATTATTGTAGAAGAAGAAGTCTAGGAGATCTGGATTTCGGTTGGGATCTGATGGCCAGTAGGTGGCTGTGTCAGGAGAGATCGTGGAGCAATGTTTCCGTGTGAGTGCAGACAGCAAAGCACGTCCGCGTGTATTCGTGGATCTTGACCCCCAGTGTTGGTGCTTCGCATTAAAGTCCCCACCCACAAGGAAACAATGTCCTATGGAGTCTAGAAAGGAGATGAATTGGGAATCGGAAATGGATTTATTGGGAGGGCAGTACACTGATGCTAGAGTAAGGGGGAAAGGGAAGGTGCTGATTGACACTGCAGTGGACTGAAGGAAATCATGTGCTACCAAAGGAACTATGTGGTGGGATATAGAGTTATGGACAATGACAGCGGTACCTGCATGAGCTGTTCCATCTGGGTGATCAGTTCGGTAAGTATGGTACTGTCGAACCGTAAATGGTCGTTTACTCGTAAGTCTTGTTTCAGTAATGAGAGCTACGTCGATGTTCTTGTCGTGGAGTAGTGCTATCAGTTCGTTAGTGTGGGTGCGAACACCATTCGCATTTTAAAGGAGAATGGATAAGGAGTCGGAAGGATCCACTTATGGATTTTGTTTAACGGGGATAAGGTAGGAGACCAGATTTGTAAGTAGGGAAATGAGAGGAGTAATTAGGGTTCTGAACTCTGTAAGAAATGAGGTTAAAAGGCTAGTGAGATCCGAAGAACTTGAAGGTGGAGGAATGTACGAGATGTGTGGCTGAGGATGGGATAGAGTTTGTGGGTTGACGGGATGAACGGAATGCTGGGAAAGGTGATCTTGTGTACAGGGGGTGGGTGGTGCCTGTGACTGCTCTCTGTTGCGAACGGCATCGGCGAAAGAGACAGTAGGCCTCAAGTTTCTGGCTGGGCCGCTTCTTGCTGCAAGTTTTTCCACTTCTGGCTGACGGCGTTGTTCGGTCCTCGACTTCAGCGTTCTGTAAGCCTCGCAGCCCTTGTAGTTGGCCGGATGGCCTTGCTTGCAAAGTACGCATACCGCAGGCGATTGTAGGGGCTTTTTGCACAATTCGCTTTTGTGCTGCACACTACACTTTACACATCTGGGAGGGTGGTGGCAGTAAGATTTCGTGTGCCCATATGCCTGACAATTATGGCACTGGACGATGTCTCGTTTGGGGAACGGTTTTTCAACCTGCACCCTTGTATAGTACAGGTGTGTTAGTTCATAAATCTTCTCTACTCCAGGTGTTCGCTCGAGATCGACGAAGAACAGTGGTAACGCCGTTTTTATTGATCCCTCTTGTTGTTTATCCTCACGTAACACGTTCGTTATTTGACGAACTTTGAATCCAAGAGCAAAGAGTTCATCTTCGATTTCGTCAGCTGGTGTGGTCGGGTGTAAGTTTCTAATTACTACTCGGAGTGAGCGTTCTTGTTTCAGCTGATAGGTGTGAAAGTCAGCATTGGTTTCGTCCAAATATTTGATAATTGCCCGATAAGTATCGGGAGTGTCCGGAGATATTTTCGTGTCCCGAGAGCGATTTAGGCACGTATATTTTCCGGTACCAACAATTTTGCTCATTTGTGAGCATAGTAATTTAAAGTTGCTAATGTTGCGTACAAATATAGGAGGCGGCTGGGGCTGTGTTGGAGTTTTGTTGACTTCCATTTCTTCTGCTGGGATATTTTTCAACGCCTCAAAAGTGTTTGGCGTGAAGAAAGGTGACTCTATGGCGGGATCATTATTGGATATGCTGGCCTGTGGAGGTATCTCTTCCATGGAACTAGCCGCAGAAGAGGTTATTTGTACATTCCTGGTTGATCGTCTCGGTTTACGCTTTACAGGCGACGTTGGACCTAGTGATCTAGATCTTTTTTTTTTATTTTGAGAAATTACTTGTTGATAAAATTTCATTTTATCATAACAACGGTTTTTTGTTTGTAAGGAAAAAAGTACGTAGCGCCGGTGGGAATCAAGCTCACAACCTCCAGTGGCGAGTCATGGGTCTTGGCTCTGAGCCACAAGACCGACTGGCTCAGAAACAATTGCACGACGTTAGTGAACGATCCGAATGGTGCTAATGTCTAATGGCAAAATGGCCGACCTCTCCTCTGATTTCACTTCACTTTTGTTCTGCACAAATGTAATAAGCTATTCACTTACGTGTTGAGGGCTTCCTCGTGACCAGCTCACGTAAGTTGCCTGGTAGAACAATTTTTTTTGATGTACTGTGGCCTAAAAACGGTAGAATAAAGTGTTTGAAGGACGAGCGAAGTTGAGAGGTGTTTCAGGATGTAGCGCATGCGCAAAAACTCCGTATGCGCAAAAACTGCAAAAACATGCTTAACAAGCTATTGGTCTAATAATATTTTATTTTTTTAAGTGTGTAGTATTTAATGCCAGTTAAGTACTTAACACAATAAAGCCAAAACACAGCTACTATTAAATATAGGTTAATCGTTACTTTATATAATCGGTCTGTGACTCTCAGATGCCTTATGTATCTATTTTCAAAAATCTCTTTCTTTAGTGTTTATTCATAACATTGCATGTTGAGGTTGTCACCTCCTTCGAATACGAAAGAGAAAGCGGAATCTTGGGAAGTCCTCCACACTCCTCCGTCAGCTGCGTCACCGGATATGAGCCAGCACAGGGCGAAGGGCGTGAGACCCACATACGCTCAGGACATGATTGGAGAACCTGTCCATTACCAGGACTCCCACTGTCTCACATTTATAGGTGCCACGAGGCCACTGTCGTTTCAGTCTCCAATGAGGATTATAGGGATGAGTGGTGCAGTGCAATGACTGTGCTACAGGATTAGGGTGGTTGGAAAGGCTACTGTGGAATTTCATAACTTGGAAGGGATGAGGTCAAGAATGTAGGGTATATTAAGATCGTTATAAATAGTTTTATTGCTGACGTAGTAAGGGGGATTTACTATTGTTCTCAGGACTTTTGATTGAAAGGATTGGATACGGTTGATATTCCACTTTATCGCTGTCCCCCATAGCTCTATTCTGTATATCCATATTGGCTTAAGTATAACTTTGTAGATTAGAAATTTATTTTCTATTGAGAGATGGGATGTCCTTTGAAGTAGTCTGTATAGTTGTCAAAAGCGTCTGTTTAGTTCTTGTCTTTTTAGCCTCGTATTTGGGTTCCAGGTCAGTCGTTTGTCAGATAGAAGCCTAAGTACCGTACTGTCTCGGATACAGGGAGAGGAATAGAATTAAAATAAACTAGTGGACAAGACTTGTGACGGACGGTGAAGGTAATGTGGGAACATTTTGCTTCATTAACTTTGATTCGCCATTCTTATTAAGGTGTTTTTGAAGTTTATGGGATGCTATATCGGGGTCTGAGTGGGATGACAAGACTGCTGTGTCATCTGAAAATGTTGTCAAGAAGGTATTGGTGGTAGAAGGGACATCAGCGGTGTATAGATTATAGAGGATGGGGCCTAGGACACTGCCCTGTGGAACTCCTGTTTTTATGGGATAGTAGTTAGAATATTCTAAACTGGAAGAAGCGGTTTGAAAGGTAGAACAGTATGATCAGGAAAAGGGTTTGTGGTAAATATCTTTAGAGCTTGTAGAGCAAACCTGCGTGACAAACCCTGTTAAAAGCTTGAGCTATATCAAGAAAGACATCAGTACAAGACTGTTGGGGTTCAAGGGCTGAGGAAATGTGATCAACAATGTGAAGGCCTTGTTGAGCAGTGGAATGTCGTTAGACAGAGAGGAGAGGTAGGAATTAAAAGAATCGGAACGGAAGAATGCCAATTGCTGCTTTACCAATCTGCAGTACTGATTGTACGAGCGGCGATCAGCAGGATGTCGGGATCATTGCCACACTGTTCTGGAGTGGCGTTTGGATTGTATTAGGTCATTGAGATGCTGAGGTAAACGATTTTTATAGTGAATTTTTGGATGACGGTGGGGTGATGATGCCTCCCAAGCCGACCACTGGAACAGAGTAGTGAAAGAATGCACTGCATTGTCTAGGTCTTGGGATGTTTTCAGGGACACTTTGAGGTCAATGGAGCCTGTAAGAAGCTGGCGGAAGTGGTCCCAATCGACTGGGCCCCTAATAAATGAAGGAGGAGGCAGTTTGTGAATTGGTCATATTGAAATGGTTAATAATAAAGGGATATAATTGGAAGAGAGGTCATTGAGGCGCGTGAGTGAATAGTTTAGTGTTCCTAAACTATTATGGAAGAAGAAGTCAAGGAGATCTGGATTTCTGTTAGGATCTGATGGCCAATAGGTGGCTGTGTCAGGAGAGATCGTAGAGCAATGTTGGAAAACCCCATTTCGTGAAATGAAGGCTTCCGACATGCACGAAAAGTTCGAGCTCCCCACCATCACCGACGTCATCAAAAGAAGACACATCAAGTTCTTCGACTCGATGAAACACAGTCTAAACCCTCTATTCAAAGACATGACACCACCGGCACGATGGCAACTCACAAGATCGAGTAAAGCAGAGGAAATGGTGGACATCACGGCACTAGGCCCGAAAACAACAAGCCTCTAAGGGGCACCCATCACTTACATCACACTAAATAAGAATACACTACATGCCTAGGAAAAAAAAAAAAACTATTATTTCATATTCATATCCAGTTATAGGTAGACTCTCAGTACCTTCCCGAATCCACCCGCCTCTTTTAGGCATCCCACATCCCATATTTCTTCTCATATTTCTTTCAAATGGGACTCCCCTTAGTGAAAGGCACCCATCATCCCAAATAATTTCCTTTATTTTTCCTACATCCTATATTTCCAGTTGAGAGCTAAGGGAAAAAAAAAAAAACTATTATTTTTACCTTTTCTTTTTTTATTTGAATTTCATGCAATGAAATATACTTATTTTTTCTCACTTTGTATTTTAACGAATTCTTGAATGTTATTTTTTTATTGTTTTATTTTCTTATGTGATGTATTATTTAGTTATTCTATTCGATTAAGTGCTTATTCTGAACAATTGCATTAGGAATGTTTTTTTTACTAGTGGAACCTGAAAGTGTCACTGATAATTTTTGTTAGTAATATATAGTGTAAATAAGTACCCCTACACCTAGGAAATCCTCTGCAAATATTAGAATGAACTCCGGTTTGGCTTCTTGTTTTCAGTTATTTCAATTCAAAAAAAAAAAAACACTACAATAATAACTTCAATAAATAACAATGTGATAAATTTAAGTGTTTTTTAAACACGACTCTTTTGTTTTCTATCTCACACCAGTCAGCTCTATTTATTCCAATTATTTTGTTTTTATCTTTCTTATGTTATTTTTTTCAAGTTTTACGTGTCGTTAGGGGGGCTGTATTTATGTCACATACATATAAAGGGTGTCCCAGAATTAACGCAAGATTTGAATTTGCCACCATTTTTGCAGATAAGTGCTGGAAACCAAAAAAACAAAACAATTTGACAGCTGACAGTTTAGAGTTAGTAAAAATGGAGCGTTACACGATAGAACAACGTGTCTTTATTGTTGAACATTATCTCAAAAATAATGATAGTTTTGCGGCCGCAGTTCAATAATTTCATACAAAATATGGTCAGAATAGTGTTTGGACTTCATCATCTGTGAAGAAATTAATTGAAAAATTTAGGGAGGCTGGATCAGTTAGAGACACTAAACACACAGCTCGTCCAAAAAAAAGCCGTTCAAATGTCAATTATTCTAAGCGATGAAGCAAATTTTTGTCTTGATGGCTTTGTTAATCGACTAAATTGTCGCATTTGGGGTTCGGAGAACCCACATGTGGTTGTCGAAAAACAAATGCATCCACAACGTGTCACTGTTTGTTGTGATTTTTGGGTTGGAGGGATCATTGGACCATACTTTTTTGAACATGAAGCTGGTCAAGTAGTGACTGTTACTGGTGCTCGATATCGCGACATAACACGGTTCTTTGTGCCAAAATTGGATGGTATTGATGGGGCCAATATGTGGTTTCAGCAAGACGGTGCCACATGCCATACAGCCCATGAAACAATTCAAATACTGCATGAGACATTTCCAGGTCGTGTACTCTCTCGTTTCAGTGATCAGAATTGGCACCCTAGATCGTGTGATTTAATACCTTCAGATTTCTTTTTATGGGGTTATTTGAAGTCAAAGGTGTGGATATGTGGTATCTATTGCTCGTTCTATAAAGTTTATTTCTCAAAACATCATAGAATTTCTGTTTTGCGTATTTAATGTAATTAAAAAATCTGACATAAATTGTATGAAGCATTTGGGGAAAGTATAAAAGTCAGAGAAAGGCTTTGTGTATTTCTCATTATTATACTTTCACTAAAAAATAGTATACTGACATCGTTAATTCATTACTTAGTTAAATACAGTGGACCTACATTACATATACTATCTTTTTTAGAGTTTGGAGTGAGTAGTTTCTTTTTTGTACTGGTGGAAATAATTGATCCGTTTGGTGTGGGGTATCACTAACAGAATCAAATGTCTTTAGCAGCACAGCAGTGAGCAGCTTTGTAATTCTTACTCGTTTGAAGAATTATTAATGTATTAACAAATAATACTTTAAGAGAAAAGCGTCATTTTGCCTAATACACTAATGGATTTTTAAATTAATGGGGCCATTTTTCTACTGGAATCCCAGGAAACAGTGACAGATAGACGTCAAATAAAAATATTACTGCCAAATTGTGGATTTTTAAAACAATTTAATTGATAGTTCGTCGTCGTGGGAAGACAATAGAACTAAAAAAAAATGTGTACGTACAATACTACTACTAAATTCAATTTTTTTAAAATTATTACTTTATGAAAATTATTTTTATTTTGTTGGTTTACTACATTAGTTTTTATTTCTACCCAGTTGCAACCGACGTATTTACAGATGCGCAGTGAACTTAGCCCTCATTTTTTAAAGTGATGGCAATGCGCATCACACTGTTTGAAAGTAAATCCACTTTCTTTGGGATTGAGGGAGAGGGGGTATTGTTTGGATGTAATTCCCAGCTCTGGAAATTGACTTATTCTAGGACCCCAGCAGTTCTTCAGAGCCGCTAAAAACACGAACCCTCCTCTCACCCTACGAGTCCTTGATAGCTAAATCTGGTGATAAACTTTCACACAACCACAGCAATTTCTCTAATGGAGTGTTGCAGGCTAGTAACAGATGCCCGGTGGGCGGTACAGGGAAATCCCCAGGATTAAGACAGAGCCGCCTAGATGGATTGTAGCTGATTAGTGTAGTCAGAGTTATTGCTCTCCAAACCGCACCGCTGCACCCTGCCTACTTCCAGAGTATAACTTCTTATCACTCTTCAAACCCTCAGTTAATAAGTTAATGGACCCTTTGAGCTAGTGCAGCTTATCGCCTTTATCGCTTTGTAAGCCGTACCTTCCTGCTTTCAAGTTCTCAAAGGCCAGACTTCACATGACTGTAGAAGTAGGATCCTACACGCTTTTTCAGGGGGTGGGTGTAAACAATTTAACTCCACAACATGGCTCACTGACAACTTACAAACATTATTTTGTATCATACCTGGGCGTCTGTGGCTCTTGTGCTCTTGGTCAACCTCCACTGGCTCTTATCCAGTAACGCGGCTAACGAAGGAGCGTGGAAGACAACCCAAAACTCTACTTCCTCTTTCAGATGAAAGAGAGGTGACAACCATGTGGACTTGGGACGTCTCTGGGCTGTTTGTAAATACTGCATGAATGAGCGGGTGAATGAAAATTGAAAATATGAACGTGAATGAGAACATTTATCCTAGTTACTTATTGCCCAATAAGGCAGGTTGTAATTTAATCACAATGATGTTGTTTAACAATGATGGTTATATGCTATGGAAAACCTTTCGGTCCTCACAAAGCAAAAGAATGGGCCTTCGTCTCGATCCCTTACCCGTATTTTATCAAATGACTTCTTGTCCTACCATAGTTACTTCTTTTTTTCAGAGATAACAAATGTAAATAAGAACATTTATCACAGATACTCATTTCCTAATAAGGCAGATTGTAATTTAATCGCAATAAAGTTTGTATATATAAAAATATTTTGTATCATACTTTGATTGTAGATTAGTAGTTTCACGAAGAAACCTATTATTACTAAGAGCTGTACCCCGAATCATTTTTCCTGCTCACAGTCAGTTCATACCTTTGTGGGCAAATAATACCAGTCAAAAAGTTAGTTCAAAGTATTTTTTAAATGCACAAAGCATGAACATTTTCGTGTAGAACCTACTCCCAGATTTTGTAAACTGAATAATTTACCTATAATTAGACTGGCAAGCAAAAAAAAAACATATTTTTAAATAAGCTGAAACCATTTACAATATAAACATTTAATAGTGAATTATCGTATACAACTGCCTAACAAATCACTAAGAAACCCATACCAGATACAAAAAAATATGTTTTAGCCCACTTCATAGCCAATACAAGATATTTAAAATGGTAGCAACTAGAATTCATCCTAAAAACTGTAGTATATGTGTGAGCAATATATGGTCAGTTAGGATTATTAACAAGACATTCTATTGTTACATTATTAACAAGACACACATTACAGAATGATGTTCAGCTGTTCAAATTGTTTACATTTTACATTAGAGGAAAAGTAGAAAAGAACAAGTATTTGTAATTCGTATCAGGGAAGTATTAAAAAATGATCCATGGTAGTCTACCCCCCACTGCTTCTCACAAAAGAATTTCGTGTTGATTAATGAAAGCTTATTTGGACAGTTTTAATAACTTACGCATGTTTTTAATGAAGGCCTTTCTTATTATCGTTGAAAATTACTTTTAAATAACGTAAATAAAATTGATAGTTAAGAAATGATCCTCTATGAAGACTGACGTATTGATTAGTGATTTTATAAACTCAACATGTTAGTTTGCTAGGAAAGGCGTTGGTATATGAGACTCTTGAAGCAGGCATCATACATCTTAAGACTTCTAATCCCACTATAGGGCAACAACCCATGCCCAAGAGAGGCCATTACGAACGGTGAATGCAAATAAAGAGTGACTTGTGACCAAAGAGCACCCTGAGTCTACAAAAAACTTTTCCGGAATAAACCCCACTCCATTACGCAAGCGGTTTCTCTATTTTTCCTCTCCGGCTAATTGGCTTCACGTTTGTGTCAAAACAGGAAAACTGAACCGTTGTCCAAGTATAGCCTTCTACCTGACTTTTTCTCAGAAAAAGGTGGCGTATTTTCCTTTCCATGTTGGTCGCTTATGGGCGTTCGTTTTACCTTGTTGAGGCTAGTGCGCAATTAGTATTTTATCTTTAGTATAAACTCTATGAAGTTTTATACTTTTATAAGTTACTAAAATTATATTTATATATATATATATATATATATATATATATATATATATAAGTAGTTGACATATATGAAATAAGAAAAGGATAAGATTCTGGGAAGTAGAGAGGTCTTGGAAGGATGCGGTTGCTTACTTAAAAATAACAGGGAACCATCAGTGACTTCCATGAAGTCACGAGGCAGGTATACAGTTCTGCTCAAGCCACTTCTACTTTTTCTTAGCATTATAAAACTTTAGAAACTTACTAGTACCAACAAACGACTTTATGTAACAAGAAAGAAAACAGGCATGATTGGAAATTTGGATTAATTGTTATAACGCTGGTAGGAGCCTCGTATCTGAGGTGTATAAACACCCAATCAAAGCATCGACTTTTCTTAAATGTTAATGTCTTCATAACAAAGGCTACCAAAACCCTCTTTATGGGCTAACAAAAAAAAAGGTCTCTTGTCATGAGACTAAAACCTGCTATTCAGGTAACCTTTATTATAATACAAAGGTGCTAAAATTACCTTACTGACAAAATGACCACAGAGTGATAACAGGATACAATCCTACAGGGGGAAGGCATTTTTCATAAAACTCATATCATCTGTACTGATATATTAATACCGTTAATAATTAAATATCGCCACATCCATCACCTCTCCAAAGCAACTTTAGTTCCAGACAAATTACGATGATTAATGCAGCATGCGATTATCGGTCCCTGATAAATTTAATTATTGTGACTAATGCCCGGGCCATGGATCCAAATACTCGACTAAAGCGAGCAACACCAGTCGAGATAATATTAAATATTGCTCAGAACTGACAAGAATATGAATGGTGTGCTGTTCCGTGGCAATGTTAGGACTTGCTTGATATTAATGATATGAGACTTGACACGTAAGGAGCTCCGCGGCTAAATTGCTAAAGGCTTTTCAAGATGAGATAGTTTATCGTCATTATCGCACCGCCATCAGGCCAAGTCATTAGCGGGGCGAGGAAGCCTAGGGGCCTTTTACACTTCTCAATAATTAAAAAGATCATCACCGGCGCTTATTAGTTCAGAGATAATTTTAATTTTAACATTTAATATCAGCAGACTAGAAAATTCACAATACTTATAAATCAATGCCATTATTTACACACACCCATTAAATCTTACGTACATCACGTTAATTTAAATACTCGCCGCTTTTATATTTTATTAATTATTATTATATATTATTAGTAAATAAAACACCTTCCACTGCTTCAAGGGTTCTAGTCTGATAACATGAAGGGTCGGATATCACAGGACATTTGTGCAGATCCTGGAGAATGACGGAACAATTCGTCGAAAACCTTCAGGTATAAATCAATGAAGCAGTATAGAGACAGAAAGTGTTTTGTTTTTTAATATACACACTCTACAATGGTACCACATCACCTTATTCATCTAACATTGATAATAAGATGTTCGTATGTTCTCAGTGCTGTCAAGGCAAAATGAAAGAAAATGTTGCAAACTTGAATGGAAATATTTAAATTTAATACTTAAAAAAGTAAATTTCAGGATATTTTCTCCCTGAAATTGTTTTTTAAAAATCATTATCTGAAAAAAAAACATTGTGCCCTAATAGGGCCATGGATAATTGTGATAGATGATTTTAAAATTCCGTTTGTACAATACTGCGTTCACCCTCCCATTCGTACAATATTTACAAAATCCAACGCCAATCCCCACAATCTGCGGCCTGCCTAATACGATTCTATATCTCATAGTCATTTTAGCTTATAACTTTTAACATTTCAATAGTTTATGACCAGAAGAAGTTTTTATTATTAATTGCCATTTTATCACATCTCACATGAATACTAATGAGAGATCTCGTTACTATATAAAATAATACTGTTTGTTTGAGCAATGTTAATTTGTTATGGAATCACTTTGGAGTTAATTGTATACATTTGAGGAAAAGCAGAACTGGTCAATCATTTATTAATTCGTATCAGGGATTAACAGTACTTAAAACCTGATTCACGGTAGTCGGTCCCTAACTGCTTTTGACAAAGAAATTTTGTATTGACCAATGGGAGCTCATCTGAATAGTGAAGATTATTTCAAAATAACCGTGTATCATAATAACCAACAAAAGGGGTCTTGGTAGCCTTTGTTATGAAGACATTAACATTTAAGAGAAGTCGATGCTTTGATTAGATGTTTATACACTTCAGATACGAGGCTCCTACCAGCGTTATATCAATTATTCCAAATTTCCAATCATGCCTGTTTTCTTTCTTGTTACATAAAGACGTTTGTTGGTTTCAGTAAGTTTCTTCAGTTTTATAATGCTAAGAAAAGTAGAAGTGGCTTGAGCAGAACTGTATACCTGCCTCGTGACTTCATGGAAGTCGCTGATGGTTCCCTGTTATTTTTAGGTAAGCAACTGCATCCTTCCAAGACCTCCCTACTTCCCAAAATCTTATCCTTTTCTTTTACATATGTGTCTCAGCTTTAGCCCCAGACCACTTGCTCCTAGACATTCCACCTATTATGTTCTAACTGATCTCTTAATGTTTGTCTATACCAGTGTTTTGATTGTTCTTCGAACAAATTCGAATATTTTTATCAAAAAAAGTCAAAAACGTGCTATTGATTTTATAGTAAAATGTTCACAAAATTATATATATTCAAAAAGCTCTTTTTGGACTTCATTTAAATGAATTGATTGATGATTAATTAATGGGGAAAAATCAATAGAAAATATAGTATCTCATAAACATAAATATAAATAACATAAACCAAAATAATATTCATCCTAATAACTAAGGTTGGGATTTATATGTAATATAAAAAGTAAAATGTGTATAACTACTCCAGTGACCAAAATGTTGTAAATACCATATATATTTACATTGTTTACAACATTTTTATACATTGTATAGTGATAAGTGTTTTTCCTTACGAGTGTTTTGGTTAGTTATTTTTATACCAGTATACTTTTTCAAGAAACCCTTAAAATAAGAGTTGTTAATTTTAAAAAAGGATGTATTAAAAGTTGATTTACATGGAGAGGAATAACTTAAAGACGAAGTTAAGAAAGTTTGTCAATGCAATTATTTTCTTCCCTTGTTTTTATTTTGCTTTACCAATTTGCTAAAAAACTTGGCAAAGTAAGGTAATTAAAACTGGTATGGTATCACACCACGAAAAATCTAAAATTCCTGCATCACTATTAAATTTCTGGTCAGGAACCTCACGATTGTACTGGGTAAGAAGGTCTGTTGCCATTGTTCACAAACTAATTTTTCACTGCTAGTGTCTTAAACCACAAATGGAACTGAGCCGACATATAATTAGAAAATATGAGTGTGAAGGCCGGGAAGTAATAGCTTCTGTGAATGTATGTAATCTCCAAAACTACATATTTCAAAGTACACAATTGTCAGTACGATTATCGAAATAAATAACGGCAACTGTTCCAAGAATCCAACACGCAGATTATCATTTCTGGCTAATTCTTAAATTTCAATTTAAATCGACTAATTAATTTCAATTTAAAAAAAAAAGTATTTTTAACTACCGAAGAAATATGTAATAAAATGTCTAAACAAAATAATTTCACTGAAATATGTGATATATGAAAAATAAATTGATCTAAATTTACCTAAAATGCCTTAGAATTGTAGTAATCTATGGTTCAACAAGTATTTCGCTTTGGTGAAAATATGTAGAACATATAAATCAAGGCTTCCCTTATAAAGGATAATATTAATATAATTGGAATTTTAGTGTCATGTTTATTTTTATTTTTTTAGCGGTGAGGATTTCACTTATTTAACTTCAATTACAAACGTCATGGCTGCGTAAATTTCGCCCAAATTGAGAAATTGAGCCGAGTGGCTGCTAATACAGTTCTGCTGCATCCAACCCTTATTAAGCGACGAGCGGCAGAGCTATACAACTAGTTCCTAGGGAGATTGCGTCTGATAGGAGTCACCAATAAGGGCGGTAAACGCCTGCTATGACATTGTTGAGGGTTCGCCCTTCGTTTCATTGGCACGGGCTCCTAGAAGCGGGCGGGAGCTGGGTGGGGGGGGGTGGAGAAATTTTCATTAAGGGCGAACTACGTGCTGGAGAACTGGAGGAGGACGAGGGCCGTTTTATTAAATGGATGCAGGGTCCTGTCTAATTCCAGGCACCTAACTTAACGTCACCGGTTCAGGGCTGTACCCTCTTCACAACTTTCCCGTCCCTTAAAACTTTTCTTTTTTTTTTGGATCTTCTTTCTTTCCGCTTCAACCCCTCCTCACTAATTATTCTTTACGAGGTCCCTTCAAGGTGCGTTGGAATTATCTGAATGTTTACTGATAACTCAGATAATTTACAATTTTTCTCAGAAACATAAGTGAAATAAACCAGTTTTGGTAACTGAGACCTTATAGAAGTGTACATTGTTTTCTAATTTTTAACTGTTAATGCTATGAGTGACAGTTAAATCCATCATGCAACCGCAATAATAATTATTATTTATTTTAATGACAATTTCTTGGAATCTATACAGCAAGTTACTTTAGGCTGTCTGGTTCTGGAGGCGAGACTCGGCAAAGACATAACAACGCTACAAAGTTATTGATCAAGCTATAGCAATGAACATGAACATGTTAACCAGCCAATCTCTCACGATCCAATTGTCTCAGAGAATAATGTCACTGTTTACTGGGATCATCCTATCAGTTCTGACCGCACGGTTTTACATAATAGGACAGACATCTGATTGACAGAAAAGAGGTCTCTCGCAGATTATTGAGTTAAGAGTGCCCGCGGATGACAATTTGCTAAAGGTAGTGGCTGAAAAGTAACAAAAATACCAGGGGATAGCAGAATAATTTAGGCAAAAGTATAAAATGGAGAGTTGCGGGATTTACCTGATCATAAAGCAATGACTTGATCCCTGGATAAATGTAATCCATCTGGAAGTTAGAGCTTCAGAAAGAAATACTTGACAGGGTTCAGGAGGCAACACTTTTGGGAAAAAATTGATTAGCTTAAAATAATTTTAGCCTAACCCAACTTATTGTCTAGTTTTATCGTTCCTGGAGTATTGAAAGGAAGTGTGAACTTCTCAAGTGTAATAATAATTAAATAAGGAACTAAATAACTAACTGAACTAAATAAGCAAAACCAACAAAATAATGAAATAATAATATAGAGATAATTTAACAAAATATATGGTATATGATATGATATTTAATTAGGTTGATGTTATTCTAATAGTATATGTTTATTGTTAAGGTTATGCTTATTATAATTACTTTTTCTTTAGTTAATTGGTTTGGGATAAGGATGTTCTCTGTCTAGTTGTTTTCATACTGCAAACTATCTAATACAACAAAATATTGCGTGTAGTATTTATTTGTTTTCGGATGTAAACTTTGATTTTCTGTGGAAGTTGAGTGACATTTTTCTGATGAGTTTTAGGTTTGATTGCATTTATTGTTCATGTGGCTTATTGTTCATGTTACTCCTAGGTAGGGAATGGAATGGGACTAGGGGAGCTGGGATTGATCGAGGAGTAAAATAATCTTTGTAGAGGAGAGTCTTTTGAAAGAAAAGAAAGAAAAGCTTCATTATGAAGTACAAGCAAAACACTGGTATATACAAATATTAAGAGTTATGTTACTAGAGTACATACTGGGTGGAATCATTAGAGACGATTGGGGTCTGAAAAGGATCACATTCTGGGATGAGGGAGGGAGGTGTTGGAGGGATAGGGTTGCTAACTTAAAAATAACAGGAACAATCAGTGACTTCTATGAAGTATACAGTTCTGCTCAGGCCCTTTCTACTTGCTCTTAGCAATATATTATGTAAATCAAGCATTAGTAGCATAAGGTAGTGGTTCGCTTAGTCCTAAAAAATGTTCACGTTTGTCTTCCAAGTCTTTAACTCTCTGTTTCAATGTTTCGTTCTCTTGTTCTAGTGGGCGAGGTTTGTCTAAGTGATGCACTTCGTTACTTTAAACAGCTTGCACTGACACGGTGTTTTGTGAAGGTAGATTGAAGGGCTGTGATGGGAATGATGTTTGTTCAGGTCTTTGAAAGTTAAGTCGTTGTTGATTGTTTTTGATGTTCTGTTGGGGTTCATAACTTTCCTGATGAGTTATTGCTAGGTTGAAAGTCATTGTTTTCTTTAAAATTATGTCTATCGTTTATTTTGGTCAGTAGATAGTCATAGTCATTTCTCCAATAATTGTTTTGTCTAAAGTTTTGTCTAGGTCGGTATTCTTGTTGACTGTTGTTGGGTCGTCACGTGGGGGCTCCCAGTTACCCTAGCCCTGGTGACGAAGTGAGGTTTGATTAGGGTATGACCTGGACAATCGTTTTATGACGGTCTTACTATCTGACTCCATATTTTATCGGCATGTGCCCCGACAAGGTACTATGTTCAGGAGAAGAGATATAGGGTAGGTAGTGTAGGTAGTTTGTGTGGTCTTGGAATGACCCCGAATCCCAGTCGGTATCTGAGGGTAGGCGAAATGGCGAAATCCGTCCGGATCCCAAAGACGAGTGTGAACCGGAGAGAGGCAGACTGAATTGCCGTGGGAGACGCTACTCGGTAAATTTGTAGGGCCACGACAACCGTTGTCCGCTAGGGAGAGGTCTCACCCAAGGAGGTGTTAGATTTAGTGAGTCGAAGGCAGAGAATCCCAGTATAAGAGTGTGGGGACTGACAAGGCCGGACTAAGACATAGCGAGAGAGTCACAGGTTTTCATAAATGAGAAGGCCTCTTGAACATCAGTGCAGCCGCAAGTCATCATTTAGAGAGTCGTCGGGGAATTATTTACAGGCCAAACCCTGGGTCTTTATAAACCCAGCTGGCATCGTTAATGTCCAATCATCTTAGGTTTTATTGTGCCCAATGACAGCTCAGTATGCGTTGGCCCTTTGTCCTCGTAGTGACTCAGGCCTGGTTCGGGTCGCTACTTACTACCTGCTTCTGGGTAGAAGGTGAACCCTCCCAGCCTCTAACTAATTATCTTGCGGCTGCGACTTTTATTATTTACAACATTTACATTGATTTATGGTTTGGTAATGTTATTACGGTGATTAGTATAGGGTGATTTATCTTATGTAGTTAGCGGTCGCTACAACTGCTGTTACTGTTTCCTTGAGGATACATGTCATCCATTATAATCCTACAGTTATTATACAAAACGTTTTTCATTTGTATCAGGTCGTTAATAATAAGATGGTTAAGTGCGTCCTTAAGTCTTGATGATGAATTTCTGAGAACATGGTCTACAATTAGTACCTTTTGTGATAAGATTTCTCGTTCTTTATTAAAGATAGAGGTGTCAATTATTATACGGTTCTGAACTAGAATTTGACATGGGATGATTCTGTTAATAAAGTCAATCGTTTCTGTACATATGAATCTGGGAGATTTCATTTTGTAGGAGTGATGTTCTTGAAGTAATTTTAAGTCGTTTATTGATAGAAAATCTTCATACATGCATAACTCTTGTGCGTCACCAGAGAGTCTAGAAAGAGCTATTTGTATGGGTCTTTGTTCGTTATGTATTCTGTTAGTGATTGTTTCCTCGCATACTGTCGAATATATTTTTTTTAGCAGTTTAATGAATGTTATTAAATTAGTCGGATCAGCGTGGACGGTGTCCATAGTTTTCTTTTGTCATATGATAGTCGTTAAGAGCCATTTCTGATTAGTAAATTTGCCTGTTTCTTTCTAAATTATGTCTTATACCTGTTCTTGTCATGAGATTAAAATATATATATATATATATATATATATATAAGTTAAGGTTCGGACGTCGTAGGCAGCCAGCCTAATCCTTAAGTCATCGGGATGTAAACATCCCGAATGTATTTAGAGAGGCTTTAAAAGCTCAAATAAAAACAGTCTTGTGACAACTCTCGTTCAGTAACTACATTCAACCTCTTTCCTTTTTCTTCTCGTTTTTCGTTGACGATCGTTAACTGGTGCCGAAACCCGGGAGCGGAGTGGGTTCGAGTCATTAACGTGCGAGTTGGTTTTTTTTTTTTTTTTTTCCTTCTTATTCACTTTCGTGTGATTTAATTAAAGTAGGTAATGGTGGAATTGCGGCCGGCAGCGTTTGAAGTTCCACAGTTACCTAAAGAAACCATGGCTGAAGCCCATGCGAACACACTGGCGTGGATGAAGGTGCGGGCAGTGACGTCACAGGACATGAGGAAAATGATCTCAGACCTCGAAAAATTTTCTGGGGAAATAGGTGAGTTAAATCATTTTCTCAAAGGTGGAGATAGGATTATGGAGAGGATACAAGCCAAGATGGACGAAGGGTTACTCGACCCAGGTGACGCTAAGTCAATAAAGGCAGACCTGGTGTGCAGGGTGAAAAGGAATGTGCTGAACCTGATACAGGCGGACGAGGAAACCCCGTGGGAGATAGTAAGACGAGACTGAAAAAAGCATATGGGGGGGGGACGATGGACCCCAGACGAGGATATATTCCAAATGTTTCGAGAAATGAAATCTCCGAGACAGAATAGTGGACAGTATGCTGCAGTCCTGGTTGTCCGCTACAATAAAATAAATGAGAAAATGAGGGAGGCAACTAGCGCCGATGAAGTGGAGGGCAGGATGGGATTCCTGTCAACAATCTTAAAGGTACTATTAGCGAAGGAGACGGGAAGGAAGGAAGGGTTCCCTAATGAGCGATCGTTCCTTGAATGCGCCCAGGCGATGATAGATGCTAGCGCAAGGGAAGAAGAAGTAAAAATGAACGAAGATGACAACGATTGGAGCCAGATCCCATATAGGAGAAACAGGACCCCAAAAGCAGTGTGGAAGAGACAGGAAACGCCGTTTGCCGGTAGAGACAGGGGAGCGACAAGAGAGAGAAGATTGGGAGTGACGAGGCCTAGGTACGCACCTCGGAAAGAAGAAAGGAAATGTCATGGTTGTGGAAAGACGGGCCATCTGGTAGCTCAGTGCCCTCGCACTAAGTGCTTTGAGTGTGGGGAAGAAGGACACATAGCAAGACAATGTCCATACTTGTTTCGTAGAAGGGAATTTCACAAAGCAGAACCAATGGAGGTGAATAACCAGGAAATCCGGGAGAGGTGGAACGCGACACCAAGAGAAATTGGATCATCGGGCGACGAGTCATCAGGGACGTCGGAGACAGACGGAGAGGAGTCGAAGCGCAGCGGGAGCAGACGACGAGAGTGGCAGAAGAATCCCTCGCGCAGATGGGAGCGGCGTACGGAGGCCTGAGGAGAGTGGCAGCAGAGAGGCGACCGCATCCAAAGGTGCAATACAGTGCGGGAAAGGATGTGTGGTTTGCCAATTATCGAGTTCGGGAAGGGGGAGAGGTGCCTCATTGATACTGGCAGCACCAATACAATAATATCTCGTGGTGCGTTAGAGAGGTTGCGTAGAGGAGAGAGGGCACACCAGATCAAGGTATGTAAGTGTAAATTACTTACTCTTGGGGGACCCTGCGAAGTAATGGGAGAAGCGGTCGTGGGGCTGGAAGAATGGGCGAAAGTAATGGGTGACATAAAAGTACACGTCGTGGAAGGCATGCCACGGGAATACCAGATAATAGTGGGGTGTGATTTACTGGGAAAAGTAGGCGCGCGCATCGAAAACGAGGGGGAGAACTGGAGGATCAAAATAGGGAAGCGAACCTATCGAAGCCGGGGGGGCGTAAGGGGCGAAACGGAGCAAATAGAAGCGGTTAAGAGAGTGGAGGATTGGAGGGAGAGTCTGAGGAGCGAGTTTAGGGATATTTTTTTCGCTGAAGGGGACAAGCTAGGAGCAACGGGGAAAACGCTACATGAGATCCCGTTAAAAGTAGAGCGGGTGACGTATGTGAAGGAGAGGCGGTATCCGCAAGCGCTCAGACAACACATTAGAAAGGAGATCGAGGATCTCAAGTGCCAAGGTATTATCAGAGATAGCACGTCTCCGTATAATAGCCCTTTGTGGGCAGTGAAAAAGAAAAGTCGACCGGGAGAATGTGAGGAAAAATACCGAGTCGTGGTGGATTTTCGGAAACTTAACGATAATACCCTGGACGAAAAATATCCGATCCCGCGGTTCGAAGACATCCTAGACAGACTAAACGGTGCAAAAAATTTTTAGCACATTGGACCTAAAAGCAGGGTACCATCAGATCAAACTAGCTGCGCATGACCAACATAAAACGGCGTTTTCGTTTGAAAGAGGGCATTTTGAGTTCACGAGAATGCCGTTCGGTCTCAAAAATGCTCCAATAACCTTTCAGCGTCTCATGGACGAACTTCTGAGAGGAATGGACGAAAATATGTGCCAAATTTACATGGATGACCTGCTGATCTTCAGCCGAACGGAATCGGAACATATTCAACACCTCCGGAACGTATTTGAGAGATTAAGGGATTTTGGGTTGAAACTGTCAATAGACAAATCGTCACTGGGGCAGGAGCAGATTAGTTTTTTAGGGCACACAATCTCACAGGAAGGGGTTCAACCAGACTCGACGAAAGTAGAAGCGATCCAGAGAATGGAGGTGCCAAAAGATGTAAAAGGGATTCGGAGATTACTGGGCACGCTCAATTACTACCGCCGTTTCGTGCCGGACATGGCAGAATATATGGTACCCATTAACAATTTACTACGGAAAGGAGCACGGATAATGATCACGCCGCTGATAGAGCAGAATATCCGCAAATGCTTGGCACGTTTGCAGGAGGCGCCGATCTTGGCTTTCCCTAACTTTGAGAAGGATTTCACGATCACCACCGACGCAAGCGACTATGCCTTGGGGGCAGTATTGTCACAGGAAGGCGAAGACGGGGAAAGACCGGTGGCTTACGCGAGCAGACGCCTGACGGACACGGAGGCGCGGTACAGCGCTCTGGAACGAGAACTCCTCGGGATAGTGTGGGCCATTGGGCACTTCCGTCCGTATGTATTTGGCAGAAGGTTTCGAATACATACGGATCACCGACCTCTTCAATGGGTCGGAAAACTCAAAGAATCCTCCTCAAGGGTAACAAGGTGGAAGGAATTCTTAGCCCAATACAATCTGGATATTGTATATAAGCCAGGCAAAGACAACGTCGTGGCAGATTGGCTGTCGCGCGCTATTATGGTGAACGCCATAGAAGAAGGGGAAACATCGAGCGGTATGAGACAGTTCATTGAGGAATGGACGCCTGGAGAAGCGGGCAGGAGCAGCACGCGGAAAGATAGTGACAGGAGTGCGGACACACCATCAGACGAGTCTATAGGAGAGAGACCGCTTGATATGGAGACGACGGACGAAATTATCAATGATAAGCGGAGACAGATCATCTGGAAAACTCAAACATCGGGTGCTCTGAAAATACTCCTTAGTACGTACGGTAGGAGTCAGATCGCGACGATTTGGTCACCACCGGGAGTTCGAGGAGATCAAATTTGTCAGGCTCTCAAGGACGTGTCCAAACCCGGCAAAACACACCATTTATTCGTGGGCAACGAGACTGTGTGGGACAAAATTAAAAAGCTGTGGCAGAAAGAGCTGTTGGGGGTGGATCGCTCGTTCATTCGGTGTCTTTCCGTGGTCCAAACCCTGCGGGACGAGGAGCAGCAACGCGAGGTAACACTGGCGTATCACCAAGGAAAAACCAACCACCGCGGTGGGCAGGAGACGGCACAAGCACTACGAAGGCGCTATTTTTGGTGGGGGATGCAGCGGACTATTCAGGAGGTAATCGGAGCATGCGAAGTTTGTCAGAAGACGAAATATAATAGAAATCCCCCGCAGGGACTCCAGGAGGAATCACCCACGGCAGATGCACCACTGACGGAGATTCAAGTGGACACCTTCACGTGGCGGGGTTTTAAGTGGGTCACTATCATCGACCCATTTAGCAAAGTGGCTATGGCCTACGCGGTGGGAGACAAGTCATCAGATTCCATATTACAAGCCCTCAACACATGGTTTCAGTTCTACGGCATACCAGAGAGGATCTCGTCGGACGGGGGACGGGAGTTTGACAATGCAACCGTGAGAGCCGAAATGCAAAAACGGGATGGGGTATGGCATTTTAATACCCCCGGGCATCCCAAGAGCAGGGGAACCATCGAAAGGTTACACAGCACCCTCAGCGACCACTTACGCGTGTACCAGGTGGATAAAGGCCTGTCGGCGAACGTAGCGATGCCAATGGCGGTGGCGGCATACAACCACTCGATACATGCCACGACGGGGTTAGCACCCTTCGAAATTTTGTTCGGATTACGAGTGAGACCGAGGAACTGGCCAGAGACGGTGGTGGATGAGGGAATGGTGGCACAGCTCCATAACACCCACATACAGTATGAATATCTAAAATTACACCATATTCAAAAATAAAACCTTGAATTCTTTATTGCTGTTGAGGAAGTCTTCCGTGTGGTATATATTAAATTTAATGTTTCTGTATAACTCTTATTAATTGTTAATATTGCCTCGATCATTCTTAGCATGTCCGTCAAAGTTGTATCCAAACAATCTGGAACCTGTTATCTAAGCAATCTTATAATTCAGGAATTATTCACTGATGCAGTGAATATTTATTTGGATCTTAGGATTCTTCGGATCTTCGGATCTTTATATTCTTCGGATCCCTAGTAAATTATATCTGCAATCTAGTCCAGCTTTCTTTCTTCCTTCTTCGTCAGATATATAACACATTTCTTTAGGTGGTTCCAGGGTGAAAATCTATTGAAATAGATCAGTACCCAATATCGGTGAAGTCCTGTCCTGTGGGATAGCTTTCCAGAGGAATTTAAATCGGTCTTCTCACTCTATTGGAGTGTTCGTTGCCAAATGGGGGTTCTCTACAGGGTGGACTACCATGAATTCACGAGGTATACTGCCAGGTGCCTGTTTGGGGCGCCATTTAAATAATCTTTGTAGAGGAGAGTCTTTTAAAAGAAAAGAAAGAAAAGATTTATTATAAAGTACAAGCAAAACACTGGTATATACAAATATTAAGAGTCACGTTACTGTATACTGGGTGGAATATTTAGGAACTAGTGGCATCTGGGGCTAAAGCTGAGACATACATGTATAAGAAAAGGATAAGATTCTGGGAAGAGGGAGGGAGGTCTTGGAGGGATGCGGTTGCTTAATTAAAAATAACAGGTATCATCAGTGACTTCCATGAAGTCACGAGGCAGGTATTCTGTACAGAGGCAGTTTTGTTCAGGCTCCTTCTACTTGTTTTTAGCAAGATTATAAATATTATGTATAAAGCAAGCATTATAAAACTAAGAAATAAATGGTTAGTTATTATTGATCTACGTTTGGTGTATAATATTGCATCAATTTTAAGTGGGTCAGGTTTATTTTTTCCACTTATTGAAATACGTATTAATATTTTTTATTTATGCTTATAAGCTATTGGTTATTATGTCTGTTCTGAATGATCCTGTGTCGGGCTCCGATATGTGACGCCCGCCGCGGGCTAGGGTCACTACAACCTCTAGCCACCGTCCGGCAAGCGGCAAGAAAGATATAAGGTGGGTGGACCTGTCATATCTCACTCTGGCTGCCGGCCTAGTCAGCGGGCAGCCTAATTCGTTTTGATCTGACTCCATAAGATCATAGAAGTTATGTGGCCCGACAAAGCACTATGTTCAGGAGAAAAGGAACAGGGTAGGTTTATATGTGTAGTTATGTGGTCTTGGAATGACCACGAATCCAACTTGGTATCTGAGGGTAGGCGAAATGGCGAAATCCGTCCGAATCCCAAAGGCGAGTGTGAACCGGAGGCAGACCGAGTTGCCGTGGATGACACTACTAGGTAAGTTTGTAGGGCCACGGCAACCGTCGTCCGTGAGGAAGAGGTCTTTCCCAAGGAGGTGCTAGTTTTAGTGAGACGAAGGCTGAGATTCCCACTAGGAAGGCGTTGGGTCTGACAATGCCGGACTAAAACATAGCGAGGTTAGGAGAGAGAGATGCAGAGGTAGTTGAATGAAAAGACCATGGTTCAAGTAGATTAGCAAGTGCCAGTGCAGAGAGAGAGAGATGCTAACTCGAGCTAATCCCGATGCTTATATAGGTGGCCAGCCGTAGTAGGGATGGGGCCCCATCTGCGGCTGTTTCCCCCACTAGCTTCTACCCCCACTCTCACTGACGTCATAACCTTTATTAAAACATATAGAAACGTGGATAGATATTTTCTGATCCAAGAAGAGGGGAACTTGTAATTATTCGTATTTAAGAGGTGGCCACAACATCTTGTATAGATTGCTGTGTCGCCTGTCAATAACAATCTTTCGGCTTTAGGGTGTGATGGGATTTTGAAGATGAATAGGCTAAGTAGGAGACAGACAAGCCCCTTGAGGAAGTCCTCAAGGGATTCTTAGAAAATGAGATTGTTGGGGAGATTGGTATTGTTATTTGGGATGTAAAAAGACCTGTCACAAAGCTGTGAGTAGATAAGATCTATGAGGTCAGATACAAAATTGTTATTGATGCGATCATGAATGTGCAATGATCTGAACACTAGTTCACCAATGATAATAATCCAACCAATATACTCAACAATAAATGTATTTTGTATTTTGCTGTTTAGTTGACCTTATAGCCATAGACGAGAAGCTAATTATATTATGTCACTAGCAGGCGACAGAAATCTTCGAGTGCCCCATTGTGATTCTGGTTCGAGGAGGGATCGGCTCAACTACTTGTGCCACTTGACGCAGATGACTTCTGGCCCCTCAGGCCCGATCGGGGTTCGAATCGGCTCTGCTTTCGAAAGGTGTTAGGATTAACTGTAAATAGCAATGATCAAATGATTAGAAGTACTTTAAATTTTATAGATGGCCCTTTTTGATTAAAACGTACTGTGGATATTATTACGAATAAATCCTTAATTTTACTATTTGTTTCTACAAGATAAAAAAAAACAGTGAAGAAAATATTTTACATTATATACAGAAAGCAAGGAATGAAAGCTACATGGCGATGTAAATGACACCTGGAATCCTGTTTTGGTCTCAATCATATATATTTTAATGACATTTTTAGGGATCAACCTAGTTTATTGGAAGTACACTGTTGAGATCTCCTGTATTTAGTGTTTATAGCCTGTGTAGGTACCAGGGGTTCACTCCTAGACCTTTTGGAGACACCAATGTATCATGTGCCAGTAAACTGAGCATCGGTCAGACAAAATGAGAGCTTTCCCCACCATCGCAGATGAAACATGTTGTTTGGTTTTAGTATATACAAATTAAATTTTAGTGTTCATTTTAGAGTGGTTTTCAGTGAAGTTTAAATACTCGCTTCCTTGCTTTCTTCTATCCAATCAAGTAAGAGATAACGATAGATCAACAAACACTATTAGTTTCAAAATAATTAACTTTTTTATTGCAGTATTGTTTAAGTTCATATATTAACATTTCTCATCAGCCAGTGTGTGTATTTTCTATTGAAAAGGTCGGTGCAACGTTGTGATTGCCTATTACACAGAGTAACAAATTCACGCGGTGCTCTTAACGCCACGTGCATTCACACTGGAATGCACCCAACGGTAAAAACCGAGAGAAACCAGGCTAAAAATATCTCAACTTTTTCGGTGGAAAACCGCCAATAGAGAGATTTGGTAGAAAATTTGATCGCTGAAAAGTTTTATCTGATTCACTCTGATCGTCGCAATCCGTTCCGATCGCTAGTTATATAATGCTAACAATATTGTAATGCTAATATTATATATAATGCTAAAAGTAGAAGCAAGTCCCTTCTAGTGTATAGCTGCCTCGGGACTTCATGGAAGTCACTGATATTTTTAAGTAAGCAACCGCATCCCTTTAAGACCTCCATCCCAATTCCCAGAACTACCCTCAGCTTTAGCCCCAGACCACACTTGTTCCCACAAATCCCAACTAGAATGAAGTAACTTAACTCTTAATATTTGTATTTACTAGTATTTTGCTTATTCTTCATAATAAAGCTTTTCTTTCATTTCGTATAAAAGACTCTCCTCTCCAAAGATTATTTAACTGGCGCACCGAACAGGCACCTGGCAGTATACTCAGTAAATTCACGGTCCTCTATCTCAGTATACTCAGTTAGTCCTCTATCTAGAGATCCCTCATTTTCACTGCATCAGTGAATAATTCCAGAATTATAAGATTGCTTAGATAACAGGTCCCAGATTGTTTGATACCACTTTGACGGACATGCTAAGAATGATCGAGGCAATATTAACATGAAATATCTCAGATTCATATGTACAGAAACGGACACCCTACTGACTTTATAAACAGAATTATCCCACGTCTAATTCTAATTCAGAACCACATACTAATCGACACCTCTATCTGTAATAAAGAACAAGAAATCTTATCGCAAAAAGTACTAATATTAGACCATGTTCTCAGAAATTTACCATCAAGACTTAAAGACGCACTTGACCATTTTATTAAAAACGACCTGGTACAAATGAAAAACGTTTTATACAATAACTTTAGGATTATAATGGAAGACTTCTATCCTCAAGGAAACACAAACATCAGTCAACAAGAATACCAACCTTGACAAAACTTCAGACAGAACAATTATAGGATAAATGATTATAATTAGCTACAATTTCAACCTCGATAGTACCATAATAATTATTTTAAACAAAATAATGACTTCCAACATTGCAATAATTACCAAAATAGCTACAGACATAATTTTCAACAATACAATGACTTAGAATATAGAAATAACTATCACCCACGTTATGAACCCCGTTAGAACTTTAGAAATAATGAACGACTTAACTTTCAAAGACTTCAACAAACATCATTCCCTTCAATCCACATTCACAAAACACCGTGCCAATGCGAACTGTTGTCGAAGTAGCGAAGTGCATCACTTAGACAAACCTCACCCACTAGAACAAGAGAACGAAACATTGAAACAAAAAGTGAAAGACTTGGAGGACAAACTTGAACATTTTTTAGGACTAAGCGAACCACAACCTGCCCTCAACATCAACTAAAACTAGTAAAGGAAACTCCATCATTTACTGACTTACTCGGAGACACTTGCTAATATTATATATAATGCTAAAAGTAGAAGCAAGCCCCTTCTAGTGTGTACTTACCTCGTCACTTCATGGAAGTCACTAAAATTTGTAGGTAAGCAACCGCATCCCTCCAAGACATCCATCCCGATTCCCAGAACTACCCTCAGCTTTAGCTCCAGACCACTTGTTCCCACAAATCCCAACTAGAATGTAGTAGCGTAACTCTTAATATTTGTATATACCAGTGTTTCGCTTGTACTTCATAATAAAGCTTTTCTTTCTTTTCTTTTAAAAGTCTCTCCTCTACAAAGATTATTTAACTGCTGATAGGGACAAGTCAGTACGCTGATTGTAAAGTGCTAATCCACTCCTTTTCTAAGACTATAATTGAAGGTTACAGACTAATATCGGTCTATAATACATTTTTGTGCCAACGGGTCTTTGATTGAAAAACGTTCTTTATAGTGTCCCTTGACATGTAACTGCGACATGGATCGTTGTTCCAACTGGATAACTCCATGTAGGTTATAGCAACATAGAAAAGAAATCTGTTGATTTATATGAACTTAATAATCTTAACTTAAAGCTTAAAATGTAACATAAACCAATTATTCGGGCGAACCCTTCAATCCTTTACCTAGCCTTTATAACGTGTACATTTCAACCAGCTGTTACTGTAAAGTGCCCATTCTGTATGCTCATCTTTACACCACGATTTTTAAGTGTGGCTCACTTTCCTTAAATTATCTCCCAGTTGCGTGTTTAGAGATGCTCAGTAAATGTCACGATAACACTATACCAACAGAGCCCAAAATATGGATACTTGGTTGGTGAGAAAGAAGTAACGCTGTTTGGATGACACCATCTAATGATCGAATTACATCCAACACTTCTCTAGATTGGGATAACCTCCTGTTCAGATCTTACTGGTACGCCCACCTTTTATCTTTAACTAGGCCGTGAACTGTGGCCTCCATCAACTTGAAAACTAAACTCAACCTTTATGAACAACAAAAATAGTTATTATCAAAGTTTTTCTAATAATAACCTAAAAACTTATAGAAAAGAAGTCGATCAAGCTAAAAAAAAATATTTGATAAACGTAAATTTTCAATATCATAGAACTGCATAAGATAAAAAATGTGTCTATGTCAAACCACGACTGCACAAATACTGCGACCCATCGATAGGCTAGATTGTTCACAATTGCATCCTTTTTGTATTTTCTGATTAGTTCTGGTTTATTATCCAAGGGTGTCCATTGTTACTCTATATATCTGTTGACGACAAGGCAGAATTCCCCTACAATATCATTGGTGTAATCATAACTCAATAAAAGCTCACCCATTTATGGTATCTAGAACCTAATTAGTTTACTGATTCTGATATTTATGATTTTGTGGAATTTCTAATACTTGGTTTGTTCTAGGACCGACTCAAGTCGAGGTGAAGAGGTCAACATTTCTCCACTTTGGATGTAGATAGGAAACTCCTCTAAAATATTCATGGTTCATGCCCAGCTAGTTTCCTCATTAGCACAGGCACGGACTGTACTTGCGCGAAGAGCAGCTGGCTGAGACACAACAACTGTCGTCTCGTCCGTAGTTCCCAACTTACTTGATTTACGGTCGCTTCATGGCAGAACAGCTCCACACTCTCCAAGTTTGGGTTGTCATCCCGTCACGTCACCTTTACGACCACTGCTCTCCTTTTGTCACGCATGGCCAAAATGTGACCGTTACCTTAGTTGTACAATACTTTTGGTATGAAGATAAATGGGGGGGGGGAGGGTGGGAGTGATTGAGATTTGTATAAAGAGTTATTGACAGCCTATAAGGTATTTCATTAGTATGCCTGTCTGTGTGATCTAAAATAGGGCCACGTTCCAGTGCTAAGGGCGTTAGAGACGCATTCACCACCTATGGATGGTGAATTTCGACGTAAATGACGCTATGCTTAAAAATGAGACGCACTACTGGCCTTTGTACAGGCCACAGGGATAACTCCAATTAAAAGCTTCCATAAGATAAAAAGGAGAAAACTTAGTAGAGTAAAAAAAACCAAAAAAGTGTCTATTATTAATAGACTGCTATTAAGATTGATACTTTTATTTGAAAAGTATTACCCAGAAGCCCATCCCCCATTTCCAAGGCAAGTCCCTCAGCTATTTGTTGGAGAGCACAGAAGTAGCGTAGCTCCCCCCGCCTTCCTTCCCCACCGTTTTTCCATTTGGCACAAACCGTGAGAGAGGAGTTGACAAGAGTATTAGGATGAGAAGATATGTCTAGAGTTTTTGTGCATGCAGTTTTGTGGAATTCGGAAAATTTTGAAAAGAATTAGAAACACTTTTCGACTTTTTTTGAAATTATTTAAGAGCACTAGACACAATATTGAAGTATTAACTGTCGACTGCCATGCTAATGTATCAAGAACTTTTATAAGAACAAGGACAGCTGACATAAATATCTCTGTGTGAATGAATGAGTTTGTAATGGAAAAGGGTGGGTTGACCACAACTCTTTGGCTGACCTCCATAGTTCTATTCCGCAATTGATAATAGAACCATTTTTCAATTTGGATTGGTATTAACAATTGTTAGTGAACGTGAAGTTTGTTTTCAGGTGTAAACTTAGGGTTTCTTTTAAGTAGTCTGTATAAATTAGAAACACTTTTGGACTTAAAATTATTTCCATATAAAAGGCAGTCAACTGCCATGCTAATGTAGCTAGAACTTGTTAACCTGAAAACTCCGACTGGGGGAAGAAAAATATTAATTTTGTTTCACGCGTTCTAGACTTCTAAATCTTTCCTGTACTCTGGTATTGCAGTAGCTAGTCAAATAGTGCATATTACTTCCATCTTACTAGGTTGTTAAGTGTACCAAATTTTTTCATGTGTTCACATTCTAGAGTGATCCTTAACTGTAGGGTGACCTACTGGAGGGGCGTCTGGAGGACTGTCATTCCCAATAGTCAGCTTTTGAAATAAATTCTATTTCCAACTTCTACCGAACAGATTTCTTTGGCTACCACCTTTACATTTAATACTTTTTTTTTCAATAGTTACATAAAAGACTGCGAATCACAATTTTTTCTATAGACATTCCCGTTACAATATGTAATGGTTAATGAAACACTTTTCCACGGTCTGTCCAGCCCGGAGAGTGGGAAAAAAAGAAGGTTTTTCTCTTAGCTCTCAAATTCTAAAATTAAGGATGAGGAAAAAATAAAGTAATATTTGGGTTGAGCGGATCCTTGTACTAGGAGTACCTGCTTGAAGGTGGAGTGAGGGAATTAAGGAGTATGGGAGGCCTCGGTAGAGGTTGATAGTTGCGGTACAGTGGTGAGAGTCCACTGGTGGCTGGGCCTAGAGTCCCTCTAGGCATGTAGTACAGTCTTATTTAGTTAGCCTCCCGTTAGAGGCTTGTTGTTGGCGGACCAAGCACCGTGATATCCACCATTTGGTCTGCTTTAACAGATCTTGAGAGTTGCCATCTTGCCGGTAGTGGTAGGGGTGTCATGTCTCGGAACAGAGGGTTTTGGCTATGTTTCATCTAGTCAAAGAACTTGATGTGTCTTCTTTGGATGGCTTCGGTGTTGTTGGGGACCTCGAACTTTTCGTGGATGTCGGGAGCCTTCATATCACGAAAAGGGGTATACCATAGGGCCGTTCGTAGGGTTTTGTTCTGGAAGCTCTGGAGTCGAGTTATTGTGCTGATGTGTGGGAATCGGAAGAGTGGTGTCCCAAACAGTAGAGCTGGCCTCAGGACGCTCTTATATATTAACAGTTTCAGCCGAAGGGATATAGCCGGGCTTGTGATGAGAAGCTTGAAAGTTCGTTATCAACATAATCGTAAATTCCAAGATATTTAAATCACACTGCTATTTTTTTTAACAACGAAAAAATAAAAGTTTTATAAACAATAAGTAATTGTGATAAATGATAACCAAATAATAAAATTAGGTCATGTTAAGGAGACGGAGGTGTAAACTCCATTTAGACTACCGTCCAAGCCCGATCATTCTTTAAATGTTCTTAGCAGTCATTCATTTTAGTTGATTTAATTATTTGATGATTTCACTTTGGCACACTCGAAGCAGCCGCTAAGTTATTCTAACCAAATTACGTTACATAATTGTTTTCATATTGTTGTTCCACGCCAGTTATAAGTTCTGAAATTCGTAAAATGATTATAATACATCGAGAGAATACAATACAAAGACTGATGAGATGAGAGAGATGAAAAATAAACTCTGAAGAGGATCCATGTTTGCTTTGGTCGTACAGGTTTCATATATAATGCTTTATTCCTGGAATGCGAACGGGATTCATGGATGGGGGTTCTATGAACATAACCGGCAATCAGTCAAGTATGCATATACATATATGTTCTAACATAAAATTACATGCTTACAAAGTATCTCTATTGCTTACTTCACATCGAAGCTTAATTAAATCCCACTTATGAAAGAGAGGGTGGATGGTATATAATAAAATCTCAGCATGGTAGCTCACACCTCATGATGTGAAAATGAAAACTTGAATGAATGGTTATATCTTCAATTTAATGGGAGTTTTATGATTCTATATGTTCTCAATAAGACTACATGAGTTTCAGAATCATGGTTTACAGCACAGTATGTGCCATATTCCAATACGTGTTGTCATTTCACATATTCACAGTATTTTATAGAACTATTATACATACAAAATCGTAAAGATTAGAAGTTTTAGGTACGGTTTCAACTAAAAGTTCTTCTGTTAATTAATATAACTGAATAAAGGGAGGAAAAATTGAGTGCTTTCAACGACATATTAACTGGCCACTGCTTTAGTTATAACTAGCAAAGTCAACGCGTTTTTTTTATGATTTAAATTGGCTTTGTTTTGACTCCATACCAGGAAAAACGTCTTTGCATATCTGTTATTTGGTCATATCTAAATTCTTTCCCAACAACCTAACGTAAAAACTATGCATTTCGCAAATCTATTGCCTTGACCTGGGTAGGCCAGTCGGTAGAGCATCAGACATTTTATCCTGAGAGTCCAGTGTTATGATCCTATATAGTTAAAAATTTAATTATTTGTAACCAACAAGAGACTTACTTTTCATGACATTATTCTACATTTATATGTGCGCTAGCCTAACAAGTAAATTAGCTAAACAAAATTTAGACAATATGAAACGAACTCATTCACCATCACATAAGAGGATCATTAGATAGGAAGGTATTAAATGTTCAGGAAGTAAATATGAAAACGGATAAGACGCTTCTGATGTCTGAAAACCATTTTAAAATAAACACTAAATTCTAAAAAGCTGAGAGAACAAATGTTGGGTAATTGTCTGGATAGCTTAAAAAGATACCTTCCTGTGCGTAGGGTCAGGGCAGGCTTCGTGCAAAAAAAAACGTATAGTTTCTTTACGAGGCTTTTACATCAGGGGTAAAAAGAGGCCCAGGCCCTATTAGCTCCAGGTAACCAATCTGATATACACATATTTTACACTACATTATTACAATTTTAACTATTAAAGTGCTTTAGAATATAAACGTTTTCAGTCCTCCCAGCTAACGATTAACTCTTTCAGAAAACGATATAACATCTGTGGAAAACCTTCGGCAGACGGATTTAATATGGTTTTGTAAGGATCATCCAAGTATTTTTCTTCGGAACGATCGTTACCAAGTTAGCCATAATAAGCCGGCCCCGTTATCGGATTTCTATTGAAAATATACACAGTATTCCGGCTTAACTTTCCAAGCGAGTTTGTCTAGAGCACTGACAGGAAGGGTAGAAATAGCGAAGTTGAAAATTAGGATATTCAGATGGGCAGCACGCAGCTTTCTCTGAACCTCAAAACATTTTCATACTGAATACAAATTGCTCTATTCAAGGCCTGAGTGGAGAAGGAGTTTAATTTTGAAAGAAAAACTAGTTTCAGTAACATACCGTTGATAATAAAAAATACTTGAAAAGAAGTAAACTTTAACAATGGTGGAACGCCTGGAACAGTCTGGAGATTTTTCCGCATCACCGTGCGGTCGTGCAGGCTTAGTATCATAAAGAATTTATTGAATTGTACTAGACAAAAAGTCTTAACTTTTGAGACCAAAGTCTTCGCGGTTTTTTCTGCTTGCTCACTTTTCCATAATGAGAAAGTGCAGACAATTTAGCAGCCGGCAGGGACTGTGACCACAACCAATGGCATGGACAGAGGGGAGCATTTGACAATGAAAAGGGGCCCTTAAATAACAGCAGATATGATAAACAAAATATTTATTCTTTTATTGTTTTTCTGTTTAATAGAAATGTTAGTCTGACATGTCCTAGCTCTATTTCAGATAATTATAATATGTTTCAGTTAATGTTTCTTCCGTTTCGATCTGTTAATTTATAATTCAATATTACGTCCGATAATTTTATTTCATGCCATTAATGTAAAGCATGACTAACAACAATTATAAACCGGCCTTCAGACTAATAACGAAGACCTACCCAGTTTAATTATAATTGTGTACCAATCTCTACAGTAACTTACAACTGCAAGGCTGGAACCGAACACTACCCACAATAAGTTCCTTTATTCTCCATCATAAAACTATTTTATTATATATTAAATTTATTTCTACGGATAATATTATTAGCTGACGAAGCTGGAAGTTCTTACTTTCATAAACCGAGGCCGGCAGCTCTGTAGAGTTTAGGAATAAACCTGTCTGCCCGAATAAAATATTCAGGCTCCCACGTGCTCCCCTTCCAAGCTCCGTGGTAAATAAGTTTAAGGACTAGCTTATTAATAATTGCGCCTTTACAAAAGCTATCCTGATATCCTCATGTCTGCCCAGTTTCTTTTGACAGCCAACACGGCAAGTGATATAGTTACAACTGTGAACGAGGTCAGAGTCAATACAGACTACACCAGCATTACACCATCAATGTATTGATGATGGACTTAAGGCAAACTCTTTTAAATTTGTTTGCAAGTTACAAAATCTTTTAAACATCCCAATAAAATGGGCAGGAAGTAACCAAGTCCAGTTCACTCCAATTAAACTAATTACTCCAATTTTATATAAGAACTTTAATTGATCGCCATACTTAAACTTGGAAATTTCCAGGCAATTATAAACGGATGAATGGATCCTTGAAGTGTTCTGTAAATAATTCAGGTCGCCTTGACCTGGGATCTATAGCCAATTATAAATCGCACTATGTGTTCCTATTTTCCATACAGTGTCGGATCACGGATCCCTGAATCTACAAGCAACACTTCTACTCATTTAAATATATGATCTTCAAACTCATATGAGTTGTTTTAACTTCGGCTAAATTCTTTAATGTTTTCTTATGAATGGTGATTTTCTATACTATTAGAAAAAAGTAAACTGAACAGTTTTTTTTATTTTTGTCAGTTAAACGAAGTTAAAATTAGCTACTTTAGAAGGTTTGAGATCCGTAAAGAAAACTATGAAACTATTTATTTATTTAAAAACATTTTTTTTATTATAAGATCATCATTAAAAACATTACTATGTGCTTGTCGAGTATTATTCACTTGGATGTAAGAATTCATTCGTACTTATGTACAATGTCCATTCTTTTCAACATTCATACATTATACTTATAATAATGCAATAATGCCCCCCTCCCTATCACAAGGCAATTTCCCCTCCCTCTCCGACCGTTTTACCATGAGACAAAGGCAAGAGATCCACAGACACCCAGGGACTGAGCGGGGACAGTTTATCATATAATTTTGCTATTATTGACAGCTCAAATGATGGAATTTTGGCATATCACTCAACACTATATAAAAACGTTTTTGCCACTCTTAACTGTAAGGGAGATTTGTTGGCAGACATGGGAACTAAATGACAACTGTGGATTAGTTTCCCGCTTGACATCATTTGAATTAGCCAGCCTTTCATCGAACCAAACACCACTACAAGTAGGTTTTGTTTCATCATATGCCTATATCATATAAAAAGTATTTTGTCGTGTAACGCTAAACTTTTATGAGCTTGTTTTTTTAATGATTAATCAATTTCTATAAAATATGGATTTTTGCAATTTGTAATTGTTTATATTATATTCTAAATACTATACCTCTAGTAATTATAACCCTGTTCGAGCGGCAAATCCTTGAGTCGCCGTAAGGGTTGGAGTCGTCTAAGAAAGCGTATGTGAGCGACGCACCTCCTTTTCCAAGCGCGAGTTGTTCATGAGCATACCTGGGACCACAATCCCCAAGTAAACAAATACTAACTAACTAACTAAAATTTAAAGTTACTAACATAATAAAGTTAAATTTGACAGCGAGCCGGTTAAAATATTCCAGATGAGGCCTGGGGATCCTGGTCAGGATACCGTCTCTTGGTCAGCTGACTGGAGGTTCTCAGAAGACGCTGGTCAGAGAAGCAAGGACGACTTGATTGTTCCGCCAACGCCACGCAGCTAGTCCAAGGGGAGGGGACCTTGGCCAGTAAAATGGGTATAATAAGAGATAGCTCTGAAGACATAAAGAGGAGAAGGTTTTAGTCGACGGCTATCCCCGAGTGATGGAGGCTGGCTCCCGTATCAATGTTGAACGGTTATTTAATTTTATAAGTATAAATAAGTTACCAGTCAATTCAAGAGATAATGGTGGAAGAAGCATATTAAAGGCATAACAAGGACTTAGCCAGAAATCTCAACAAAGGAAAAGGATTTGTAGACATAACAAAGGAAACATCAGACGACCCAGCTACTGCAGAAACTCCCGATGAAGAATAATTAAGGTACCGAATAATAACAGTAAACGAAAATTCTATATGTATAATAAAAACTGTTAAGTAACTTCAGAATTCAATAGGCATAAAAGATTATTGCTAAATTATTTTAATTAAACTGTTTAACATTATTTTATATAATTATTATGTAGACATTAAGCTCATTTTATAACGGCAATTATATTTTTAATAAGGTATGTAAAATAAATTTTATTGTGAATAAGTTTTGATTATATTAACCATTCAAAAATTCTGTAATTTACCAATATTTAATCATTTAATAATTAACAATCGTTGGTTTGTCAATTATAAAACTAAACGTTAATTACTTCTATAGTAGTGGGGACCGCTTCAATTACCATTATTAAAAGTAATCTAGTAGCTTGCTAAACCATGTACTTACTTATTGACGCTCTGCGTAAACAACCGGAAACGAGGTACGTTACAATATATATGTAAGTTTTAATTGTTTCCTATATTGACCAAACACAATCATGATTAGGGTACAAACATGAAATTCAGAAAATAAAGTAATTTGCTTGATAGTAAAAACAGTAATACTTAAATGTAAAGTAAATAATAATCACAGCTTCTACGGTGACAAGAGGCATAAAACACCCCTGTCGGCAGAACAAGAAAAATAGGAAAAAAAATCTTGATTCTGGGATTAGCTCCGCCTTCAGGGCTTGTTAGTTTCTAGCTCTTCTTCAGCTTAGCTTTTTACCACAACTGATGGATACTCCAATTACCACAAGTCACAGTACAGGTGAATTTACTTTCTCTCCACTAGATCTATGTTGTCTATCTGGGAAGGAGCTCTACTTTCAAACAGGCAAGAGACATCAGTATTTCGTGTACTGTAATTCGTGATTTTGCGTTTGGTTGCCACTATGCGTATATTGTGTTGGAAACTTTAGGTAGCCTGACAACTGCCTGGCCTTTTATGTCTTTATCTTTCCTTTTCAAATACAATGTCATTTTACATTATCATAACACGTTTAGTTTAATTCGGTTCGCATATAGCTTCGTTCATATTCTTCCCGATCCAGTATTAAGTGAGTCCAAGATGTCTTTATCGGTGTTGCCGTCTAATAGCTGTAAATTTTTTTTTTTAAATAGATGCACGTATATAGACCTCAATAGTGTATCGCTATTTATCTGCAAACCCTATCTTCCTAAGAGTTATATATTTAACTCATTCTAAATTACCAAGACCAAACAAATTAGAACAAATGCTGGTAAGTCATGTGAAACACGAGAAAATAAATTAATGATTGAGTGGACTGAATATTAATGATTATGTAAACCAAAATTGGAAGAAATGAACAAAAAAAACTGAGATACAAGCAGAAAACCTTTACAATTGTTGTGTAAATGATTAGTATTCTATGATCATGGGTTGGAAAATCCAGAAATACTTTTGGTTAGTAACAACTTAATACCTTGAGACATGATGAAAATAAAGAGTGACTTATGTGGTGACTGAAGAAAAGATGAATCTAAAAGTGTTTAATGAAGCCTGGGCTAAATTTTGATTATAGTTTAGGGGGACTTACTTGAAGTTAGATGACACGGTAAAAGTGGTTAGTTTGTGGTGGATGATGATTTGATGTTGCTGGCCAGCCTTCTGTTCTACTCTCCATTCTCTGCCTGGAGGTTGAATGATATCTACTCACTCGTGGTGGAGAGTGGTGCAGTAAATAAATAAAATGTGTTAGCTATAAAAATACAAATAATGTCCATGATTCATACTGGAATCGATTCAGTCTTGTGATATGGACAAGGTAATCTCGTTCCCCGAGCTGCCACTAGGTGGTTCTTTTCAGCTAGTTTTTCTTTCACTTCTTAGAGTAGGGTGTTGGGTCGTCGCGAGGGGGGTGCCTAGTCATTCTAGCCCTGGTGGCGAAGTGAGGGTTGATTAGGCTATGACCTGGACAATCGTTTCCAAGGAGAAGAGTTTGTGTGGTCTTGGAATGACAACGAGTTCACACTCGGTATCTGAGTGTAAGCAAGTCCGTCGGAATCCCAAAGGCGAGTGTGAATCGGAGAGAGGCAGACTGAATCGCCGTGGGGAACACTGCTTGGTAAGTTTGCAGGGCCACGACAACCGTTGTCCACTAGGGAGAGGTCTCTCCCAAGGAGGTGCTAGATTTAGCGAGACGAAGGCAGAGATTCCCACAGAAAGGTGGGGGGTCTGACTAATCTGGACTAAAACGTAGCGAGGTGAGGAGAGAGAGATGCAGAAGTTTTCATAATGAGAAGGCAAAATTCTTGAACATCACCGCAGCTGCCAGTCATGAGTAGCTTCGTCGGGAGAATGAATTACAGCCCGAGATCTGCCCCTATTTATAGTTAGTGGTGGCTTGTTAGGCCCAATCATCTGCCTCGTTATTGTATCCAATGAGACCCCAGTATGCAGTGGGGCTTTGTGCTAGGCAGCCGTAGGCCCTGGCAGGGTCGTTTTACTACCTGATGTGGGGTAGCGGGTTCCCAGCTCTTAACCTAATTGACTTGCAGCTGCGACTTCTTTATTGTTCACAACATTTACAATGACTTATTTATGTTATTTACATTGGTCTAAACTAGTTTACAATATATATACAATAGAGTATAGGGTAATTTATCTTATTTAGTTAGCGGTCGCTACATAGGGTTACAAAGTCTTGAGAACGCGTTCAGGGGGAATTGATTCATCTCAATAATCAATTATAATCGGCATGCCGAAATGCTTGTGTTATGTACTAATTTTGGTGTACCAAGGGAAATTAGCAAAACTTGTTTTGAGTTTGGGGAGTTTGGAATAGTTTGAACTCCGGGCTGCACTGGAAAATTAAAAAAAAAACGGAACAGTAACTTTCCGCTGTAAAAAATTATTACGGAATGATGACATTAGATGACATCTGACAAGCTGTGAAATGTGATATTATGGCTAGCTTAATTGTTTTAAGCTAAGCACTTCTCTACACATAAACTGACGAATGCACTGGAAAAATACGTTTAAATGAAAGTTTGACAGAAAGACTTGCACGTAGTAATGAAGAGTTTGTAAGAGAGGTGGCAGAAATGACAAATTGACAGGTCATTAATTATGTTGGTACCTGAGAAAATTGATTTAGTGGCCTCCTAATCGAAAATTTGAGCCGGCGTCTCACCACAAAGGGTCTGCGTCACACCCTCAACGAGGGTTGGTTAAATGGTGGACTGATGGAGTTAAATCCTTGTTGTAATACAAAATGGTTCTCTATTATGGCTCGTGCTTTGAAGACAAGTGACTTTGGACCCGTGAAGCTATTGCCTGCCGCCAACTCAATAACCACCCTACGAATTGAATAGTGTTTAATTTTATCATGCAGGTATAATAGAGGGGCTTAGCATAACAGAAAATCATAGAACGTCATTTGCTATAAAAATCATTTGATTATTGAATATTAAAAATCCCTATGTTGAAACAGTAAAGTAGCCTTTCTTATTACAAGTTTGCTTTATAAAATAAGTCGGATGTTCAGGGCAAAGATTACAAATATACTTGTTTGTTTGCATGGAGGAATAGGAGCATCCAGGCCCTGTTTAACTTCGAGAGTAATCGGACCAGGGACTAGTGGCAGTTATTTGGGAATATATTAGCCCTCCTTTTGACCATTGGAACAGAGTTTCTCAAGCCTTCCTCAAAGTAACATGTGGTGTACTCTCAATACTAGTTTTAGATATAAGAGTGTGTTTTTTTTTTCAGATATCAGAAGTTCTTAATTCTTTTTTATTACTTACTTGCTTATAAAATATCCTCTCTTCCTGATGGCCATCCTAAGAAGGAGATTAAGATATCGCAGAGGCCAGCGAATTGATTCTACAATTTTATGTACTTTGGTGTCGGTAGTGGAAGGAATTAAATAACAACTTCTCTGCCTCTCTACAATATAGTTTATTCAACAAACACGTTTTTGACACCTCGAAACTGCCATCATTAGTTGACAATAGATGGTATAGAAAACGTTGCGGTATAGTCGTAGTTTGAAGTAAGTACAATAACCTCTTTTAACCGTTCTGCTTCATAAAAACAATTTTGCGTTTTTTTTTTCGAAGCTCTCTAGGTCGAATTTAGGATGTGGGAAAAATATAAAATATTTGGAGTGATAGGAACCTTGTACCAGGAGTACCTGCTTGAAGGTGGTGTGAGAGGAGTTAGGAATGTGGGAATCCTCGGTGGAGGTTGGTTAAGTCAGTACAGTAGTGAGAGTCTACCGGTGGCTGGGCCTAGAGTCTCTCTAGGCATGTAGTGTGGTCTTTGTTAGTCTGATGTCAGGGTGAGGGTGCCCCTTAGAGGCTTGTTGTCAGTGGGTCAGTGTAGTGATGTCAACCATTTCCTCTGCTCTACCCGATCTTGCGAGTTGCCATCGTGCCGGTAGCGGTGGTGGTGTCATGTCTCGGAAGAGCGGGTTGAGACTGTGCCTCATCGAGTCGAAGAATTTGATGTGTCTTCGTCTGATGGCCTCGGTGATGGTGGGGAGCTCAAATTTTTCGTGCATGTCGGATGCCTTCATGTCGCGAAAAGGAGTGTGCCACAGTGCCGTTCTCAGGATGTTATTCTGAAAGCTCTGGAGGCTAGTGATGGTGCTGGTATGTAAAAATCGAAATAGTGGTGTCCCAAACAGTAGAGCTGGCCTCAGGACACTCTTTTATATGAGGAGTTTTAGTCGGAGGGATATGGCCTGGCTGGTGATAAGATGCTGCAGAGAGTAATATGTTTGGCGGACTCGTTTCAGTTTCTTTCGTAAATGTGTGCCGAAAGTCATGTGCCTACCTAGGTTGATGCCTAGATAGCAGATGCTATTGGCTAGTTTACATGTAGTCCCATCGATGGTAAAGCTGGGTGGCCGCTTCTTTTTCCCATGCTGGAAAGAGCAGATGATCCCCTGAGTCTTAGCTGGGTTTACTTGGATGTGGACAGCTCGCAACCTATCGGCAATCAGTTGACCAGCGCCCTCTGCAGCCTTTAGAGCTCTCGTCGGGTTGAGGCTGGTACTGTAGACTCCTATGTCATCCGCATGCGCCGCTACCTCACAGTTGGAGTATGAATTTGCGTATTTAAATTTGTTTTTACTCTATAAATTGGCCACTGAATATGACAGCTTCATTGTTGCCACGTTTTATCTATTGTTCCAATCTTAACCTTTCAGCCAGTGCATACAAGGATGAATCATCAATAACCTTAAAACCTCAGAATATCTCGTAAAATAAATTGTAAAATGCGAATATATACGTACAAGTTGAATAAACTTAGGCGTACGAGTGAAAACTGCAAACCGATGAAGTAGTTAATAAAATTAACGATTAAGATTATGTAACTAACTTTGTTACATACAAGGGTTGTTGAGTCTATCAAGTTCTGATGTTCCAGCAACAACACTGTCCATAAACAAGGTACAGCTTTAGGTAAACAGAAACACACGTTAGCCCCGAGAAGTGCGAAGTAACGCTACAATCCCGAATATGCTTGGTAACCTCAAGACGCAACCCTGGGTCCCCCCTTCCCCTCTTCCTCATGTCCTACACCTACAGGAAGTGTCTCAACTTCATAAATCTCAAATCCTCATCCAAACAGCTCCACATAGCTTATTAATCTCCTTACTTCAAATACTATTCTCAAATCACTTCTCTCAAGCATTCAACGTGTTCTGTTCGCACCGAAATGAGATAGTGTAGTTTTGACAAGGATGAGAAAACAACACAAATGGTTTCTCGATATATAGAAATCCTTCACTTACCGGTATTTTTACTATATCTCTTATGTAACATAGCTAGTTATTTTTCTTTCAAATTTTTGAATTTCAATGTTTGCCACCTCCAGGAAAGAGTCTGTATAATATAATGTACTAATTTTAGAGGCATTGAATCTAATAGCTTCTAATTAGCTGTCTATTCCCACGCGTTTACGACCACATTCCCAAGCTGCTAATGGGAGACTAAGTAACAGTTTTATATTAATGTGTGTGTCGTCACGAGAGAAGTGCCTAGTTACCCTAGCCCTGGTGACGAAGTGAGGGTTGATTAAGCTATGACCTGAACAGTTGCTTCATGACGAGTCTTACTATCTGACTCCATATTTGATAGGTATGTGCCCCGACAATGCACTATGTTCGGGAGAAGAGGTATAGGGTTGGTAGTTTATGTGGTCTTGGAATGACCACGAATTCACACTCGGTATCTGAGGGTAGGCGAGAACCGTCCGGATCCCAAATGCGAGTGTGAACCGGAGAGAGGCAGACTGAATCGCCGTGGGAGACACTACTATGTAAAGTTTGTAGAGAGAGGGAGAGGTCTCTCCCAAGGAGCTGCTAGTTTTAGCGAGACAAAGGCAGAGAACCACACTAGGAGAGTGGAGGGTCTGACAAGGTCGGACTAAAACATGACGAGGTTAGGAAGAGAGGTCCAGAAGTTTTCATAAATAAGAAGTCCAAGTTTTGAAACATCAGTGCAGCTGCAAGTCCACCAGTTAGAAAGCCGTTGTAAGAATGATTTACAGGCCAACACCCGGCTCTACTTATACTCAGTGGTGGCTCGTTAGTAGCCAATGATGTAAGGCGTTATTGTGACCAAGGATATCGCAGTTGTGGTGGTGCTTTGTTCTCGGCGGTTGCCTGCTACCTGATCTGGGTAGAGGAAGGGTTTCCAGCATCTAACTAGTTTTTTTTTGCAGCTGCGTCATTTATTATTTACAATGACTTATGGTATGTTAATGTTATTTACATTTGTTTAAATTAAGTTACAACATATTATAACCAATCTACAATATAAATGCAATAGAGTACAGGGTTATTTATCTTATGTAGTTAGCGGTCGCTAGATAAGCTCCCCCAAATTATCCTATACTCGGTGAAGTTTGACAGTTCTTTTTTTAGTTTTTTTATTTATTTACCGTCATGCTACCAAACTTCTCGTGCAGAGGTATGGGGGTGGAGTCTTTCCTAATCTCTCTGGTGTCCTGGTTAAGGTATATTTTCGGTGGTGTCTAGCAAATAGGCTGGCTTGACACGGTCTAGGGAAATGCGAGTCTCCTTGTTATCTGCCATTATGACCACGGTTTTATTATTTATGCTGACTACTAGGTGAGGACCAGTATAAGCCGGTTCAATGCTACGACGGTGATCTTGTCGAACGAAGACGTGTGTGCAGTTGTTGAGGTCTTTGCTAACGAACGTTTTCTTCGTGTCTTCCCGGTGTTGTGTGATGCTGCGTCGAACGTCAAGATCCACTCGTGTTGGTGTAAAGTACTCTCTGGGAAGGCGCAAGGGTTTTTTTGTATGTTCGCTCAGCGACGCTGTACCCCAGGTGAACCTGGGAAAGTGTGAACACTTCACTTCAGGTTCACTTGATCACACTTCGCAGGCCGAGCAGGACTGCTGACAGACTCGGTTAGTGCGGCTTTAAGCGAGCGGTGCAATTCGGCCGTTTGAATGTGGATTGTAGGTGGTGAGCCGAATTCTCTTGATACCCAGGAGTCGAGTCAGTCTTGCGAATAGGTCAGATTCAACCTGACGACCTTGGTCAGTCGTTAGTCATAGGGGTGTGCCGAATCTGGCGACCAAGCCACTAAAGAAGGCGTCGGCTACGGCGGCAGCCTCCATATTGCCTAGTGTAATTGCTTTAGGCCATTCCTTGGCTCGGTCAATCATGATGAGGATGTATCGCTTTCCTTTTGACGTTGGCAGTGGCCCTACGAGGTCGAGATGTACCTGTTCGAACCTTCCCGCACCTGCGAATTTAACTAGAGGGGTTATGGTGTCACGGTGGACTTTTGAGGTCTAGCATGCTATACAACATCGTGCCCATCGAGCCACGCCAGTATTCATACCCGGCCATAAAAACCTTTGTCTCATCATTTTTTGACTTGTTCTTACTCCTGGGTGACTCAGGTTGTGCAGCCGGTCGAAGGTGTAATTTCGAAAGCCAGAAGGTGTGTGTGAGCATCTTGTGTTATGTATATATAATTACCTCCCGCGCTTCGAGAAGCTGTTGAAAATATTTGACTGATTCGTAGATAGCTAATAGCCTCTATCGATGTTGCTGTATTTCTACTGAGCAGTGTTAAAAGCGCGGCTGAAGAAGTCGATGGGTCGTAGCGCGACACCTTCCATCTGTTGTAGTGCTGCACCCATTGCTGTGTCACTAGCGTCAGTGGCTACTCAGTGTGTTTATATTTTTTTGTGTTTAAGATAACAGTTTTTCTTTATCAACGCGGTTTATCAAGGTAAGCATTAATAATTTTTTGGACATTGAAATTATTGTAAAATCGGAGTGTGGTTTTCAGATATCAGAAGTTTCTAAGCCTCCTTTAATACTCACTTCCTTGCTTCAATAAATATTCTTTCAAGCCAATGATTATCACAGCTTGGAATGCAGAATTTTTCCCTGTTCCCGACCACATTCTCGAGCTGCGAATGGGAGAGAAAGGGAAGGTTATCTTCTACAGTTTTTTATTGTAGTGTGTTTGTTATTATTTGAATTGTTCTAATAACAATAGTAAACCCCTGCCCTTTCTTTAAAAAATTATCATTTTCCTCCAAATTTTGCATCAAGGTAAGCATTAATAATTTATTCACTTGCTCTTCTTACCCGAGACTACCAGAAAACTCTTCGACTGGATACCCTACAAAGTGGTCGATTAATATATTTCCTAGCAGCCACCCTGTGAGAGTTTATAAAGGATGGTTATCAACAATTTTTAAAATATTATTGCTGAAATATTTTGTAGCATGTAAGTAAGTATCTTAAATTGACACCTACAATATATATACACAAAGACCTGAGGCCTGTGCTAAACGTTCTAACTACCCAAATAACATCTTTAATGATCCAGTGGAAGAGCTCTATGTGGGGTGACCGTCTCCACAGTTTACATAGTGACTACAAAGCATTTTGGCGGCTGGTTAAAACATCTGTAACCAAGAAAAACACTGTAAGACTGGTAAACAACGGGCAGTTCATCTCTGTTGGAGAGTAGGCAGACATACTAGCCGACCACTTGAGAGAGAATAGAGACAGTGAGCCAATCACAGCGCCCGATCGGTGGACCCCTACCCTCACCGCTATATATACCTCCTACCACCAGGTTGCAGCAATCATTCGTCGCACCAGAGGCAACATAGCACTAGGGGATGATAACATCCTTCTGAAGCAGCTACCACGGAAGGGGATATCTCACATAGTGAACATCCTCAACTCTTCACTGAGACTACACTACATTCCCCAGACGTGAAAGCACGCCGTCGTCATCCCACTATTGAAACCAACCAAGAATGGATATGACCCAGCTCACTACAGGCCCATCTGTCTGCTGACCCAGTTATCAAAAATATACGAGAGGATTCTCTACGAACGTCTCACCAGACACTGTGACGCTCAAGACATTTTACCACCTCAACATACCATCTTCAGTAAAGGACTCGGACTGCAATCTAGTGAAACTGCAGCGGCACGTTGCAACGAACATGCGAAACAACATAGTCACTGCGATGAACTCCCTTGACTGCACGAAGGCATTCGACTCTGTAGATCATCGTACACTCCTGCGACACCTGAAAGAGCACGAATTTCCTGCGCAACTCCAGAACATAATGGCTTTCTATCTAGCAGGCAGAACCTTTTCTGTGCAAATAGGAGCCATATTAACCACCCAAAAAGATTTCGTCGTCAGAGTTCCCAAGGGTCCGATCTGGGACCCCTACTCTTCAACATCTACACCGCGCACATAGTAGGAGCATCATACTCTAATTGTGAGGTAGCGGCATATACGGACGATATAAGGGTCTACAGCACAAACCTCAACCAAGCAAAAGCTCTAAAGGCTGCCGAGGGTGCCAGTCAGTTAATCACCGACAGCTCGTAGTGTCTAAAATCAGGTGAACCCGGTCAAAACTCAAGGGATCGTTTTCTCCTTCCTCCATGGAAAACGGAAGTGTCCACCCAGCTTCACCATAGATGGGACTGAATGCAAACTTTCCAACAGAATATGCTACCAAGCATCAACCTAGGCAGACACATGACGTTCTACACACACCTGCATAAGAAGTTAAAAAGAGTACGTAGGACTTACTACTCTGTCCAGCATCTCACCACAAGCCCGGCTATATCCCTTCGGCTGAAACTGTTAATATATAAGAGCGTCCTAAGGCCAGCTCTACTGTTTGGGACACCACTCTTCCAATTCCTACACTCCAGCACTATACCTTGACTCCAGAGTTTCCAGAACAAAATCCTGCGCACGGCACTATGGCATACCCCTTTTCGTGATATGAAGGCTCCCAAAATCCACAAAAAGTTCAAGGTCCCCACCATCACCGAAGTCATCTAAAGAAGACACATCAAGTTCTTTGACTAGACGTAACATAGCCAAAACCCTCTGTTCCGAGACATGACACCCCTACCGCTACCGGCAAGATGGCAACTCTCAAGATCTGTTAAAGCAGACCAAATGGTGGACATCACGGGGCTTGGCCCACCAACAACAAGCCTCTAACTGGCACCCATCACTGCTATCCAACTAAATAAGACTTCACTACATGCCTAGAGAGACTCTAGACCCAGCCACCAGTGGACTCTCACCACTGTACCGCAACAAACAACCTCTACCGAGGCTTCCCACACTCCTTAATTCCCTCACACCACCTTCAAGCAGGTACTCCTAGTACAAGGATCCACTCAACCCAAATATTTTTTTGTTTTTCCCTTATCCTTAATATTATAATTAGAGAGCTAAGGAAAAAAAAAAATAAAAAATAGAACATAACTATCGGATTTAATTTTACACTGGGTGAAAAAAAGGGGACAATATCCGTTTCAGATTTCTATGGCTATAAATATGTGAAGGTGCGAGGCGAGAGGAGGGGATACAGCAAAAACTGAGGAGGCGGGTTTATGCACGGTGTCCTCTTCGCTATATATTTCACTGGGACCCCAATTAGCAGCGGGACTGGAAGACGGTATTTATGAGGGCAATTCCCGTATCATCCCCTAATCCTTTGCTGCCATTGGTCCACCTGGGGGGATTTCTTTAATTAAAAAACCTATAGAACACTGGCCAAGCCGTTTAAGTACACCATCTGACTCACGGGGCTGGTTTCGTTGTCCAGAAATGAATTATCCCACTAAATTATCGAAATAACAACTTCTGTCCTTCTAAAAGTTAAACTTCAGTCAAAGATAATTTTGTGTTTACGCATTTTAATCCTAGTTTTTTGTACTTTATGAACCCGCAGGTAAAGAGTACATTTTAGTTGAATTATACATTGAATAAATTATATTATTTATTAATCAGTCGGTGCACTCCAAGTTGAGTCGTAATTTTAAAGAGGACCTTTAACTCACTCTCTCTCTCTCTCTCTCTCTCTCTCTCTCTCTCTCCTCTCCAATGTATATTTATATGGGTAAAAAATATTATTTGTGTATTTAGAGACGATCAAAATCAATTAGTGAAAACAAAAAACAAAAAAATGTAGTGTTCAGCGTAGGCAGTTTTTGTTTATTCTTATTAATACTATTCAGAAAACGTGTGTAACTAGTGTGACTGCTAGTATGCAGTAAATTTATTAGTGAAAGCAAAAACAAAATTCTGTTAACTAGCAATCACACTTAATAAAATTCACATAAATTTTATTAATAGTATTAAAAACAGTTATTAAAACCAATTTGGACTTACGGAATAGAGTTATGGGGGACAGCCAAACCATCGAACATCAAACGTATCCAAAAATTCCAATCCAAAGTCCTCAGAACCATAGTCAACGCACCCTTTTATATTAAAAACTCATCCCTTCACAGAGATCTCCATGTACCAACTGTCCTCGACCTTATACCCTCAAGATTTTCCAAATTTCACCAAAACCTTTCCGCACATCCGAATCCTTTGGTCGACTCCATATCCAGTAACATTCATCCTTACAATCCTCCTCGACGCCTAAAACGGCGGTGGCCTCGCGACCTATTATAAATAGACATTCTATGTCATGGGGTCCTGGCACTGGCCATCATCCCCACTCATGTCCTGAGCGTGTGTGGCTCTCTTGCCCTCTCTGTGGCCTGCGCCGGATGGTGCCACGGCCGGAGAGGGGGCGGGGGGAGCTTCGCTGCTTCCGGCCTTTCCGCCAGCTTGCTGGGGGATTGGCTTCGGGGGCGGGGGGGCTCCTGGGCTGAATCTGTATGTATATAGGTATGAATGGACTGTATATAGGTATGAATGGAATTGTATATAAGGTATGAATGATCTCTCAGCACAATTATTAATGCTGGAAAAGGCAAATTGTAATTTTTTTCAATAAAGAATTTATACTATAAAAAAAAAAAATAGTATTAAAAAATGAATTGCTTACGCTAAAATAAAAAAATGACTAGGTCACTTTTTTTCTCCATTAACCTGTGGGTTAGATTGAAGTAAATTCACAAGCATTAATATTGCTCGATACGAATAAAATCGATCCGGTCAGTGAATGTTTTTGTCTCCTCGAAGGAGAGATAAATTTATAAATAATTTTTTTTTTTACTAACATTTAAATCAAATTTATAAGGCAAATGCCTATCAATCATTGATCGACGAGGGTACAACTGCTCTTAAAACACGTTCCGTTTGAATTAATTTATAGCAACATCGGTGTAATTTGTTATACCAACGGAGCTGATTCAATTAAACCGTATGGTTCGCCCCTGTAATTACTCATACTATCTCATTTAGCCTTGAGCAGTAATTATCTCGTTAAAATTGCTTGTACGTACTTTACATGCAGCGATCCGTCTAGTGAACACAGCTCCACCAGTCATTATTTTAAATACTAGGTAAAATACTGAACTTGGTAGTTTTATTTTTTAAATGACATTAATAAACTTAATTATTTAAAAAAACTAGTCTAGTGTGATGAATTGCACAATTTTCACTTTTATTTATCATAATTGACTGAAATCCTCTTGGTTGATACTTTCAACAAATACTGACGTAAACTGAAATACCCTTGAGTGAAGCAGTCCTAAAAACTGAAATTGTTTGATTGGATTTTATATTTTAAATAAGTACATTTTGAACCATATTTGTTACCGAGTTATTATTCAATAATTTCTCTACTTTTCTATGAAATTTATATTGATTAAATTCTTTGAGACCTTTAATCTAGTTTCTTACGCTTCAAATTCAAAAAAAATATATTTTCGTTTATTAATGACACTTGATTGTTTTTGATAGGTATATCTTATAATTGTAAATCTTAAGATAATTGTGATATCTTATTATAATTATGGTATTTAATAATTAAATATCAGAAGTTTCTAGTCCTTGTTTAATACACACCTCCTTGCTTCATTGAACACTCTTCCTAATCAATGATTTCACAAACACTGAGGTAACTAAATTAATTTTACAATGGCAATCTGTTTAATTTTTGAATCGTTTTATGTTATATTTTAGAATTTATTCATTTACTAGCGCATAAAGGACGATAAGATTTATTCACTTTGGTAGAAAAACACTAATTATTTTTTTATGCTGATTTTTATTATTATTTTTTTTTACCATATCTCTTTGTTATTTTAAATTATGGAAACCTGAATATATTATTATAGATTGAATAGATTTATATAAAGGTCCCCTTAGTTAATGGGACTTTATTTAAATTACTAAATAGTCTCCATTCATTATTTTTAATAGTGCTCATTAGTTTTTAGTACAATGTCTTACCCCAAGTCACCGTGAGGATGGTAAATATTTGTGAACAGAATTTTAAAGTTAGACTGATTTCTTATTACATATCTGGATAATATTCCGTCACAGATTACATTTTCTTAATCAGGACGTGTTTAGGCCTCAGCCACCTGTCTCTTTTTTTTATTTACTAGAATGTCAATTGGGCTCTGGGACCTATTTTTACAAGAGAGTAATTGGTTTACGAGTTAGTGTGAATTTTTTTTTTTTTTGGCATTCGGTTCTACCCTTCTATTAGAGAGAAAAGGGATCGTTGCATCAGAAGAGTTATTGCTTTCATCAAAGGAATAAGCAGGCTACTCTCAATGTAAGTTTAATACTATTGTGATATTGGAGTGTGGTTTTCAAATATCAGATATTTCTAGTCCTTCTTTAATACACTCCTTGCTTCATTGAACACTCTTCCTACTCAATGATTTCACAAACACTCAGGCAAGTAAATCAATTTTACAATGGCTATCTGTTTTATCGCAGGAACTCCTAGTACAAGGAAGGAAGGAAGGAACCCAAATCTTCCTTCATTTTTCCCTCATCCTTAATCTTCTAATTAGAGAGCTTAGATAAAAAAACAAAAAAATATCTGTTTTATTGTTGAATTGTTTTATGTTATATTTTAGGATTAATTCATTTATTAGCGCATAAAGGACGATAAGATTGTATTCACTTTGGTAGAAAAACAATAATTTTTTTTTCTTCTTATCCCCTTGTTATTATAAATTATGGAAATCTGAATAGATTCTACATAATTGATTCTATTTACAGTAGGTAATTATATATATATATATATATATATATATATTTTTTTTTTCCCCTAAGCTCTCTAGTTAGAATTTTAGGATGAGGGAGAAATATAAAATATTTAGGGTGATCGGATCCTTGTACTAGGAGGACTTGCTTGAAGGTGGTGTGAGAGGAGTAAGGAGTGTGGGAATCCTCGGTGGAGGTTGATTGTTACGGTACAGTGGTGAGAGTCCACTGGTGGCTGGGCCTAGAGTCTTTTTTTCTTTTTCTCTAGACATGTAGTGCAGTCGTAGTATTATGTATCTTATAGCTTGGCTACATTTTATACAATTTTTAATAATTTTACATAGCAATTCGTAATTATTACAAAAGCACACAGCTATGCTGATTAATTAATTAATGTCATGATTTAATGAGTAGGCAGTATGTTTTATGCTGTATAAAACCTCCAAGTAACGGAATCCTTGCAATCCACCAGAGCCACGTCTATTAAGGGACAATATTTAGTAAAATACACAATTTTTCAAACATACGAGTAAGTGTATTACAAACAATATATGAATGATGATTTAAAAAACCATAGATTAATCAGCTCAATAAACCGTATGATACATTTGCACATAGATGTAACTAATTATTATCATTATAAAATTATTGTGAAATCGGAGTGGGGTTTTCATATTAGAAATGTCTATCCCTCCTTTAGTACTCACCTCCTAGCTTTATTAAACATTCTTTCAGCCCAATGATTATCACAGCTTGGACAGCAGAATTTCCGGTTGATAGGACGAATTAAAGCCATATTAAGACAGTAAATCAGGCCCGTTATGACCGAGAATAAAGTAGACGACTATTGCAGTTGTTGTCTCTGGAGCCGATCCAGCTCCAGCTAAGGGAATGTGAATTAGAGTTGAAATTAGAGCATGAGTTTCAAGTTACCTCAGCAACAACATCGTACTCTCGCTCAAGCTCTTCGGTAACTGAAATAGGCCAAGTCTCCTTAATACTAGAACTTAGTTAGTTGGTCCAGTGGTTACAAGTTGGAAGCTTTCTGGATTATTTGCTAATATTATCTCCTAAACTTAAAATTAAATTATGTTTTGATGTAAAACGTCAATATTTCCTAATTTAAGGCAATGAAAAGAAGTCAAGAATGTGAAGTGATGTCTTTTCGGATCAAGCTATTTTAAGCTTTTACCTAGGGGTACGCCTGTGGTGCTGTGCTTTATTAACCTGCAAATTTTTGTCAAGTATAATTAAAAGCCAATTCTGATTTATTATTGGTTTTTTTTTTTTTTTTTTTTTTTTTTTTTTTTTTTTTTTTTTTTTTCCTTAGCTCTCAAACTTATAAATTAGGATGTGGGAAAATTATTTTGGGCTAATGAGTGCCTTTCACTAAGGGGAGTCCCCCATTTGAAGGGTGTATGAGAAGGATATAGGGTGTGGAATGCCTGAAGGAGGCGGGTGGATTCGGGAAGGTAGTGAGAGTCTACCGAGGGTGGAGCCTAGGGGTACCTAGGCAATGGTTTGTTGTCGGCCAGGTCAAGCCTGGCCCGCCCCGGCAGGGGGCTGAAATAAGTCGGCCACTCGGCCGGAAGGTCTACCCTGCTTAAACAGGTAGATGGGGTCTTGTAGCTTCGGTTGAGTCGGCCGGGAGATCGGCCTCGATATCTCGGCTGGGTGTAGTTCGTTCAGTCATCGGGTTCAATGACGTCGATCATCCTCCAGGCTTCGGCGGTCCAGCAGTGCTTCCATCTGACGGGCATTGGTGGTGGTTGAAGGTCGGAGAATAGTGGGTTGTGGCTATGTCTGAGTGAGTCAAAAAATTTGATGTGCCTTCTCTTGATAAAATCTTGAATGGTGAGCACTTCAAATTTTTTATGCATCTCGTCTGCCTTCATTCGGTCGAACGGGGTATGTTTGAGGGAGGTGCGGAGAACTCTGTTCTGAAATTGCTGGAGCGTTTGGAGAGTGTTAGGAGTCAGATACTTGAAGAGAGGGGTCCCATACATCAAAGCAGGTCTTAGGACGCTCTGGTATATCAGCAGCTTGAGGCGTACCGATAAAGCCGGGCTGTGAAGTAGGTGTCCGAGGCTGAAGAATTTCTTCCTAACACTCTTTAATTTCTTGCCGAGATGAGTTGTGAACGACAAGTGCCTACCGAGGGTAATCCCGAGGTAGCACAGCTTGTTGCTTACAGGGCACTCTTTGCCGCCTAAGACGAAGGATTTCGGGAGCTTCTTTTTTCCGGATTTGTAACTGAATATAATTCCTTGCGTCTTGGCCGGGTTGACTTGAATGTGGACGGCATCGAGTTTCTCGGAGATCCGTTGACTAGCGCTCTCAGCGAATTTCAGGGCTCTGGAGGGATTGATGCTAGTGCTGTAAACACCTATATCGTCTGCATACGCGGATACCTCGCAGTTGGGGTACGAGGCTCCTACGATGTGGGCGGTGTAAATGTTGAACAGCAGGGGGCCTAGCACCGATCCTTGGGGGACACCGGCAGTGTAGTTTCTTCGGGTCGTAAACGTAGTGCCTATACGAACCGAAAAAGTTCTGCCTGTAAGGTAGGATCTTATCAGGTTCTGCAGCTGATCCGAGAATTCGTATTCCCTCAGACGTTGAAGTAGGATGTAGTGGTCCACAGAGTCGAAAGCTTTCGAACAGTCCAGAGAAATCATAGCGGTAGCTCTGTTGCTCCGGACGTTCGATGCGACGTGGTGTTGCAATCTCACCAGGTTGTTGTTCGCGCTTAAGCCTGTGCTGAAACCAGTCTGCTCTGGTGGGATGACTTCTTGTGACTCGCAGTGCCCGGAGAGATGTACGTGGATGATTCTCTCGAACAGCTTCGAGAGTTGAGTCAGCAGACTGATGGGCTTTGTCCCTTCCCGCTTGCCGATAACAACAATTTTTTCAACAATAACATAATTATTTTTAATAATTGTTGAATATATCGCCTCCACTGAGGCTTCCCACACCCCTTAATCCTCTCACACCACCTTCAAGCAGGTACTCCTAGTATAAGGATCATATTAACCTAAATATTCTATATTTTTCCCTCATCCTGAATTTCTAACTAGAGAGCTTAGAAAAAAAAAAAAAAAAAAAAAAATGAATATATCGAAGTTAGATTCATAGCAAACTAATAAAATAATCTTAAACTTCATGCCTTCACTAGCATCTAGCATTTAAATAAAAAACATCGACAATAAGGCTGGCCAAGATTTTCTATAATTATGATATTTTTTGTTAGCCGACTGGCCTTGCTAGTTAATCTAGAATTGTCAAACGTACATGCAGACAAATAAACACGTGCCTTCAAAGTAAACCTTCCTCTTACACCCCCCGTGATTACTTTACTTAAGAATCAATTAAATGTGAGCCCCAACACAGGTTTTGGATAATAAATATTAATTTCATTTAAAGAGATATTAATAATTTTCTCTTTTTGGATACAGGATTATTATTATTTTTAGATAAAGTTATCCATCTGGGTTATCTTTGCAGTCATGATATATTTTTGTTTAATAAATGAGGTGAATCTGAAAAAAAAATTTAAATTATTTCACGGGGTTTGTGTATAAAAAGTCATCCAATTAGGGAATTTTCTTACTCGAGTAGAAAACCCGCAGTCGGGTTATTTCTACTCAGAAGCTTTTTCTATTTTTTTGCAAATATAGATCTAATCATCCTAATTGAGATGCGAAATTGGAGCCATATATATATATATATATGTTTTATTGTTAATTTTTTTTTTTAATCTGAGAATCATAAGGTGACAATTTAATTTAATGAGAATCTTTACATCAAGAAGATAGAACATCTAAAATGATAGTAAGGTGTAATAATTACATTGTTCGAGCCAAATATCAAGTGAAGCTGACGACATATAGGAATTGATAGGTTGCCCTCAAATTAAACTTAACCAAAGGAACTGATTCTGAAGCCGCCTGTAAGAGGAAGTATCACAGAGTGTTGTTGGATATCGCTACTTTGGAAGTGTGATAACTGCAGTTCAGGGCCACAGGGAATAATTCCAGCTAAATGATAAAGCCACAGCATACTCTTAGATGTTTGCACGTCTAAATAATTAAGGATAACTACCAATATTATAGTCCTTATATTTTTAATATCATTGGCCATATATAATTATAACCTATCAAGATGGGGTGCTTCACGCACAATTTGTTTTAATTATAGGACGGTTCAACGTGCTTTGCCAAAATATATTTCGGAACAAAAAACGTTTTATGCCTTAAATAGATAAATAAATATACTCTATTAAACCACCTAATTTATTTAGATGACTTATTGTGTGACCTTAAACAAACATATAAACAAATATATAAATATAAGGAACATTTTTCCTAATTCATGGTCAATATTTAACCGATTGCTTGTTAATTAAAATAAATTCACACCTTTGTGACCCCAATTTATATGGAATTTTAAGATCTATACTCTTTCACTATTTTTTATGCGTAGGACTTTTAAATTAGAGTGACTTAAGACCTCTGTGCAGTAATACATGCTGCTCTACGCATTCCACTGTAGTTTTGTTTTGAGTGGTTTCTAGATACCAGAAGCGTCTAATCCTCCTTTATTACTGACCTCCCTGCTACCTAAAAAACTTTCTACCCCTTGAATACCACTGGTAGAGATTGAGCTAGTGCAATAGTCGCTAAAAAAAAAAGAAAAAGTTTTTACAATGTTTATCAATAAAGTGAAATGGTTATTTGAGAGTCTTCTTGGTTTCTTAAACATTCTTCTACCCAATGATAGCCAAAGAAAATTACGCTGTATCCTTGGATAAAAAGTGAGCAAACTCCGTTAGTATAACTTTTTTATTTCATATTGAAAAATTTCTTTAACTTCTGCACCTTCGCTAATATGACAAAAACTAAATGCCATCAAAATTCTACATATTCCAGTGATTTTTATATAATAAACAAACTGTTTATTAGCCGAAATCTTTAGCTACCAAGTCGCAAAAGACATTGAAGATAAGTAGGATCAGAAAAATTCTAACTTGTCGATTCCTACTTTTATTCTACTGTAGCACACAAACTTTCGAACGACAATTTTTACTAACATTTTCAAGGTGAAACCATTCATTTTAGGGCTTAAGCAAAATTATTCAACTTTCAAATTCACCGGCTAGCAGCTAGATAGAAAACCACGGGCCAAAAGTCTCTTTTAAATATCCCACTTTTATTAAACTCCTCTGAAAGGACATTATTTTAGTCAGCCGTGTGGGCGAGTAAAGTTGCGGTAGATTGGAAATATTCACCTGCCACAGTGTGGGTGGTAAATTGAAAAACTGGCAACTCAGACGTTTTGATGAGATAAGTGGGATCTGGGTCAAACCAGCAAAAGCTTGCTAAAATATATATATATAGTTACTTTTTGAATCCTTTGTTTTCAATGAATTATAAATATTTAATAACCTCCTTTATTCTATTTTTAATAGGATTTTGACATTCACTTCTCATAATATGTTTCGTGTAATATATTTCAATACATATTTAATTTATATTTTCAATGTCATTTTATAGATCATATGCCAGACTATATATAGATATTTATGCCTGTACATTATTTAACTCACATATAATATATAAAATATTAGAATAATAAGGAGAAATGAAAATTATATATATAAAAAAAAGGGTATGAGGTGTGCCCAATGAGAGAAAAAATGAAATATAAAAATACATACTTCCAAATATAAGTTGCTCTATGCAAAAGTTGTATTTCAACGAAAGGAAAAGAAGGTAACGTTATGAAGAGATTTTGAGAAGGTTGGAATTACGGACCCATTTCAGGGAAGCGTAGAAGGAGTAAACTTTACAATTACGGAAAAAAAGTATGTTCATTTTGATTGGTTGAGATTTATTTAAATTGCCAAATTAATCGAACGTCAAGCCGTTAAAATGAATAGAAAATAGGAATTGGAACAAATAGATCACTGAAACTTTTAATTACAGTCTTTGGACTGGAATGTTTTCCCCTGAGACTTTGATACCTTGACTACGCGAATACATAAGCAGTTCCAAGCTTAAAACTGACACATTTATAAATAACGTTACTTTTCAAGCAACAATGCACTGAGTGGTTTGGGAATTAGAAGAATGTGAAAATAACCAACAATGTGAGTTGGACTAGGCAAGTACTTCATCCAACGAACTTTCCAGTCAAAAGAAGTTCAGGTTGAGGAAGGATTGGGAAGGCCGAATTAATACAGCGTGAGCAACCCTTAATGATTACAAGATAAACGCGATATGACGCAATTATAAAAATATATGTTTAAAACATTTTAAATACCAAAACATAATAAAATATAAACACAGTCTGAAATCCTTAATATTAATTATAAAATTAATGAGAAAAGGGGGCTATGACTGAAATGTCTTGTAAATACGCAACAATGTCCGTTTGTTTCTAGGCATCGCTGTCAATCTATAGATTTGCAAAGAAGAAGTGGACAATAACTACTTAACTATTCATTTTGAAACTTAATGCCGCAAATAAACAAATAATCTCTTTAAAATAGTCCTTAGATTAAGTAGGGTACCCTCTCGATGATCTGTAAGGTGATCAATTTTATTGGTTGAGATTTACTTAAATTCCCAAATCAATTAAACACCAAGCCGTAGAAATGAATATAATATATAGTATTGGAACGAATATATCACTGAAACTTTTAATTACAGCCTTTTTTTTCAATATAATCAGATATTTTTTCTGAAGAGATAAAGACTGCAATTAGTGTTTTCGAGAAAATGGATTGTTCATCTAAAGTATTTTTATTACAGCCCTATCACGTTGGATGGTGGTGATTATGTAATGCGATTTGTCTGTTCCAAAGGCTGCGATTCAAAAGCTTTTAATTTTATATCACACTGCGGTGTTGTAAGGGGAATAATGATTTAAATTATGAACTGAAAGTTTTAGTGTTTATTTAGTTACATCAAAGAACCATTGAAGACATAGAAGAGTGTATAGGTTTTTTAGTGCTTGTTGATGCTGATCCATCAGTCTATGATATACGAGCCCTCCGTCTGAACCTCTATGCCTCATCTTCATTCAGGTGATATTGATCAAGTTTGTATTATAATAATTACACAAGGTATAATTTTATCTGTTTGATGTAAATGCTTATTATAAGGTTTTTCTTGATTATTCCATCCTTTGGCGATTCCTCATTTTTTAAATACTAGCTGCACAACATATCACCACTATCTGTTGAGCGCCTGAAGATGACTCACATAACCCGTTGAATGTGCTAGTGTTGTAATCAAAATACTATGGATGGGCATGCCTTTTACTCAAAATGCAACAGACCCACAACCAGAATCCCAATAATATAACAACAATTAGTGAGTTTTTTCAAGTTCAAACTTACAAGACCAATAGTTCCCCTTATTTCTCCTGAAATATTTACTCGATTAAGACATAAAAATCTATCGCTGGAAAGGCAGAAAGAAAAAAAAAATGATTCGGAAAAGTTCGCCTTCTGTAGACAATATTTGAACAGAGATTTTCACCTCTCTAACTTTCCAACGAAGTGTCAACATTACTTAAAGTTAGCGTTTTACTTGTCACAGGAGTTGGCTTTTGTCCTGATGGGATAACAGAAAGTTCTATCTGACAATGTTGGCACGGACGGAGCCACTCACAACTGTTAAAGTATTTATACATCCTCAGGCATTGTATCCACTGCAAGGTATCTAGGCGGTTCTAGCATTGTTTGGTCCCATCTAAGCTTAATCTATCACCATGCGCTCTTGTATAAAATCAGACATACTCAAATAGAAACATACAATTCAAATTCCACACACATATTTAGTTCTATCTTATGAGAGAAGTTTTACTGGAATTATAGCCAAGGGAAGCTATTGATCAGTTAAATGACTCAGTCTGAGAAAGGACAAAATCTTGACAGTTGCATGTCGTTAGGCATTGTAATTATTTTTGTATAGCGAGGATAGAGGTCAATGTTTCCCATTCCTACATTTTGGACCCTTCCAAGTTTTAAATTCCAAGTAGTTCGTTTTACAAGTAGAACTCATGAAGCACAGGTTATCTAAGATAGAATGATTTGTAAAGTATAAGTTTGTTTCTTGGGCTTTGCTGAGACTAATTGTTAAACTATGGGAACATCATATGTATGATATTTTTTGCCGTCGATATGTTCTATGAAGGTTAGGGAGTCAAACCAACTTACTGGACTGATTCTTACCATGGAACTTGTGCAGAGTTTAAGATGGTGATTAAGATATGTCCTGTCGTAACTAGTCGCATGCCTACGCAGTGATTTTTTTTTTGTAAGAACTTGCTTTGGTAGTTTAGTTATAATAAATAATAAACCTCATTGAATCGCAGTTCTCAAATTCAAAAATATTCCTGCATTGATCGCTCATATAGCTTGAATACGGTTCATAATGTGTTCCACAGTGGAGTTTATGGAGTAGTGGAGTACCTGAAGTAATTAATTGTAGACACTTGACATAAACTCTGTAATTACATTCCAACGATTCCTCCCTTCCACTTGCAGTTTCATTAGGAAGGTATGTTAAGGTCATCACCTTTTAGCGTATTGAATTTAGTTTAAATTGAAGTTGAAATTGACGTATATAACACTGTATGCAAATACTTATTGTTTATTGCAGTGCCTCTCCTGATTAGGTACTTGGCTCTATAAATGACACTCAAATTAAACTTTCTTCAAATAGAATATAATTTATTTTAGGAACTAACAAGTCTTTCTCATCGCAATCCACAATGAGGGCAGGCCAGCAACAGCGCTTCCTTGACGGCTCAGAAAGAGGTAAAGAGAGGGAGTGCTCCTTAAAATTATGACTCAACTTGGAGTACACAGGCTAATTAATAAATAATAGAATTTATTCAATAAAATATAATAAAATTTGCATCTACCGGTTCGTAAAATACCAATTAAAATTATAAAATTATTTATATTTTGAATAAATTGGCTAATTACAGGCTTACACAGATCAATACAGGTCACGGTGCGTTCGTCACCCTTCTCAAATAACCACCATTTGATATAATATAATATAACTATCATTGTAATATGTTTCATTTAACATTGATGAACTTGACTTATCAAATACTGATCATATACCTCAAGAATATTTCCTCACGATGTACCTGGTTCTATTTAAGCTACTACGTGAAAAATAGTAAGTACACAAAATGGCGCGCAGGTGTGTGTCACGGAATTTCATTTTATTTATATTACGAAGAGCATAAGCACATCATTCTATATCCTTGTCAATGGGCATTATTAATGATCTATTTTAAATTATAAAAGATTTACAAGACAAGAAAACAATACGTTTGACTGGAAAAAAACTTTTTTATTAAATTAACTTCTGTATTGTGAATCACTAATGATGGAACATTTTAGAAATATTAATTAGACATAATTAATTGAATGCAATTAGGTAAACTCGGGCAATAATATATTTCCTAATAATGAAGCTTGTTAATAGATAAGATTTCACAAAGTTTTTCATATTCGCCATTATCTTCCTTGGGATGTAACTTATTTTCAAGCCGTACTGTTCTTACTGTATTTGAATTCTGTCAGTTTTAATCGCAAATGTAGACTATCTTTAGCTAAATTTTGAAAAACCAGAGACAAAATCATTTTATCCCATGAATTCCATTATTCACACTATTAACTATTCAATTATTTAAAACGCTTATAAATTTGTGTTAGTACATTAAAATAGAAAATCTGCAAGACAGTATCTATCATCTTTCTCGATTTTAAGTCTCTAAGCAAACATAGCTCTAACGTTTCTAATTCTATTATAAACAAATAACCAAGTGGAACTATTTTATAATCTATATATGGGAACATTATATTTTCACTACATATATACATATATATATATATATTATTCATGGTTTTGGTGCTAAATCATGTGGTTTATTTTTTAGCTGTTTGTCTTATTGGTTTCTACTTATTATTGTTTTGTTGTTAGAACCTATAGCGTTCTTACAACAAATTTAATTTTAAATACTGAAATTAGTAGATTTTACATTCGAATATTATTTAATATGCCTGGAGGGTTGCCCGGTTTAAATCGAATTCAATAAGTAGTACATCTGCTTATAGTGAAACGGTTTATTTATATCAAAAACGTCATTGAAATGATTAAAAAAAATGGTTTTACTGCAGTTTTTTAATCTGAAAGAGCTGAAATATTAATTAGCCAAACGCATATGTTACCTTCGGTGTTATCGGTGTGGGTCAGCTGGTTTGCCGACGAGGTCGAATCCGGAGAAGAGTGAGACTGCCTGGTGAACTGGTATCAATTTCTGAGTACTTGATACTGAGCATAAAGAATAAGACCTGTATCACTCCCCGGGTAATAACGACTGCTTAGGTCTCCACTCCTGTCTTGAAGCTTACTCTTATTAAACCATTTATTGCAGGCTGCTATCCAACCTGGTTTACAATTGTTTCCGTGTTTTACATGTCAGGACGTCCTGCATTCCTTTAGAATGGAATGGAAAAAAAAATATTCCAGAACTAAGTCCCCTACGAATAATAATAATGCTCAGTTGACAAATTCACATCTGGAAAATAAAATAAACTATAATCCCGTAACTAAAAAAGAAAACGAAAACCAAATAGTAATAACTATAGAAAATAAAGTTCAAGTCTCTATAGGAATAATAATAATTATAAAATAAAAATTGCTTAATTTATTTTAGTAAATAAAGTCCACAGGTCCTACCTATAAGAAACCAAACAAAAGGGAACACAACGACAACAATATGCAGAAGTCAGTACAGGCAGAGATTAGACAAACAACAATAACATTAATACAACAGAAAACAAGAAAGTGAGATAAAAACTGGCAGCCAACATTTATCTATATACAACTAAAATAAAAGTCTGGAAATACAAAAAAAATTGAACGAGTGAATCGTTTCGACTAGCGTCTCTTAGGGTGGTGAGATAATTTACATACATATTATTATTTATTGTTGACCTATTTCATAACTAAATATGAGAGCTCGCTTGCCTCAATGTACATATAAATTGCTGTGGCTTAAAAACAGCTGTCTCTCTATTAAACCTAGATTAATGATTCAAAAACTACTAAGTCTTGTCCATGGTTTACAGTAAATTAGTTGCATATCGGATAATATTGGTCGTAAATACCGTGTTGTATTCTGTAGCGTGTGTACCTAAATCAAAAAGCTAAGGGTCTATAGGCTAAGAGAGGAAACAGATGCTGGCTGCGGGTTGGAGGAGGCTAGTTCCGGCCCATTAGGGCTATAGTGGTGGATAATTGCAGTTGGCTAAGGGATCCCAGCTGTTATCGCCCTTGCACAGTCTATAGTCACTCGAGCCTTATCTCCAGCGCACACATGATCAGGCCCTATCTACAGCGCACACATGATCTAGCCCTCTCCTAATCAGGGTACACCACCTTAATTATGCACTATACAACTTCACTTTTATGTGACCTCACCTCAGATCATTTTTTTCACATAAGAATCCCGCTGTAGCAACCGCTAACTATATATGTAAATTACCCTACACTCTGGTTCATAATGTATTATAATATAATGTAAATCTTGTAAGCTTCTTTGGAATAAATCAGGGTCGCGGCACGTAGTAGGAACAGGCAGACATACGGACACCGACAGACGGTAATAAATCATAGAGAGGTCGGAAGTCGTAGACAAGTAACTCAAAGGGTGCGGCAATAAACCTACGCGAATTAGCCACCTGACTGCCATAAAACCCGAAAGCAAGGACACTTACCCCTATCATAATAGACCTTGAGTCACTTCCCTTGGTCATAAAAGCATGCTAGGAACCCTTTTGGACCCATGGGATAATAACCTTGCTATAGGTGGTCAAATAACCCAAGGGGGTGAGGCCCTAGCAGCCATATAAAACACACCCTTGTACCCCAACGGTCAATAAACTAAAAGGAAGTGACTACCTGTGTATCGTAAAACTTACTCCGGGCAGACAGACCCAGCCTTCCACGAAGGAGGGGGTTATCATATTTATATCAGTAAATTTCACTCTTCACTCCCACTCTGTCTCTTAGTCTTCCAAGTAACTTGACACCGGGGGCACTTGGCCCCTGGTAGGCCCCACTCTTCATTCTTTTCTAGTTTCTACATACCGATAGCCGCTATCACCGTCGCGATATGCCTACTCAGCCTTCCGCTAATCGACTCTCCCTATGCTACACCTCTACGACGGCACTTTGCCTCACAGCCTATAGCAGACCCCTGACGACTTGTACCTATTACGCTGCCGATCTCTCGCCCGAACTCAGAAAACTGGTCTTATTCTTTATGAACCTCTGAACCTCGTCCTGAACACTGTGTCTTGTCGGGACACATTCCTATCGATAAATGGAGTCAGATATTAACGCCTACATGGAACACGGTCCATGTTATTAACTACAGCAATCCGACAATTGTTGACCTCCGACAATTGTTCACCTTTTCCGACAATTGTTCACCTCCGACAATTGTTCAACCAATACCCGACACCCGCCTATTTTATTCTCTAAATACTATAGCCTGCGAAAATTATTTTCTTGGTTGAAACGAAATGACTCTAAATACCGAAACGGTTCTGAAATTCCCCTGAACTAGGTACGTTTGTGGTATTACGACCCTTTTGTTCCGTTAAACTCCCTCCGTTGGCATAATTGTCTACAGTGGAACATAGGAGGCAGCTCACTACATCCAACTTGCTTGTAATTAAGGATCACTACTCTGGGAATCCGTAGCCGAAGTTAAACATGAAATGAGACAATGGTGGACGTTCTGGGATCGCCGTGAACTAAAGATGACAGAAAGGAATTATTTTGAGCGGTGCTTTGCATAGGATAACCCCCCCCCCTTAAATAGGTCAATTCCTTCATTATTACTTTACCAAAACGCAATTGTGGCTTCAGAATGACAATAATAACTCAATTTAATTCAATTCAGGGCGTGTGATCATTTATGAGAATAATTTCACTGCCTTGAGGATCTATGAAAGTGGAAATCAAGTACTAATCTGAGATAATCGGTTTGGCTTATTTGAACTGAATTATTTCTTACCATCATAAAGGCACTCAAAAAAAAATTCTGAAATGCTCGGGTTTGTTCTGGAGTGCCTTAATGCCATCCGTTTTTTGCAGATGCGAGTTCAGACAGGACTTGTAAACTGAAAAGTAAATAAATAATTATAAAATCCTATAAGGGACATCCATGCAAAATGCCTTTATCAGAAGAAAAAAACTAGTGACACGAATAGCCTTTTGTAAACCATGCCCTAATAAACATGTTAAATCCTAGTTATATTCTATTCTATTATTTATTATTGGTCAGTATGACAAGATTTTAAAATTAATATTCTGTTCAATATGAAAGAATAATATCTAATGTTTGATTTCCAAGTAATTAATTTATGATACTTGATATGGAATTTTCAGTACTTCCCTTTTTGGGTTTGAAAACAAAAAATTAACCCTTAAAAATTATCTATTACCATATGAATATTATAATCGTCTACGATTTAGAGTAACGAACATAATATGTATGTTGTAGTTGAAGGCTTAATTTTGCAATATAAAATAGAAGGATACAAAAATGAAACAGTTAGGCATAGTAAAATTAAATCGTTTACTCTAATGCTCTACCATAATCTCCTACCAGTTGTAATGAAGCAACGAGGTATAGACGCATCTGATATCTCAGAATCACTCTCACAAGAATAACACAAATAAAACTTCTGTTGAGATTACACCACGTGTTGCTTTGATGAGGTTATCCCTTTGTTGTGACAATCTGCAATTTACTGTAAACAACCACCCACCATAATAAAGGTTTTTCATATTGCTCCAAAGGGCAATTCTGGGTAACAGATCTGTTCTTAACAAATCTATACTGAATAAAATCGACTTAATTTTAATAAATAAAATGAATTTGGTAATAAAAATATCATTGCAATCCATATATATGTATGTGTGTCGTATAATATCAGCTGGTTTTTAAAGGATATACTATCAGCAGGGTATAAATGAGAACTATTCTATGGACCTGTCTGACAAACCTCATGTTCCTGGAATTAATGGTTTAGGGCGCTCATTTATCTGGGATCACGGATGCCTGCTCATATCTGTTGTTATCTATCACATAAATTCAAAAGGGATTAGGAAAGAGCATTGTCTATGCATGGGTCGGTCTGAATTCACTCAACATCAGTCTGCCCACTGGCTAAAACGCTCCGATACTGGACAGCATGAATTACACACCCTCCCTACTGCTGTTTGTCCATCCACGTACAGTTCAGGTGAAACGTTTATTTTATATGATTAAATAATCTCTCGACGTTAATCAGTTTTTAAAAAGTACTCTATTAAACAATCAAAAAGATTGAAACAAGGTTTATAGCAAGACTGGTCTACACATGGACGAGTCAAAAATAACTTTAAAACAAAACAAAAGATAAGAATAAGAATAAGAATGAGAACACTGGGAGCAAGAGCAAGAGGAATAGGCTTAAGTAACACTAGGATAGCCTATATATAGGAGAGGAACGTGGAATAGCAATGTTTAGGTTTAGGATTAGTTAAGGGGCCTTAATTATATGATTGTTGTTTGTATGGCTATCGATAACTGTTTCATAAATACTTTAATCCGCACGTGTTGAAAATACTACTTAAATTGAATTTATGATTTAGCTGAACAAACTTAGACCATCTGATGGCCAATCAAAAAGTTGTGTAAGGGATAATGTTGTCAAATCTGTCCTTGTATAATTGGATTTGGGCGTCCATGATGTTTTCCATGAAAGTTTCTCAAGGCATGAACATAAGGAATTTTTAGGTCACCGAGAAAAATATAACTTCGTGCGCAAAATGATGCAATTATAAAAATTATATTGAAAAATTGATAGCAATGATTTTCTAAATTCAAACTAAATAATAATTATAGGACTGACATAAAAATTTATTTAGAAAAAATCCGAACTAATGCTGTCGTTTTATTCTTGTTTGAATTCAGTTCTGCAAGTTATACGAGATATTATACCTTGCAATGCACTTTGTGCTTTAGCCAATTGACAATAGTAGCTTAACTGCCAAAAGATATTGCTAATACAAATACACAAGGTGGACAAACGTATTAAGATAATTATTACGTATATATTTAAAATAAATATCATTAAAATAGAAACTGAAATGATTTAAGTGGCCATGGTATTATATGATAAATTAAATATAGGATGGCATTAGACAGTACTTTGAGATCTGATTACAGCTTTACTTAGGTTTCAGACATTTGTGTTTCGTTAAAATCGTAAGACAGCTGGTAGCTAACAATGGAGAAAGGTGTCCGTTGTTCTGAAGAGTCAATAGAAGATAGTTGTAATTTAAGGACCAACAAATGGCACCTGTATTTCAAATAGTTGTTAAATGAGAATAAAGGAGTGTAATTATTAAACTATGATCAAAGGTGTATGTCATTGTGTGCAGAATCAACTAAATCTTTAGTTGGGTTGATCTAATCACTAATAATATTTAAGTATTACCGGCACATTAAATGTAATATAATCCAATAAGTGAAGGTTCATTTGAATGATTTTATGGATGAGGACTTCAGTTCACTATCGAAATCGCTTTATTGATGTATTAGCCTATTAACGTTAAAAGGTTACCAGTCCGAACTCTCCTTCAGATGAAAATAACGATATGGATGTAGAAGTTTTATGAAAGAAAGGCAAAAAAACATGTACGAAGTGAAAAAAGGTTATGTAGCAAAATTGATGTAGCTGCCCCCGATGGGTAGTGCTCATTTAGAGAATTATACAAGAAAAACATTTTTTTTTTTGGTATCTACTATTTTAGAACTGACTTCAGCTATATTTTGGGTGCTAAAGCTAAATATGGAATCAGTTTTTCCCTGTCTGGTCTACTTTTTAAGATCATTTTTTTTTTCTGTTCTAACTTCATTTTTTGCACTTCTAAATAACGTATACAAGAATTGGTTCCTGTATTTTTCTTCTCCCTTCTTCTATCAAGAAGACTATCTAGTATTTTGTCACGAAATTAAAGGACTCCTGGAAAAATGGGTCTTTCTGATTATTTTCCAGATGATTGGCGCAATTTATTGACAGCTTAAAGCAAAGTTTGAAATGTGTCCTTCTACACAATGTGAATAAATATGGTCCAATACCAATTGCTCACTTAACAAAACTGAAAGAAGTATATAACACCATAGCTTTGGACTTGGAAAAGTATCATACACATCAATGGATGATTTGTGTGGACTTAAAAATGGTAATCTGTCTCCTTGGACAGCAAATTTGCCACACCAAATATCCTTGTTTCTTGTGTCTCTGGGATAACAGAAAGGAAACACAACCGTGGGTTAGAAAAGTGTGGCCTCAGAGACAAAACATAGACGTTGGGGAACAGAAGGTCATTAAAGACCCCTTAGTTAAACGAGAGAAAATCATCTTTCCTCCACTGCATATAAAGCTGGGCCTTATGAAGCGGTTTGTAAAGGCTCTTGATAAGAAAGGATCGTGCTGTGCATATATAGGGGAAGCCTCAGTTGAGTTTGGAAAAAATTCAAGCAAGAATATTTGACAAATAAGACAACTCATTAAGGATCCTGCCTTCGTAAATTCGATGAAAGATGCTGAGCGAAAATACTTAATTAGTTGCAGGTATCGAAAATTTTCTAGGCAAGCATCAAGCTGAAATCTACGTTGAACTGGTAAACGAAATGCATAACAGTTTCAAATCCCTTGGGTGCAACATGAATATTAAGGTGCACTATTTATAAAGCGTTTTCCTGAAAATTTAGGAGGCACCAATGAGGGACAAAGTGAAAGGATTTTAAGAAGGGACTGTGTCAAAATGCATTTAAGAATATGAAAAAGAAGTTTCCGAAGAGTTTAGTAACTAGTTGGTTTCATCGATGACTTTAGCGTATCATGATGTTTTTCGGCATTATCATTCTTAAATGAAATTTTATAATTTTAAGTATTACGTTTAGTTTTTTATTTTCGCCCTAAATATGATATTGTTTTATTTTTGTTTGCCAGTGCTGTATTTATTTATTTGTCCATTATTATTGTTCAAAAAAGACTTGGTCCCAGAGGAAAGATTTATGAATCGAAGTTAACAACAAATCATTAGTAATCTTGTAAATAATTGTTAGATTGGGTGATGGGAGTCCTGGCAATGGCCAGTTTCTCCAATCATGTCCTATTGTATGAATGAGCGAGTGAATGATGACTGTAAATATGGTATGAATGAGATCATTTATCTGTATTATTATTGCCTTATAAAAGGCAGATTGTAATTATTGTACAATAAAGATTGTTGTTGTTGAAGATTGGGTGAAGCCGCACTACGATTTGGAATCATTCATTCTAGAAAAAGTCACTGTTCGGTAAAATAATTAAACAAAGATAGTATTCCAACAAGTCCGTTAAAGTCTGGTATATAAACGGTTGAGGGACTATTCTCACTGATGTCGGAAAGTGCCCATGATAAAGTCGAGATATGGATCCTAGTACCTATTGCCTCTTATCGCGAACAATGAGTTCCGTCTTATTGTACCCTTAGTGTTATTGTCGACTTGGCCTCTTGGCTTCCCCAGATAGAAACCGCTAACTATCTCACCACATTTAATTGTTATATACATATTCATGTTTGTATTGTATTGATTTATTATTTATTTGAGGCAGAAAATAAGATGATGAGTGAATAATAGTAGCAAATAGGCTTGAATGACATCCACTGAAACCTCCTCATAAGAAGGATTATATTGAGGGAAGTTTATTTAAATTAGTCCCGACACAATTTCATTGTGCCAGTCAAGCCTTATTACTTGTTCACGTATGTGAAGATTAGAGTGTCCTTATATTTGTTGATGTAATCACCTGTAGTGACGTACGTATGGAATTCGTAAGTCTGCTTCTTAAGGGTCGTATTTATGACTTAGCTGTCGCAGCGTACCCGTGAATAATAGTTATGCTTGAAATCTTTCTACTGACACCGTATGTAGAAATATGAATGGAAAGAGATCTTCCAAATGATCTTGAAAATGATTTTGTTTTTGTCTGATATTTAATAAAACCTGACAGATTGTCGAAAGGAAACACGGAGCGAAATCAAACTCAAAAAACTCAACAAAAAAGTAAAGTGAAATATGTCACATGGAAGTCGTTAAATTGTGTGTGAGTGGTATCCAGGCGATCTGAGCGAATGAGAATAAATGCGCACTAGAGATAAGCGCTACGTCGGAAATAGACTTTGGGCGGCGGGACAGGATTTACTGGAGCGTCCACATGGTCCATAGTCGATAATTTCCGCCACAAGCACTTCGGAAAGACCTCGTTGTTGCTCGTACCTCCGCATTTGCGGGTTTGTTCAAATTATTTGTCTCGGCCAGTGATCGGGGCTTGTGTTGTGCCATGAACTAACGAGGTGCCCAACCGGTTTGTGTCTATGAACACTTTCTAGAGTATTGCTTGAGCGTTGGGCACCATTTATTTGGGTAAGTTAAATTTATAGTTGGTCTGTACAAAAAAAAAAATATCTAATTCCAATTATATGAATACTATTGTTTATATTATGCAAATAAAACTCATTGTAAAAATATAAATCTCAAAGTGAATGTGATTTTTGGCACTGCCATCAATCAATCGAGAGAGTATAATGACATTCCTGCTCGTAAAAAATTATCAAGATGTTCATTATTAAAAAGAAAATGGTTCACAAAAGTATGGAAAACTAAAAAACGGGGCAAGAGATAGTCCGGATCCAGGAAAGAGATAGACACTAAGAAATATGAAATATTAAGCTACAATCAATTTAATTATAAAAAATACACATGCATTACGAAAATTTCATAAAATCAAAGAGAGAATATATAAATACGTTAAATCAAAAAGATATGAATCTATCGTAAAAAAAAAAAAAACTACAGTTTTTCTGAATTCTTCGTCTACTTCGATGTCCCGTCTATCTTATAGTATAGGATTTTGCGATTTTTTTCAACAATCTCGTTGGTGCGGACAGTCGAAGGACGTCCAGAGCAAGGTTGACCATTAATTGCCATTTTCCCACTTTTAAAACGGGAAAACACTTGAGGTTTGCCCATAGCACCATTATTGTGGGCCGCTTTTAACATTTCAAGAGTTATTATTTCCCAAGCAGAAGTTCGGCAGAGAGTTCGGGTTTTTTTTGGGTACACCCTTGTACATATTTACGGAGATACTTCATAACTACCTTAGGTTCAATAAATATTAGACAAAAATGAGGACTACAGGCCATTGTCATCTTGAGTTCTGCTCCCTCTTTGTGAAGTATATATATAATGGTTCTTAGGGACGACAGAAAAACAAGGTTGTGTTGCTCTGTAAAACAAAGTTTATTTTCCTTTAATTGTTAATTACTTTACGGGTTTACAAATAAAATATAAAGTCATACCTGTAAAACAAAGAAACGACATTCAATGTTTATTCTCCTGTCGATTCGGTTTGTTTTATAATAACAAATAATAAAGTCAAATATTAAGTTTAGCTTGCTTTCACTGCTTGCCTAACACTCACGTAACCTCCCTGCTGATAACGCTAGTATCATTCTCTTCAACGCCTGCATTATCTACGTTGGTGCGGCGTGCTAATTCAAATTAAGGAAATACATTTTCTTTACATCTCCCCCCCCCCCCCAGAAGCGAAAATATTCACAAAGGAAGAAAACTTTTTCGCTGATAGGACATCCTTTACTCGGGATTGTCCTGAAAACTAGGGATAAGTTTTGAAACGTGGAATAGATTTGATTCGGTTTTTTTATGTCCTGTGTTGATCCTGTATATCGAGTTTGATATTTTCTCTATTATTTTATATGGTCCAATTCTGAGTTCGTCAAGTTTCTTCCTGTTTAGTTTGTTTCCATTCTCTATGTATACCATATCGTTTTCGTTAAACTCGTGATCCTTTCGGTGCTTGTCGAATAGTTGTTTGTTGTATGTGTGTGATTTTATTGTATTGTGAAGCGCTTTTTCTTTATCCTTAATCCAATCTCTGTTTGCTATGTCTCGTTTCAATTCATTTGGAACTATTTTAAAGTCTGTACCATCAAGCAAGTAGCTGGGGGTGAAACCGGTAACGGAATGTTCTGTGTTGTTGTATTTATCTATGCACACTCGAGCTATTGTTGTCCATGCCGTTTTTTGTGTTCGTTCGTTTATTTTACACCTTATTTTGTTCACTATGGTTTGGTTTAGCCGTTCATTCAGACCATTCGAAAATGGTGAGTTTACTGCTGTAAAAATTATAGGGATTTTTTTTTCCTTTAAAAATTTTTTAAATTCTTTGGAGTTTATACCTGGATATTGGTCACTAAGGATTGTACCGATTTCACTTGTTTCTATCACTTCATTTACTAGTTTTATAAAGTCCGTTGCATTTTGCGTTTTTGAAGTATGTATGAAAGCATACCTTGTGTAGTGGTCAACCAACAGGTGTAAGTATTTCTTCGTCGATCTCGAGCCTCCAAAGCCTCCTATCGTATCTATCGACATTATTTCGAAGGGCTTTGTTGCTGGACCTAAATGGGACATGAGGCCGAATTTTGTTTGTCCTCTAGATTTGTTTTTAATACATACCTCACAATTGCTGCAGATATTTTTGATATTTTTTGTTAGGTTTTTTGCTGTATACAAGGGGCCTATTTTGTTTTGCATTTGTTTTATGCCAATGTGACACATGTCTTTATGTACATTTTGTATGAATTTTATACTAAATTCCTCAGATAGTAAAATTTTTTCTTTGTCTTTTATTTTCTTGTAGTAGACGTCGTTTTTTTTTGTTAAACCTGTTTTATTTAGTAGTTCTTGATTTCCTGACTGGTCTTGAATGATATCTGATAATTTTATTAGATTAACAATTTTTAATTGTTCTTTTTTGTTATCTTCTGGTGCCAGTACTGGGTTCCTGCTCAAACAGTCTGCTTCTAGATTGTATTTACCTGGAGCATATTTTATATTAAAATCATATTGCGACAAATAATAAGTTAGGTCTCCTAGCTCTTCGTCTGGTCTGGCTTTTATATTCATATTTTCCAATGGTTTATGGTCTGAGTATACCGTGAATGACTTCCCAATCAACCAATATTGCCAGTATCTAATGGCTTCTTTAATAGCTAAGCATTCCAGATATATCGCTTTTTTTTTTCTTTTGTGCTTCGTTTAGTTTTTTTGAGAAGTATGCTACTGGTTTTTGTTTTCCGTTTTCTTGTATTTGTTTTAATACTGCACCTAATCCTTCTATTGATGCATCGGTGTATATTACTATTGGTAGATTTTTGTCGTAGATTTCTAGTATAGGTTGTGAGCATAGTAGTTTTTTTATTTTTTCGAACGATTCTTGACATTTTATTGACCATGAAAATTGTACATTTTTCCTGAGTAAATTGTGTAAAGGATCTAAAATTATTGCACAGTTTGGAATATATTCGTGATAGAAATTTATCTTTCCGAGGAATTGTCGTACGTTTTTTTGAGTCTTAGGTATTGGAAAATTTTTTACTGATATTAAATTATCTTTTATTGGTCTGATCGTATTATTTTCTATTATGTGGCCCAGGTACTGTGCAGACTCTGCTGCAAATTTGCATTTTGTAAATTTTAGCCTGAATCCTTCTTTTTTTATTGCGTCTAATAGTAATTCTATATGTTTCACATGTTCCTCAAATGATTTCGAAAATATTAGTAAATCGTCTATAAAATTTACTACAAATTGAGTTAATTTATTTTTACTTAATATATTGCTCAAGATTCTTTGAAAGATTGCTGGGGCTGTTTTCAGCCCAAAAGGTAAACATGTCCACTGATAATGACCTTCTTGTGTAACAAAACCTGTTTTGTGTCTGTCTTCAATACGCAAAGGGATAGACCAGAATGCAGAGTTTATGTCTAATGTAGTAAAAAATTTACAGTTTCTGGTTTTTATCATCAAGTCGTCTATCAATGGAAATGGTTGTGCTTGAGGTATTACTATTTTATTTATGTCCCTGAAGTCTATGCATAGTCTGCTTCTTTTATTTTCACCTTTTTTAAACGCTAGTGTTACAGGTGCTGCGAAAGGGCTGTATGATTCTTCAATGAGTTTTTTATCTAATAGTTTTGTTACTTGTTCCCCTATTTCTGTTCTGTCTTCTAGGCTGCATTTGTAAGGCCTCTTGCTACAATATTTATCTACCAATAGATCTATATGTGCTTCATATTTATTTACTGTACCTACGTCATATTTATCTTTTGCAAACACTGATTTGTAAGTATCTATTGTTTTGTTTATTTCATATTTTTGATTATCTGATAAGTGATCCATATTTGCTATAAAATTCTCTTCTTTTATGTGCTCGTTAAAATTTACTAAATTTTTTTCTTCATTAGCATTTTCCTCGTTTTGTTGAAAAATCTTGAGGTTTTCATCCTGGATTAATTTAAATTCTTTTATTGTGTCTAATCCAATTAGGAAATCGTATTTAAAATATTCGTTATCTATTATGTGGACATCCATATTTTTTTCTATGTTGAATATTTTTAATTTTAGAGTCGTCAAACCGTTTGTTTTTTGGACACCATTAATTGTTATCAAACTTGCATTATTACCTTTATTATTATTTTCTTTTTTATTTTTTATGTTTAGGAATTTCGAGTTTATTAAAGATACATTTGATCCTGAATCGTAAATTCCACAAAGGTTTATTTTGTTTTCTATAGTTAGTTTGACTTTTATTAATGGCGTCATTACTCGTTTTTTTGATCTGATTCGTTCAATTCGGATTCTATTACTGAATTGTTTACGTGTCTAATATTTTTTGTACCTTTATCATTTTTTTTATTGAACCAGCAAGCGGTTTCTGCGTGGAATCTTTTCCCCTTATTTAATTTTTCGCATGTTGTGCATGGTGTTTTATTTTTATCTTCCGCGTTTGTACCGGTTTTTTTATTAAAAGATTTTTTTCTCACCATGTGTTCATATTTGTTCAACTCGCTGAATAAATCTGAAGTTTCTCTTAACATTTCTCTATCAATTCTGTTTAAAATGAATTCTGGAAGTCCTGCTGCAATGAGATCGATGAGAGTTCCCTTATCTATTGTTTGTCGCATATCTATTAAAAGTTTTTCTTTTCTTAGTGCATAATCTATTAAAGGTCCTTCTCTGTATTTGAAATGTAGTGCATAGGTAACTGGGTTCCAGCCTTTTGCAGCGAATGTTTCAGAAAAGTTCTTTTTCCATTCATCCCATGTCCCATGCACTGTTAATTTTGTAAACATTGAGCTGAACCAATCTTTGCAGGACCCTTCCATGAAGAATCGGAGTACTTCAACTTTTTGGGAGTCTTCATTTATATTAAATCGATTGCATTCTTGTTCAAAAATTTCCATCCATCGGCTTGGGTTTGGATTTTGACTTGTGAATCTGTCGATAATGAATTTCTCTGTTATGTGTTTTAAATTGTTAGCTCGTGGATTTTCAATTAATGTTTTAAGTAGTGTATTTAAAGTACTTACGTCTGCATGTCCAGCAGTTATATTTTCTGTTTTGATATTTTCTAGGTATACGTCACCAAATTGTAAATTTTCTTCTTCATCTACATAAGTTTCTTTGATTTCCTTTGTCAATTTTATCCAGATATTACGCTCGTGGTGCCTTTTTTTCAACGAATTTTTTACCTTCTTAAAAGCGTTAGTGGCGATTAATTGTTCATGGAGGTTTGCATTTTGCAATTCTTCTGGGATTTTGAAAATTCTATCATCCTCGGTAGTTATCGAGGTTATGCCAATTACATTACTTTTGCCGTCTGTTGTTGGGATTACTTTGAAACAGAATTGTAGCTTTTCCATTTTATAATTTTCTTATAACCCTTGTAATTTAAACGGGAATGTCGTTTTATAATGGTTCTTAGGGACGACAGAAAAACAAGGCTGTGTTGCTCTGTAAAACAAAGTTTATTTTCCTTTAATTGTTAATTACTTTACGGGTTTACAAATAAAATATAAAGTCATACCTGTAAAACAAAGAAACGACATTCAATGTTTATTCTCCTGTCGATTCGGTTTGTTTTATAATAACAAATAATAAAGTCAAATATTAAGTTTAGCTTGCTTTCACTGCTTGCCTAACACTCACGTAACCTCCCTGCTGATAACGCTAGTATCATTCTCTTCAACGCCTGCATTATCTACGTTGGTGCGGCGTGCTAATTCAAATTAAGGAAATACATTTTCTTTACATATATATATATATATATAGTTTCTTAAGCGTTTCTTGAATTCAGTAGATTTTCTTATTTTGTGCCATAAGGGTGGCATTAAAAAAATCTTTATATAAATATTTTTTTAATTCAATTTTCCATATAACTTTACAAAACAAATAAACTGTATTTGTTTGATCCCTTGAAATCAGTGAATATATTTGATGTTAACGTTACAGTTCAAACGTTCAACTGTAGCGTCAATAACAAAAAGCCATTCAATAACCACTTCATTGGGGCTTTGATGAACGGAATTTCCTAGCATGTAGTTCTGAAACTAAATGTCAACACTAAACACTAAATACATTCATTAGCTTTGTATCCCTTATTTACTGGAGTAAAACATCCGTATGTACAGACTCCTGTGAAGTGTTGGAAGGCACAAAACAATCAACAAAAGCATAACACAGAGCACGCCTGCTATCCTTTATCAACGGAACATTATTTTACTTAAACATCAATCTACTAACCTGTTTTTTTTTTAATTAAGGAGGATTTGCACTTATCTATCAGGTTGTGGTACGTTTCTGGCACATGGAAACAAGCGATTTTTTTTCCTACTACTCAAGCCAGCCTGAAGCTGAAGCTGAAGGAGCACCTCAAGGACCCCATCTTAGTGGATTAGAGAAAGAAAGAGAGAGAGAGAGAGAGAGAGAGAGAGAGAGAGAGAGAGAGAGAGAGAGAGAGAGAGAGAGAGAGAGAACGTTATTTCAGTTTATGTTACATGGGCTCATTGCTAGTAATTGTCAGATCTCCAAGCGCCTCTAAGCTAAAGCAAAAATATCAACTAATTTCGGCCTCTATGTCGACCAGCCCTATTTTAACTAGTGTTACTAAATTTCAATTAAGTCTTCATGAAGATACAAATGAGAACACATTTAGCGCCTAAATTGAGGAAATTCCGTCCAGTGGAATCGTAGCAATTTAATGCACCACCCAGCTTTTGTAATTTATGCGGCCTGTGGGTGGGGGTGCGATGCTATTACCAGTCGGTACATTACTAACTAGTAAATTGAAACGCGTAAAATTAACTATACACAATTTGTTCGTTTAAACGATATTGATCAGGTCATTCTACCACTCTATTTTATTTATCGTTTACCAACACATATTATGTATTATTAATCAAGATGACGAGACTTACAATTTGATTATCTATTCAATCGCTTTTGATTGCCACATTTCGTTGCAGTTGCATCTGTCAGATGACTAAAATGCAGTGAACTGTGCTGTACAACAAGCGGTCTAAGTATGCTCTTGTATATCAGCTTGAAGCTCAGTTATAGATTGGAGGATAGTCAGCAAGTTAATGAGCCAGTTAGACCTCAAGCGTTGAAATGCGATTCAAGATGCAAGCTCAAGAGTGACACAAGTCAGTTTCTTCATAAAGTGGCCATAAAAACGGAGGTGACGTACAATTTTTATGCCTAAAGAAATGGTGCTGCTGGCGGGAGAATTTGTCTGCTTTCCTACATTGTAGTAAGTAGCCAACTGTTTCTTTCCTTTCTGGATGAGAAGAATACGCAGTCAGTCTTTGAATGTAATGTCGACTTTCCCCAAACTGATCTCGTTGCAAGCTGACCTGGCCTATTAATGAGCTCTCTTTGTACTGATGCTGCTACTGTACACCGTGATTCAGCGAGGTTAGCAATGGTAGTGTTCATATACAGGGCTCCAACAATTTCAGACTCGTACCCGAGGAAAAGAAAGGCTCCTTGAGGTGCTCCTTAGGTCACCTTCAGCTTCAGCTTCAGGCTAGCTTGAGTACTAGGAAAAAAAATCGCTTGTTTTCATGTGCCAGAAACGTACCGCAACCTGATACAGTAATTATACAGGATAACGAGTTTTATATACAATACCTCTCATCGGTATTTTTTTCAGGAGAACCATTTGCTACTAACCGTACCCAGGTGCCTGGTTTTCCTTACACCAGCGAAGAATCACCTTGCTCTGCTTTGGAAGTACAAACCTGCGGTTCTGTTTTGTTTCTAGCAGAGGAGGTAGGTGGTAGTCACTTGTCTTAGAGTGATGTCCCCAGCGTAATTGTCGCTAGTTTCTTTGCATGTTGCTCCGCAGTAAGGTGAGTGTCATGAAGTCAGTAGACGTCTTACACTTGGTGGTCTTCAACAGCTTCCAGAATTTTCAGTGATCACCGTTCGAACAGCGAAGTCGTTCATGCCTCATTGCTGTCTCCCAGATTCGCATTAAGCTTTGTATTTGCGGCGTCGACAAATGCAACCATTCAGTAATAGTGACGATCCACATCTTATTTGGTGTGGAGTACTGGTACTGCATGCAAGTTGTGGTCAATTTACGAGTGGTACAATTTCCAGTTTTCATGACTATAGTCATACATTGCATACATGTATCCAATTCGTTGCATACAGTACTGGCCTATGGTGTGGTGTAATGAAATCCAGGGTGGTGCAATTCATGATGCGATGAGGATGTCAGGTTACAAGAAGATCGATGGTCAATGTGGCCTGTGGTATGGCCCTGCAACCGTAAATGGCGTTTTTAACGAGAGTGTTCTGACACAGGTTATTTCTCGCATTAAGGTCTCCTACGGCCTTGGTACAACGCGTAGTAGCGCTAAGTAGTCTTGGAGAGACGGGTAAGGTAAATGGGTTTCTCCAAATTTGCCTTATCCTTCAAGTCATAGCGCCAAGTTTAAAATGGAACCCATTTTGGTCCCTGTTCGAGGTCAGTTCCTGTTAGTTGGGAAAAATGCGTTAAATGCTTTAAATAGTTATAGCATTGTATATTGTACTCCGTTTGTACAGGAAACGACACAAAAATCAAAATACCTATGTCGGGTTGTCACTAGGGGGCTCAGTTTATACCTGATTATCTCCAAAGTGGTGGAAGACGCCCGCCGCGGTCTAGGGTCATTACAACCTCTTAGCCCCCGTCCGGCGAGCGCCTAGTAAGAGATAAAATGCGTTTTTATCAGCAAGTAATATCCCAAAATAAAAAAAAACGATCTAGGTCACTAGGTCCAACTCCGACATCGTCGCCTGTAAAGCGAAAACCTAGAAAATCGAATAGGAGCTCACAAATGACCTCCTCTGCAGCTAGTTCCATGGAGGAGATACCTCCACAGGCCAGCAACTCCAAAAAAGAAACCGCCATAGAGTCACCTTTCTTCACGCCTAACACCTCTGAGGCGTTGAAAAATATCCCAGCAGAAGAAATAGAAACTATCAACAAGAAGCGGCCCAGCCAGAAATTTGAGGCCTTCTGTCTCTTTCGCCGATGCCGTTCGCAACAGAGAGCAGTCACAGGCACTGCCCACTCCCTTCCCGCAAGATCACCTTTCCCAGCATTCCGTTCATCACGTCAACCCACAAACTCTATCCCATCTTCAGCCACACATCTCGCACATTCCTCCAGCCTTTTAACCTCATTCCTTGCAGAGTTCAGAACCCTAATTACCCCTCTCATTTCCCTTCTTACAAATCTTGTCTCCTACCTTATCCCCGTTAAACAAAATCCATAAGTGGATCCTTCCGACTTCTTATCCATTCTCCTTTGGAATGCGAATGGTGTTCGCACCCACACTAACGAACTGACAGCACTACTCCACGACAAAAACATCAATGTAGCTCTTATTACTGAAACAAGACTTACAAGTAAACGACCATTTACCGTTCAACAGTACCAGACTTATCGAACTGATCACCCAGTTGGAACAGCTCATGCAGGTACCGCTGTAATTGTTCCTAAATCCATTTCTCATCACATAGTTCCTTTGGTAGCACATAATTTCCTTCAGTCCACTGCAGTTTTAATCAGCACCTTCCTTTCCCCCTTACTCTAGCATCAGTGTACTGCCCTTCCAATAAATCCATTTCTGATTCCCAATTCCTCTCCTTTCTAGACTTCATCGTACATTGTTTCCTTGTGGGTTGGGACTTTAACGCAAAGCACCAACACTGGGGGTCAAGATCCACGAATACACGCGGACGTGCTTTGCTGTCTGCACTCGCACGGAAACATTGCTCCACGATCTCTTCTGACACAGCCACCTATTGGCCATCTGATCCCAACCGAAATCCTGATATCCTTGACTTCTTTTTTTACAATAGTTTAGGAACACTAAACTATTCACTCACGCGCCTTGATGATCTCTCCTCTGACCATAGTCCTTTATTATTAACCATTTCCCTAAGAGCAATTCACAAAAAAACTCCTTCATTTATTAGGGGCCCAGTCGACTGGGACCACTTCCGCCAGCTTCTTACATGTTCCGTTGACCTCAAAGTGTCCCTCAAAACATCCCAAGACCTTGACGATGCAATGCATTCTTTCACTACTCTGGTCCAGAGGTCGGCCTGGGAGGCATCGTCGTCCCACCGTCATCCAAAAACTCACAATCAACATTGTTAACCTCAGCATCTCAAAGAACTAATCCAATCCAAACACCATTACAGAACATTATGGCAAAGATCTCGACATTCTGCTGAGCGCCGCTCATACAATCAGTACTGCAGACAGGTTAAGCGTCAATTGGCGTCCTTCCGTTCCGATTCCTTCAATTTGCACCTCTCCTCTCTGTCTACCAGGGATAACTCCCTGTGGAATGTAACTAAAAAAATCCTAAAGAATCATCCTGTTTCACACCTACTCCGTCGTGATGATGGGTCCTGGGCGGCTTCGGATGGGGATAGGTCGGAGGAATTTCCTCTGCATCTTACCCATACTTTCACACCTCACCTTTCTCATCAAAACCATACTCATAGCACAACTGTTGAAGATTACCCCTCACTTTACCTATACCTCTATCACTTCTACCAAAAGCCGTTAACCCCTCTGAGGTCAAATACCTTCTGAAAAACTTACCTTACCAAAAATCCCCTGGATATTATCTTCTTACTCCTTAAATTCTCTAACAGCTTCCTCATAAAGCCATAATCTCCCTAACCTACATATAACCTGATATAGCATTCCAAAACCTTCAAAAAAACCTTGATGAGATCGAGTATTGGTGCAACCATTGGCGAATCAAGGTCAATGAAGCAAAATGTTCTCACATAACCTTTACCCTCTGCCGTGAGTCCTTTACAATTGAAGGGTTTGCTGCAAAAAGGAGGTAGCTCCAATTTTTCCATTTGTTGGGAAACCAAACGAAACGTTTAAAAAATTCAAATTTTAAGTTATGTAAAAATATTGTTGTTGCTTACTTTCAATTATGGTGTTTACATATTACGATTGGAGCTACATCCTTTTTGTGCCAAATAAAAGAGGTTTTTTTTTTACACAAGAAAGTGTTTCTAACTCCCAACAGCTATGGGATGGAGCTACCTCTTTTTTGCAGCAAACCCTTCAATTCGATTCCTCTCCCCGTGTCTGAGACAGCAAGGTATTTAGGCTTCCATCATGACAAAAGACTGACATGGAACCCACACACGAGGCTAAAAAGACAAGAACTAAACAGACGCTTTGGACAACTGTACAGACTACTTCCAAGGACATCCCATCTCGCAATAGAAAATAAACTACTTATTTAAAAAGTTATACTTAAGCCAATCTGGACATCGTACCTATATCTAGAAGCAGGCGGCTCTGGCAGGTCGCCTTCTAGTTCGTACGATGAGGCCAAGTGGGACCTCTACAAGCATCTCATCAATACCGAATTGCCCACAATTGCGCCCCTGAGACACACTTGGGACATAGATTACGCTATCTATCAGCTACAGGACGTCATCGATCGAGCTGCCGATGCATCGATCCCGACATTTTCTCCGAAGCCCCCTTCTCTGAGAAAACCTCCGGATCACATCCTACAACTGATTAGACAGCGTAATAACATCAAGAACAGGTGGTTTAGGACCAAAAACAGGGACTTAAAACCGGTTTTAAATGCTCTCACAAACCAAGTTAAGTCCCTGATGGCCCAGTGGAAAAATTCGATTTGGGAAGATCACCTCACCAGTCTCCACGGTGACCACAAGCAATTGTGGAAGCTTGTGAAGACCTGCAGGTCCAAAAAGAACGGTGTAAGGCTGGCCGTAAACGGGCAGTTTATTCCCACCACCGAGCAAGCGGACATCTTGGCGGCCCATTATGAGGAAGTCAGTCGTGGCCAGGGACAGCCAATAGGAGCCCTCGACCCCCCCCCCCTCCCCCACCCTCCCCACCACTACCAAAATCTACACCTCACACCGGCAATGCGCTGCATTCATTCGAAGAACGACCGGCAAGAAGGCCCCAGGTCAGGATTCCATCAGAACATCCTACTCAAGCAGCTGCCGAGGAAAGGAATCTCATTCATAACGAACGTGATGAACTTCTGCTTCAGGCTGCACTATTTCCCCCAGAACTGGAAGCACGCTTTAGTGGTCCCCCTTCTGAAAGCAGCGAAAAGCGGTTACGAGCCATCTCATTACCACCCCATCAGTCTGCTGACTCAACTCTCGAAGCTGTTCGAGAGAATCATCCACGTACATCTCTCAGAGCACTGCGAGTCACAAGAAGTCATCCCACCAGAGCAGACTGGTTTCAGCACAGGCTTAAGTGCGAACAACAACCTGGTGAGATTGCAACACCACGTCGCATCGAACGTCCGGAGCAGCAGAGCTACCGCTATGATTTCACTGGACTGTTCGAAAGCTTTCGACTCTGTCGACCACCACATCCTACTCCAACGTCTGAGGGAATATGAATTCTCGGATCAGCTGCAGAACCTGATGAGATCCTATCTTACAGGCAGAACTTTTTCGGTTCGTATAGGCACTACGTCTACGACCCGAAGAAATTACACTGCCGGTGTCCCCCAAGGATCGGTGCTAGGCCCCCTGCTGTTCAACATTTACACCGCCCACATCGTAGGAGCCTCGTACCCCAACTGCGAGGTATCGGCGTATGCAGACGACATTGGTGTTTACAGCCTAGCATCAATCCCACCAGAGCCCTGAAATTCGCTGAGAGCGCCAGTCAACAGATCGCCGAGAAACTCGATGCCGTCCACATTAAAGTCAACCCGGCCAAGACGCAAGGAATTATATTCAGCTATAAATCCGGAAGAAAGAAGCTCCCGAAACCCTTCGTCTTAGACGGCAAAGAGTGCCATGTAAGCAACAAGCTATGCTACCTTGTGATTACCCTCGGTAGACACTTGTCGTTCACAACACATCTCGGCAAGAAGTTAAAGAGTGTTAGGAAGAAATTCTTCAGCCTCGGACACCTACTTCACAGCCCGGCTTTATCGGTACGCCTCAAGCTGCTGATATACCAGAGCGTCTTAAGACCTGCTTTAATGTATGGACCCCTCTCTTCAAGTATCTGACTCCTAACACTCTCAAAACGCTCCAGCAATTTCAGAACAGAGTTCTCCGCACCTCCCTCAAACATACCCCGTTCGACCAAATGAAGGCGGACGAGATGCATAAAAAATTTGAAGTGCTCACCATTCAAGATTTCATCAAGAGAAGACACATCAAATTTTTCGAGTCACTCCGACACAGCCACAACCCACTATTCTCCGACCTTCAACCACCACCAATGCCCGTCAGATGGAAGCACTGCTGGACCACCGAAGCCTGGAGACAGATGGACGTGATCGAACCCTAGCCCCCTGACGGAGACTGAAGATCTTCACCCAGCCGAGAGATCGAGGCCGATCTCCGAAGCTACAAGACCCCATCTACCTGCTTAAGCAGGGTCGACCTTCCGGCGGAGAGGCCGACTTATTTCAGGCCCCTGCCGGCTTGACCTGGCCGACTACAAACCCTTGCCTAGGTACCCCTAGGCTCCACCCTCGGTAGACTCTCACTACCTTCCTGATTCCACCCGCCTCCTTTAGGCATACCCCACCCTATATCATTCACATCCTTCAAATGGGGGACTCCCCTTAGTGAAAGGCACTCATTAGCCCAAAGTAATTTTCCCACATCCTATTTTATAAGTTTGAGAGCTAAGAAAAAAAAAAAAAAAAAAAAAAAAAAAAAAAAAAAAAAAATCTGGACATACGGAATAGAGCTATGGGGGACAGCAAAACAGTCGAACATCAAGCGCATCCAATCCTTTCATTCAAAAGTCCTGAGAACAACATTAAATGCACCTTATTACGTCAGCAACAAATCCTTTCATAATGATCTTAATATACCCTACATTCTTGAACTCATCCCTTCCAAATTCACGAATTGCCATAGTAACCTATCCAACCACCCTAATCCCGTAGCACAGTTATTGCACTGCTCCACTCATCCCTATAATCCTCCTCGGAGACTGAAACGGCAGTGGCCTCGTGACCTCGTATAAATGCGCAACAGTGGGAGTCCTGGCAATGGCTAGTTTTTCCAATCATGTCCTGAGCGTATGTGGCTCTCGCGCTCTTCGTCGGGCTCGCTCGTATTCGGTGGCGTGGCTGGTGGGGGTGCGTGGGGGACTTCCCAAGACTCCGCTTCCTCTTTCGTATGCGAGGGAGGCAACAACTATGTGGACTTGGGGGGCCCCTGGGCTGTTTGTAAATATGGTATGAATGAAAACATTTATCTCAATTATTAAGTATTAAGGCAGATTGTAATTTCATCTTAATAAAGTTGTTTGATAAAAAAAAAAAATATTTCTAACCATTCTGATCCACATCTATTTCAACTTGTGCATGAGATCTCAGGTAATGTGTAACAATGCTTGTTCTGTAAATACGAGTTGATTTTTTTTTGTACTTTGGTATTTACGCCATTGATAACCCTTTTCATTTGCTAGCTTGCTAATGCATATTACAAATTAAGACGAATTATCTTTATCTATCTCTGTTATTTCAATAAGGGTTGAAAACAACGCTTCCTTTGGTTTTGCTTTTCTTAACAATGTATACTAAAAGTTGTTAAACAAGAGAAAGGAAAGCACTGAATCGCCTATTGTTAAGGCTGTAAAGTCTTAACGAGCAGTATAATGAGACCTTTTACATTTAGGAAATAAATTATGAATAATCATCTGATGAATTAAAGAACCCCTTGGTTCATGATGCGATCTTTTCAGAATTCAATTCTGTATAGTTTGAATTTAACGAAAATACAAACATATAACTTAATTATTTTCAATGAGATTGTATGAAACAAGATGAATCCGATAATATATCTACATAAAATATTTATTTTACAAAGTGTAAAGTCCATTTTCGATTACGGCTATTTTAAATAGGTTCCAATCTGAAGTCGCTGACTTGAAGGGTTTTTATAAATTTCAATTTTTTTAAATTAAGAAATCAGACATTCCAATTATTATTGCTGCACTAGCAACTTTAATTTCACAAATAAATACTGATTGATATACTCCTTTATTGTGCTATAATTACAATCTGCCTTTTATAAGGCAATAAGTAATAAGATAAATGCTCTCATTCATACCTTATTTACAGTTCATCATTCACTCGCTCATTCACACAATATTTACAGACAGCCCAGAGACCTCCCAAATCCACATGCGAAGAGAAAGCGCAGTCTTGGGAAGTCCCCCACGCTCCTCCGTCAGCCGCGTCACCGGATGCTAGCCAGTGGAAGCTGACCAAGAGCGCGAGAGCCACAGACGCTCAGGACAAGCGAATAAATCTTTCGCCTTTTACTAAAGATTTCCCCAAATAAATACTATAGAATAAAGAGTAATTTCATAGAATATCGATCTGCCATCAACAGACGTTTTATTCATATTAGTCACGTATTATAGTAATTATGATCCGGGACTATGACACGAAAAGGTTTAACGATTTTGAGACCCCGGTCACTGTTAGACAGAAACGCCAAATCGAAGTAGCAGCAAAAGTTTTAATGGCGGAATTCTCGGCATGGCTTGAGATACGTAATACCAACGAAGTCTTGGCCATAATATCGTGCAACTAATAATCCTTTTTCCAAACAGGATTATGTCGCTTACAAGAAAACTTTTGTCATTTCAAAGCGGGGCCTTATTCTACCTTGCCCTCAAGAATTGAACCTTCGTTTGTAACCGTGGAACGTTATTAAGGGAAATACAGCTTCCTCTGTCTTCAAAGGATCTCCTTCTAGCAAACGTTTTTCCATTGCTGGGTGACAAGGCGCCTTATTTATTGTTCAGTGTCTGTAAACAATGTTCAGGTAGCTTCAAATAATTAAATATCCTTTAAAAATTCTGAAAAAGATTGTTGTGGAATAGCGAATAAATGTCTTTAACGAATATTTAGTCAAAAATGTCTGATTATGTCATAATTGTTAGTATTACTAATTTGTCAAACGATTGCAGCAGCAGTAGTTTTTAGAGCGTTAATCCGGTTTCAAAAAGATATATATTTATATCGTGTCATTATCTAGTAGCATTGTATAGAGAGTACGGGATAAATTGTTGGGAGCGTTGGCAGTTGGTAGATGGTCCCAATGATTAGGAGGAATGCTACGGAATTTTTTCGTCTCATGATTAATAGCCGGACCGCGGTCGGAATTCATTTTTTTTATACTCAACTGCTCTGCTATAAGAGAACCACTCAGATCGTTATCTATAGTATTTCATCTTCAGTTAAAATGTCAGCTATTATTAAAACAATATTTTAAGTCTACTTCAAGTGGTCAGTGAAAAGAAAACCAAAAAGACTTTTTCGAAGAAGATGAACTACATTTTCTTTGTGATTTAACCCCTCTTGATAAATTCACTAATGTCAGTATCTAATTGGTTTTCATTTTTCGCTTTCATAGAACTACAGTTGTTTTACATTATATTAGATTATACCGAATCTTAATTTCAAAATATCTAACACGTGAAGTAGGAGAGTACGTATGTGAGTCTACATCAAAGACAACCAATAAATATTTTCGCATCACTTTTTATTCTAACTAAAACACAATAATGGAAATAATGAAGGACAAAAAAAAAATAAAACACAAAAAAAGTCGTGTAGTTTCACAATTTTTTAATGACTTCGTCCTGAAATTCTGAGTAAAGCAAAAACAATTCAAAAAAATAGGTTTTGTGAGATAACAATAGAAATCTACTATTTCTTACGTTCCAGTTGACCTTTTTTATATTAAAGTTTTTGTCATTACATTTTTTAGTTTTGCTGAAAATATAGTTTTTAATATCTGCAACGCCGAATTAAGGTGGTTTCACCTCCTCTTTCCGTGTACAACATTTCCCCGGTTAATTATTTTTCCAAACCATTAATAGTTAAATTCGTGTAGTTTCACAATTTTTTAATGACTTCGTCCTGAAATTCTGAGTAAAGCAAAAACAATTCAAAAAAATAGGTTTTGTGAGATAACAATAGAAATCTACTATTTCTTACGTTCCAGTTGACCTTTTTTATATTAAAGTTTTTGTCATTACATTTTTTAGTTTTGCTGAAAATATAGTTTTTAATATCTGCAACGCCGAGTTAAGGTGGTTTCACCTCCTCTTTCCGTGTACAACATTTCCCCGGTTAATTATTTTTCCAAACCATTAATACAATATTCTTCAGTTCAAACGTTCATTATACAACCGGAATACGAGATTCCGTCACTCAGACCATCATTTCTTACTCGCTGGTCACACAACTCTCTGCAACACTTCATTCCTCATATCCGGGATGCTTCCTCAAGAACGATCAATACCCTCCTATTTTACCACCTCCTCAACATCTAGATAGGCATTTGATAGTTTAGGAACTATTTATTCACTGTACTATAATTACATACCTTTATTCTTTGCGTCCCTATGTTTATTTCATTGTTTATTATATACATAGATGTTTGGCAGGCAGCTTCCTTGTTTTTTACAGTTATATAATCAGATTGTTTCTATTTTAAACGTTTTGATTTAATGTTGTATGTAATGTTACTGTTTTACGCTGTTTTGTTTTATAAATCGATCCATTAAAGACTTTATTAACTGAATTATGTTGAACAATCATTTATTATAATTTTTTTGGGGGTTGATAATTCATTTTACTTTGTCGCTCTTCTTGTAGTTGATGAAATAGTTCTTTTTCCTTTAATTAATTTTTTATAATTGTATTTATAAAGGAATTAGTCCAAAAATAATTTTTTTCTTTTTTACTCCATTCAACATTGCATGTAGTTCATATGTTATTTACTATATACGCCCAACGAGTATAAATATATGCTTAATACAAAGCCAGTAACCCCCTAAAGTTACCTGAGGGAATGTCTCCTATGCAAACGAGAGGGAAGCAGGGAAATCTCCTGCTCATGCAGCCACATTACTGCTGATTAGTAGCAGTACAGACATAAGAGCCACAGTCGCTCCCGGCATGAAGGGATAATACTTGTTACCAGAACCAAATAAGCGGTTAATTATAGAATATCTTTGAGGAGACTCGTAGGACTGTGTGGAACTAGCAATCTTGCAGTAGGATTAGGACGTGTGAATAATTTGATTGAATTTTAAAAATTTAGACGCAATGTATTCAAATATAATGCCTTTATGAAGATTTTCAATTGGTAACGTAAAAAAAGAGCATCTAGTACCATCAAATGTCTTAACAAAAGTTGGAGATTCTTATGGCATTCAAATATGTCGTAATAGAGCATAAAATATGAATTTATGATCAAATCGTAACTTATATCGTCGATACTAAAACCCACACTGGTTTGTGAAGTAATTTCTTAACCCAGCCGCCTCCCGAGCGTCAGCACTGGGGCGCGGCTTCGCCGATTCCTTCACGGGTAGTTGCACCCACTCAGCGGACTAACTGCTCAGGGTGGCCTGAAGGGCCGATAACTGGGATTGTAACCAATCAGTTGCCCTTCGCCCTTTCAGTACTCGTACGGGAGTGAGCTCTGAAAAAGGCTTTTATAGGAAGGGAAGAGGTCCTTAGTTCGATAGGAGCACACCCCCCCCCCCCTCGGTCAAGCCAGCCGCAAGACACCAACAAGGACTTCCTAAGCATTTAAAATGTTTCAGATGGATGTTTCCAAAAATCGTTTCTTTTTTTAATAAAATGGGTAACTTGTTGTTTTTAACCATGATGTATGTTTCTGATCAGAATTCTTAATTCCTGATGAATTAGAAACTAAAGCATACAATATAACACATTAAATTTAATTGATTAATAGTTAGAGGCTTACTGGCACCAGATCCTACTAATAGGATGAAGGGAATAGGCTGGGCACAATACTCAACAATCTACTTAAATAACAGGGTGGTGGTTATATCGAAACTGAAGTTGGCTTCAGCTTGCCATACGATCAACACATCGTCCGTGTTTAGTTCGGAATTTTATGTGCGTAAGAGTGGAAATTAATTGAAAGACTGCATAGAAGAAGACCGAACGACTTTCGTAACGAAGTTTGTGTGGTGGATAATGAGCAGTCTATCTGAGGAGTAAAATAGGTGAGTAACCAGAACATGGTAATGGTGGTAGTCATGCGCCAGGCCCCAATATCTCTGGATAATTGTTAGTCCAGATAATTGTCAGACATTCCAGCATTTATTTGTGGCGTGGGACCGGCAAGGGTGGTACCGGCTGGACCATTTTTTCGAGGGCAACCCTGACCAAGGGGACGCGACTTTCGGCTACGGCGTTTGTCTTCTGCTACCCGTCTTTGTGTAGCCGCTACTCGTTCAACCCCTCTAACAAGATGACTGGTAGTGACAAAGAACCAGACGTAACGTCGACGGGATCCGGTCTCGCAAAGAATGTCAGCGAGGAGGAACCTGAGGATGAAGACCCTCTGAACCTGGGGCTCATCTGGAGAGCCTATGACACTCGGAACAGTCTGGGTTGGTTTGTTGCTGATATCTGGATCACTAAAAAGAACCAGCGCGTGATAAACCAAATATTTGACGCAAAGCTTACTGCAGAAAATGCAAATCTGAAGGCGATAGTCTGACGAGTGGGACTATCAAAGCAACGTTTATCCACTAGAGTAGAAGGTTATGACAGAGCCATCCTGAATGACGATGCCATCATCCAGAACATCGTAATGGTGGTGGTCATACGCCTGGACCCAACATCCGTGGATGAAGTCCAGATAATATGCAGACACTCCAGCTTCTTAATAATTACTTGAAATGCTGAAAGGTGGCGCAATCGGCACGAAAATTTGGCCACCTCTGAATGGGTGGACCAATCAGGGTGCAAGCCCAGTAGCAGTGCCACTCAGGGTACTCCTGCGCATGTACCCACACTACAAGAGGCACTTATGGCTCCTGAGGACGAGGATGACCAGCACACTCTCGTAAAGATCAAAAAGAAGAAGAATAAAATAAAGAAGGGATTAAAGGGCTATAATTGGTGGTACTATGTGGAGAGTCTAGTACCCTTTACCAGGCCGTGGTGTTAGAAGTCATAAGATATACCTCCCAGTCTGGGTCGGGATACCTCAATAAGGGAGGTGCTGGTGTAGAGATTGCTGCGAGTCAGGAGAGCCTATAGGACCGTTTTCTGTAAATCGGTAAAGATGGAAGCGGTGACAGCTGAGTAGACTTGGTCCTACAGAAACAATGCCTCTGATTTAAGGTTGTGAAAAGACATCTGGAAGAGCTTCCGCAGAACTACCGAACAATAACGTAAGACACTTCCACCTAGGAGATAGAGTGACCATCTTAGCGACTGGGCTAACGAAGTGTGGGATTCACAATACCACGAAAGGGAGTACACTAAGGAAGTACTTCACCTCGGTCAAGAGCAGGCTGAGGGCGAAGTGGGTCTCCCATGACTACTGGAGCTCCCAGTTGCTATCGGGCCATGGTGGATTGTAATATAAGCACTACGAGCATAAATGACACGTAGACCCCAACTGCCACTTAGCAGGGATAGAAATAAGTTATTTAAAAAGGAATAGGAATAAAAAAGAAATAAATACAATAAAACCAGCACAAATGAACGAAATGTACGCTGACCAGTGTAGTAAACCCACCTGCACTCGTATAAACACACTACAGGTGACGTAATACCCTATTGTCCCGTGATACCCATGAGGGAACCCTGTCTTGGACAGGGATCCCGTAGGGGGGGGGGGGGGAGAAAAAAAACCCTTATGCTGAATTACAAGCTGTAAGGTGCCATTATTGTATCATTAACTGTTACATTTAATGTATAAGTTAAGTCCAGGCGCCGCTAGTGCCCAGCCTTAATCCCCAAACATATGTTATCTGTATATGTTTACAGGTAATACCTATAGATAGAGGTATCTTGGTCTAAATAAAGTAGTCTTGTTATAACGTTCTACGTGTTCTTATTACCAACCTTTCTTAGCTTGTAATTCAATAAACATTAACTGGTGCCGAAACCCGGGAACCGTGGAGAAAGAGAGTTATCGAGTGCGAGCGTAATTTTTGTTTTTTTTTCTTCTATACGCGAAAGAGAGAAGATGACTGAAGGAGGAATTTTGAGACAACCCGTCTTGAATCTCGTAGAGGGAGCAGATATTAGAAGAGTGGGAACTATGCCAGAAGTTCATGCCACGGCGCTCGCGCTGATGAGGGTAAAAGCGATGAATACCCAGGATCTGAGGAAGGCTGTTGCGGAGCTGGAGAGATTCACTGGGGAACTGGGTGAGCTGAACCATTTCCTAAAAGGAGGAGACCGTCTCACAGCTTTAATTGGAGCTAAAGCAGAAGAAAATTTAATAGATCCCAGAGACGCGGAATCGTTGAAGGCGGCCCTGATATGTCGGGTCAAGAGAAGTATACTGAATCAAATTCAGGCAGATGAAGAAACCCCGTGGGAATTAATTAAGATGAGATTGAAGAAGGCGTACGGAGGAGGACGATGGACTCCCGAGGAGGACATATTCCAAATGTTTAGGGAGACAAAGTCCCCAAGACAAAGTAACGGGCAATATGCTGCGGGGTTAGTAGTCCGTTTCAATAAGATAACGGAGAAGATGAGAGAGTCGATTAGCGTAGAAGAGGTGGAGGGTAGAATGGGATTCTTATCCACAATTCTAAAAGTGCAACTGGCCAAGGAGACAGGAAGAAAGGAAGGATTCTCTGATGAGCGCTCGTTCTCGGAGTGTGCACAATCAATGATCGACACTAGTGCCAAGGAGGAAGAAGTGAGGGTGCAAGACGTCGACAATGAGTGGAGCCGAGTTGCATACAAAAGAACCCGGACCCTGAAACCAACCTGGAGGAGACCAGAAACGTCCGTTATTGGCAGAGACAAGGGAACGACAGGAGAAAGAAGATTTAGAGGAACGAGACCGAGGTATGCCCCGCCCAGGGAAGAAAGAAAATGCCACGGATGTAGGAAGGCAGGACATTTAGTGGCACAGTGTCCTCGAACAAAATGTTTTGAGTGTGGCGAGGAAGGACACATCGCGAGGCATTGCCCGTATATCTTCCGGAGGAGAGAATACCAACGACCAGAACCAATGGAGGTAAACACTCAAGAAGTAAGAGAGAGACGGAGCATGACACATGGGGAGAGTGGATCATCAGAAGATGAGTCATCAGGGACTTCGGGAACTGAAGGAGAAGAAGCGAGGCGCAGCAGAAACAGGAGACAGACAGGGCAGAAGGTCGAGTCACGTAGATGGGAGCAACGTGATGAAGCCTGAGGAGCGTGTCGGCAGAGAGGCGACCGCATCCTGAGATGTAATGCAATTCGGGAGAGGATGTGTGCGTTGCCAATAATTAGGGTCAAAGGAGGAGAGATGTGTCTGGTGGACACGGGAAGCACCAACACCATCATGTCCCGCGGAGCGCTGGAGAGGCTGTATGGTGGAGAGAGGGCACTCCAGATTCAGGTATGTAATTGTAGTTTAATCACCCTGGGAGGCCCTTGCGAGGTAGTGGGAGAGTTAGTCATAGGGCTAAATAGGTGGGCGAAGAAAGGGGGAGATCTAAAGATACATATCGTAGGAAACATGCCGCGGGAGTACCAGGTGATAGTTGGGTGCGACATGTTGGGGAAGGTAGGTGCGCGTGTGGAGAATATCGGGGAAAAATGGAACATTAAGTTGGGCAAAGTGGAATATAAATGTCAAGGGACTATATGGGACGGAAGAGCGCGGATAGGGGCGGTTAATAAAATAGAGGGCTGGAGGGAAGGCCTACAGAGGGAGTTTGAGGATATTTTTTACGTAGAGGGAGACACGCTAGGAGCGACTGGGAAGACGGTCCACGAGATCCAGTTAAAGAAAGAACGCGTCACATACGTGAAAGAGAGACGATATCCGCAGGCACTACGTAGGCATATTAGAGAGGAGCTAGAGAGTCTCAAACGGCAAGGGATTATAATTGATAGCATTTCGCCATATAACAGTCCTCTATGGGCAGTGAGGAAGAAAAATAGACCTGGGGACGAGACGGAGAAATACAGGGTAGTTATCGATTATCGGAAGTTAAACGAGAACACGACGGATGAGAAGTATCCTATTCCCCGATTTGAGGACATATTAGACAGATTGAACGGGGCGACAATATTTAGTACCCTAGATCTAAAGGCAGGCTATCACCAGATCAAGATGAGTGCGAACGACCAAGACAAAACGGCCTTTACATTTGAGAGGGGGCATTATCAATTTACCAGGATGCCATTTGGACTGAAAAACGCCCCGATTACCTTTCAACGCCTAATGGATGAATTTTTGAGGGGAATAGACGAAGCGGTATGCCAGGTCTACATGGACGATCTGTTAGTTTTCAGCAGAACGGAGGCAGAGCACGTTGAGCACCTAAGAAGTTTATTTCAAAGAGTCCGCGAATTCGGATTAAAATTGTCCATGGAGAAGTCTCTGTTGGGGAAGAAAAAAATCAATTTTTTGGGCCACACTATCTCACAGGAGGGGGTTAAGCCAGACTCTACGAAGGTCGAGGCCATTAGAAGGATGGTGGTGCCCACAGATGTAAAGGGGATCCGTCGACTTCTGGGGACGCTTAATTATTACAGAAGATTTGTGCCGGACATGGCGGCATACCTGGTGCCTATTAATAATTTACTGCGAAAGGGAGCGAGGGTGGTAATTACCCCAATCATGGAGCAGAACATCCGGAAATGTATGTCTAGCTTACAAGAGGAACCGATATTAGCATTTCCCGATTTCCAACATCCCTTCACAATCACCACTGATGCCAGCGAATACGCACTGGGGGCAGTGTTGTCGCAGGAGAGAGACGGTGGGGAGCGCCCGGTGGCGTACGCTAGTCGACGGCTCACAGAAACGGAAGCGCGGTATAGTGCTCTAGAGAGAGAGCTCCTAGGTATCGTCTGGGCTAGAGACCATTTCCGCCCATATGTCTTCGGCAGAAAATTCCGTGTTCACACCGACCACAGACCCCTACAATGGGTAGGAAAGTTAAAGGAGTCCTCGGCGCGGGTCACGAGGTGGAAAGAGTTTTTGTCCCAGTACAATATGGAGATCATATATAAACCCGGGAAAGAGAACGTAGTGGCAGACTGGCTGTCCAGAGCCATTACTGTGAATGCATTGGAAGAAGGGGAACCATCCGGGGAAATCCAACAGTTTCTCCGGGAATGGACACCCGGGGAGGATGGAAGCCTCGGTACGCGAGGAGATAGCGAAGGTGAGGAAACCCTTGAAGAGGAAGGTTCCGCCGCCGAAAGACCTGTTGAAATGGAAGTAACAGAAGGGACCGTGAACGACAAAAGACGGCAGATCATTTGGAAATCCAAGACCTCAGGGCGGCTGCAGATCGCATATGACAGTTATGGGAGAAGTAAAATCGCGACGATTTGGTCGCCACCAGGGGTTAGGAACCACCAAATTCGCCGTGCATTGAAAGATGCCTCGGAACCCGGAAAGACCCATCATGTATTTGTAGGGAATGCCACTATTTGGGAGAAAATTCGTAGACTCTGGCGAACGGAACAACTTGGAGTGGATAGGATATTTATTCGGTGCACGTCGATGGTGGAGACACTCAAAGACAGAGAACAGCAGCTGGAAGTGACGCTGGCCTATCACCAAGGAAAAACGAACCACCGTGGAGTTCAGGAAACGTTGCAAGCGTTGCGGCGGAGGTACTTTTGGTGGGGAATGAAAAAGAGCATACAAGAAATGATAGGGGCATGTGCAGTTTGTCTCACTACGAAGTATGACAGACATCCGCCACGGGGGCGACAAGAAGAATCGCCCACCGCCGAGACACCGTTGAGTGACTTACAAGTGGATACCTTCACTTGGAGGGGGTATAAGTGGGTTACCACAATCGACAGCTTTAGCAAAGTGGCCATGGCGCACCCGGTGCAAGATCGGTCATCAGACGCGGTAATGCTGGCATTAAATACCTGGTTCCAGTTTTACGGAGTACCAGACCGGATCGCGTCGGATGGGGGCAGAGAATTTGACAATGCCAACATCCGAAAAGAAATGAAGACTCTCGATGTCTCTTGGCATCTTAATACCCCAGGGCACCCTAAGAGTAGAAGAGGGATAGAAAGATTGCACAGCACCCTGAGTGACCACCTGCGGGTATATCACGCGGAAAAGGGTCTGCCGGCGAATGAGGCAATGCCGAAGGCGGTGGCCGCTTACAATCATTCGATCCACACCGCGACGGGGTTCTCCCCGTTCGAGATCCTCTTTGGGCTGCGCGAAAGACGGAGAAATGGGGCAGAGACGGTAGCAGACAAGGGAATGGCGGAGAAAATGGCGAGTAATACTGTCGCTTTGAGGAAAATATGCGACAAAGTCAGAGAAAGGATAACGAGGGACAAAGCGAGACGAGTGGAACGGGAAAACCTCAAAGTCCGGGATCGAATGGGGGAACTTAAAATCGGGACTATCGTCTATAAAAAACTAGGGTCAAATAGGAGCAAAGAGCTGGTGCGATATGAGGGCCCATTTAAAGTGGTCGTGATTAGGGAACACAACGTCGTGACAATTGAGAGTATACGACCCCCTAAGAAGCGGCGAAATGTCCACATAGAACAGTTAAAGCTTCCACCAGGGGGGGAGGTTGTAGATCAGGAATGAGCTGGAGTGTCCTCGCAGCATACACGCAAGGAACATTGTAAATAGTTATAGTTATGTGATTTTTCCCACAGAAGTATTGTTTTTTTTTAAAAGTCAAAGTTTTCTTTTATGTTTTTTGTTTACAAGTGACAGTTGGTTCTTACGTTTTATAGGATTAGAGCTTAATGTGAGGGATTACAGGCTGTGTACGGGCGGGGCTGGCCTTTGCTCCTTTGTAACATTAGCGGAGCATTATTTGAATGGACTAAGACGTCCGAGTGTTGGACTTCAAAGTTTGCGAATGGGTGTTCGTAAACTGGTGGGGGGGAGTTAAGTCCAGGCGCCGCTAGTGCCCAGCCTTAATCCCCAAACATATGTTATCTGTATATGTTTACAGGTAATACCTATAGATAGAGGTATCTTGGTCTAAATAAAGTAGTCTTGTTATAACGTTCTACGTGTTCTTATTACCAACCTTTCTTAGCTTGTAATTCAATAAACATTAATTATGGCATATTATCATAATTATGGCATAATTATCTGGCTAGTGGCAAGACACTGTTAAGCCTAATACCACAGGGCCTAATGTCAAGAAACCCAGTGTATAGATAGAGGATGAGAAGATAATAAAGCCAGTTAACAATCGTACCTGTGTGTAATAATACCATATTTATTCTCCCTTTTTTGATCGCCAACAGCCGGGAGACGATAACTGGTCCCGAAACCCGGGAGCAATCAAGTATTTGGATAAAATGACAACTAATTTTTTTTCGCTTTTGGTTTACATTCTGCTTCCTACACTCTTTTCGTTCACCGTTACACTCTTTTTTTCTTTTTCATCCTTTTAATCAGGAAAAATGGTAGAGTTACGGCTGGCAGCCTTTGAAGTTCCCCCTCCGTTACCTAACGAAACGTTGCCCGAAGTTCATGCAAACTCCCTCGCCTGGATGAAGGTGCGAGCCACGACATCGCAGGACCTGCGTAGGACGATATTCAACCTGGAAAAATTCTCTGGTGAGCTGGGTGAGTTAAATCACTTTATTAAAGGCGGTGATAGAATTGGGGAGCGAGTAAAAGCGAAGACAAACGAAGGCCTCCTAGACCCAGGGGAAGCTAAATAAATAAAAGGAGACCTGGAGTGTCGTATAAAATATATTGAACCTTATACAGGCGGAGGAGGACACCCCATAGGCCGTGGTGAAGGAACGATGGAAGAAGGCTTACGGAGGAGGCCGTTGGACACGGGAAGAGGATATCTTTTAAAAGTTTCGGGAAACGCGACATACGGGTCAAACGAAAGGCAAACATGCCGTGGAACTGTTGGCACAGCTCAACAATATTACCCAAAGATGATAGAAACGATAAACCTGGCGGAAGTAAAAGCCAGGATGCCCTTCTTGTCAATGATTCTAAAATTATACCTAGCCAGGGAGACGGGTAAGCGGGATAACTTACCGGAGGACCGATCGCTCTTGGAGTGCGCCCAAGGTATGATGAATGCTAGCGCCCGTGAAGAGGAAGGCAAGCAGGGAGCGGAGGAGAGAGGTTGATCTAAGGTGACATACCATAGACCTAGAATGTCGCAGCAAATTTCGTAAAGAAGGGAGCCACCGCACGTAGAAAGAAAAAGAACGATGGCAGAAGGGAAGTGGCCAGGCTAAGGAATACCTAGAACCGGAGGAAGGAGGGAGGAACGGCGAAGTCACAGATGTGGGAGAGTCGGACACCTGGTGGCGCATTGCCCATGCACAACATGCTCGGAATGTGGAATGGAAGGAGTGTCCGTACCTTTACCAAAGAGCGGTAAGGTATCGGCCGGAACCTATGGAAGTAAATGCACAGGGAGTGTGGGGGAGAAACAGGACCCCCTCCGAATCATTGAAATCGTCGGTAGCCTCAGAGACGGACGAAGAAGATGGTATCAGCAGAGGCGACAGAGGAGAGGACAGCAGGGACTACGGAAGGAGCAGGCGGCAGAGCGCGGACGTGGGAATAAAAATACAAGTGGCAGCCTGAGGAGCGGGCGGGCATAGGGGAGACCGCACGTTAACAAATTATATTGTGAGAGGATATTACGGCGGTATACCCATTATTTGAGTGGTGAGAGAGGTGAGGTGTCTGGTTGATACAGGGAGCTCCTGTACTATCCTATCCTCAGCAGAACGGCAGCGAGAAAATTATGCGCCGAGGGAAGGTCAACGTCAATCCAACCATGCGCGTGTGAACTAGCCACCCTGGGAGGGCCTTGCGAAGTTGAATGGGAAATAGCGATGGTGTTGGGTAGATGGACGGATAAGGAGAAGAAAATTAAAACACATGTAGTGGAGAAGATGCCGCGGAAATTAGAGGGTTTTATAGGGTGTGACCTCCTGGGTAAGGTAGGAGCAAAGGTGAGGTGTAGTGAGGGGATGTGGCCCATCACAATAGGAAGAAAAACGTACCTACATATGAGGTCAGAAAGGAGCAAATCGGAGCAGTCAAGCAACAGGAAGACTGGGAAAAGGAAATTAGGTAAGAGTACGCCAACATTTTCTTCAAAGTGGATAAACTTGCCATAACGGGGGAGAAGGTACATGAGATACCACTCAAACAGGACCGTGTGACGTATGTCAAGAAAAGGTGATACCCGCAAGCGCTGAGACAGCATATTGGGGAGATAGCGGAGTTGAAGAGGCAGGAAATCGTAGTTGACAGCACATCTCCATACAATAGCCCTCTGTTGGCCGTTAAAAAGAAAGGAGTAGTTGGAGAAGAAATTTACCGAGTAGTCGTCGACTACAGGACACTGAATGAGAATACAGTCAACGAAAAATACCCCATTTCTTGATTCGAGGACAATCTCGACCGACCAAGTGGAGCAACTATATTCAATACACTCGATCTGAAGGTGGGATATCAACAAATACAGATGCATCAGAGAGATCAGCACAAGACGGCATTCACATTTGAACGCGGACATTACGAGTTCACCAGAATGCGTTTCGGGCTATAGAATGTTCCGATAACATTCCAAAGATTAATGGACGAACTCTTGAGAGGCATCGAGGAATCTTAATGCCAGATATATATGGACGATCTCCTAGTTTACAGCCAAAGCAAGGAAAAACATCAAAAGCACATGAGACAGGTGTTCCAAAGGATTGAGAAATTCGGTGGAAAAATCGCTTGTTGGCCAAGCACAAGTAAGATTTTTGGCCCAAGTCAAGGCAATTCAGAGGATGACCATTCCGAAGGACGTCAAAGGAATCAGGCGCCTTCTTAGATCGTTGAACTATTACCGAAGGTTCGTACCGAAAATGGCGGAATGCCTCGTCCCAATCAATAACCTACTCTTGAACGGCCAGAAGGTCAATATCACCCCAGAGATCGAGAACAACATTCGGCGGTTCATAAAACGGTCACAGGAAGAGCCTATCCTCGCCTTCCTAAATTTCGTACTCCCGTTCACCATTACCACAGACACCAGCGAATACGCTTTGGGGGCGGTACTCTCACAAGATCGTGATAGAGGAGAAAGACCGATCGGATATGCTAGCAGGCGCCTTAGATACCCCGTAAGCATTACGGGAGACCGAAGTTAAGCGGAAGACCGGCCGTCGGATATCGAAGACATCGTGGAGATAATCAATGATAGAAAGCGCCAAATCATTTGGATCACAATGATGTCAGGACTGCTTAAGACCGAGTATGGCAAGTAGGGTCGTTGTAACATCGTGAAGATATGGTCCTCACCAGGAATACGAACGAAATGATCTGTCAAGCCCTGAAGGATTTGTCTACGCCAGGAAAGACGCACCACCTTTACGTTGGCCATGCGACTATTTGGGACCGCATCAAACAGCTATGGCGGACAGAGAGGATTGGGGTCGACTTCACGTTTATTCGGTGTACCCTGCAGGTGGAAACCATCAGGGAAGATGAGCGTCAACGGGAGACTACCCTTGCCTTTCACCAGGGTAAAACGAACCACCATGGGATCGAAGCAACCCTGCAGGCCATATTTTTGATGGGGCATGAAGAACACAATAGTGAGCGTTATTGGCGCCTGTGAAACATGCCTCACCACAAAATATGAGTGACACCCGCCTAGAGCAATGCAATACGTGACTCCGACAGCAGACAGACTACTAGAAGTTCTACAAGTGGATACATTCACCTGGAGGGGGTACAAGTGGATTACCGTCATAGTCAGGTTTAGCAAAATGGCAATGGGCCAAGTCATAGCTGACCGATCGGCGAAAACAGTTGTGCCGGCATTACGCACATAGTGCCAATTCTATGGCGTTGCGGAAACTATCGCTTCCGATGGAGGGCGGGAGTTTGATAATGCAGAGATGAAGGCTGAGGCGGTGGCCTTAGAGATCCGTTGGCATCTCAACACTCCTGGACACCCGAAGAGTTAGGGAGACATAGAATGGAATCATAGTACTCTCAGTGACCACCTGCGTACCTACCACGGGGGAAAAGGGTTAGAACCGGGAGTGGCCACCGCACGTGGCATACAACCACTCTGTACATTCCGCCACGGGGTTCTGCCCGGTCGAGACGCTGTTCGGACGCATATGATATCGGGGAGATGAGGGAGGATAATATGATGAGGGAGGTACACAGTCGTAGTCGTGGATGACGACATGGCAGTGTGCGTCGTCAATAATCGTATCGCACTGGGGAAGCAGTGGGCGACCGTACGGAGCAAACCTGAAGAGAATAAACGCCGGCGGGTGGCGCGAGACAACCTCCAAGTCTGCAATATTACGGGGAAACTAAAACTCGGCGCAATCGTATATCGCCGAAAGAACTCCAGCAGAGGGAAAGAACTAGCCCTTATGCTGTAAGGTGCCATTATTGTATCAATAACTGTTATAATTAATGTACTATATATACATGTTATGGCTAGTGGCAAGACAATGGTAAGCCTGATACTACAGGGTCTAATGTAAACAAAGCCTGTGTATAGATAGAGGATGAGAAGATAATAAAGTCAGTTAACAATCGTACATGTGTGTAATATTACCATCCTTATTCTCTCTTTTTTGATCGTCTACCGCCGGGAGAGGATAACTTATATATATGACACACAAGGTTATACATCACTAATAAAGTAGAAGGCATAAAATAAAAGCATTTAAGATTAAAACCAATTTTATAAACAGAATCTTTACCTCAAGAAGGATGTAATAATAAAATATGGGGCACTAATACTATGTATATACAATATTTGGAAAAGCGTTTGGGCATTTGTTCTGTTTAACCTGATATGTTTGTTACTCTAATATAGAAAACTAGAAAGTCCATCCTTAACAAAAGCAATCTCAATTAAAACTGGATGCTATGATATGATTTAAAACAAGACACTACATACCCAACAAGTAATTTACAGTGGATGGAAGAAAGATGATCTTTATTATCTATATTTACTAATAAACTATGTATGTAACCTAACAAACTCTATAATTAATATTTACAATGAATATATATATATACAATATATGAACTGTTGTGAGTAAAAACTGAATAACACCTTCTTCCAATATTATTCCCATAGTCCATCTGACATGTGGGCAGCCTGGACCAAGAACCATCGTTTTCTTCATCTGCCGATAGATGGCGAAGGTAGCTTTCCATGTTTGAACTTCCCACGGTACAGAAGCATTAAAGCACATAAGTGACCATCGTTAGCCTTCTCTGTGGATACAAGCATGTCAGTGGGCTAGAAACGTTGGCTGTAATATCAAACTAACGATTTACAGCATGTTTTGGAGTACATTTACCAATTGGTAAGATATAACAACCAAATTGAAATTAAAATTATCATTACCTCTTCATTAACCTACTTTTCTTTTATTTCAATAATTTATAATTATTCTATAAAAAAAAACCACGACTGTCTCAAGATGGGACCTCTTCAATCTCCGGTTGGGTTCATAATATTGAAATATCTGTTATTTTATCAAAGCTAGTTAATTATGATTTAATGTTATGATTTTCCATGTGAATAAAGACCCATTTCAAGACTTTACGCCCATATGAGTTCATTAACATTAATAACATTTAGAATGAAAGTTATTTGAAATGAAAAAAGACTTTTTGGAAGTTTAAAATGTTATAAAGTACTTTGTTTTTCCAGTAACCTTTTACGTTGTGACGTGTATCCTCAAAATTATATCATATTTTTAATTTTGTATGAGATGCTTTTTCCATACAAACTGCCAGGTACTTATTTTTGAGGCACCCCAGATACATAGCTTTCAAATAATTTAGTCAACTATATCATTACCTTGCACTTTACTATACCTTAATTAGTAGGTGTTTAATCCAGAAAGACCGGAAATCCGGAATGACTATGATCATCAAGTATTTATATATACATATTGATAGGAAGATGGCTTAGAACCCTTCATACAGACCGCATATAACGGCCTCATGTCAAAACACTGTTAGGTAATAAAAATAACAAAAAAATTATATTTTGCAACAAATTAGGCTGACTCCAAATCAAACGATCAATCAAGTAAATTCCTCAGCAATACTGTAAATTTTTATCCTGTACTTTGTTTGCTGTAAAGTTATCGCAGCATCCTCCTGTCTTTGGTGGCTAGCTTATCATTCGTTGCTTGCCGTTTTTGATAGATTCATTTAACTGTAAGAAATATTCGATAAATCTTTGTGAATCTATTGCTCAAGGGCAGAACCGCTTCCGTTATAACGAAATCATCTGTGATGCAATGAACCGAGTCGAAATTTCATAGAATGCTTTCGCGCTGGTTCACCGTGATGAGGACGATATCGAATTAAGATTACAAGCCTTTGTGACAAGCTAAGATTAATAGATATCTAGCAGCTCGGCGAGATCGACCCACTATTTCACAAGAAGTGGTCAAAGCACACATCCTGAAATCTGTAGTACTTTAAATGTTGCGATATTGATTTTATATTGCATTGCTATTTAATGGAAGTCTAGCCTACACACAGAGCCTAACCTAACCCACATTCATAGTCATGATGCCAGCTCTCCACTTCGTAGCCACTAGCATCATAAAACCTTCTTCATAAATATTTTTAATAGTTCAGAAATAAATAAATACAAAAAGAGAGTATTTTTCATCTAGATCGATAATTTTTTACACCCTCCGTTTGGCAAAAGTATTTATAACCTGGCAGATAGATAAAATTAAGTGCTCTAATGATACTTCTTGTCAGGTCCAACTCCTAACAGGATTATAAGTCTCGGGTCGCCCCAAGTGGTCTACGACCCTTACGACCTCTACGACCCGGCGAGCGCCAAGAAAGAGATAAAATGGGTAGACGTGTGGTCTTAGACCTTTTCTTGCGGCCTAGTTGGCAGGGAGCTTTATTTGTATTGATCTGACTCCATAAGATCTTAGAATGTGTGCCCCGACAGTGCACTAAGTTCAGGAGAAGAGGAACAGGATAGGTATTATAGGCAGTTTATGTGGCCTTGGAATGACCACGAATACACACTCGGTATCTAAGGGTAGGGGAAAACCGTCTGGATCCCAAAGACGGGTGTTACCCGGAGAGAGGCATACTGGATCGCTGGGGGAGACGCTAATAGGTAATTTGTTTGTAGGGCCCCAGTAAACCGTCGTCCGCATGAAAGAGGTCTCTTCCAAGGAGGTGCTAGTTTTTGCGAGACTAAGGTTCATAAAACCACTATGAAGGTGTGGGGGTATGACAACGCCTGACTAAAACATAACGAGGTTAGGAAGGAGAGATGCAGAGGTAGTTGAATAAGAAAGCCATGGTCCGAGTATACCATCAAGCGCCAGTGCAGAGAGAGAGCAGTGTTCTTCAGGTCCTGGTGGTTCCAAAAGTCTGAGAAAAAATCCAAATCTTATCCTTATACTGGGTGCTCAGAGGTGGAGGTAGCCCCGCCGCGCCCCCTTGTGGGCTTTATCTGTTTCATGCACTAGTTTCCTCCTCTCTTAACTGACGCCTTTTAAAGGTTTTTATTATTAAAACAGGGAAACATAAGTGGAAATTTTCTGGGCCTAGAAGAGGGTAACTTCTATTTATTCGAGGTGAAGAAGGTGGTACAACAATATGATTATAACAGATCATAATATATGGGCTTGAGAAATAAATAATAAAAACCAATATGTCAAGAACCATGAACAATAAGATTTTATTAAATAAAAGAAAACCTATGAAAATTAAGAAAAATAACACAACAAAATTCGGGAACATGTATAATATATTTGGTCATTATTCTTTACTCAAAGAGAATATCAAAATGAAAATCTTTGCATTACACTATACAAAAATATAACTGGTTTATAATATTTATAAAAACAATTATAACCACTTAGTCATGTTTACTAACATGAATTAATTTGCTCTAAAGATGACATGATATTTACATAAACTTGCTACGGATTGTGGTGCATTGCTAATTAATAACTCGCCGTGGTTTTCAATTACCAACACCAGCTTTGCTCTTCTAGGCAGACTCCATGCCAGTTTATATCGTTTATAGTCATGCATATTCGTCCATCCATTATCTAATCCACGTCCAGCCAGAAAATACGTTGTAGCGTTGTTTTTCAGCTTTAAAAAGGGAATAATCAGTTAAATTTAGGGAAACATTTTGTAATTATTTCCCATATATATAAATATATAATCAGGGAAAATTAACTATATGAAGGAAGTTCGGTTTTAACCAGATTTAACTTACAGAGTTCTCTTAAATTGTTTAGTTATAACATATTATTCATACGCAAAGGGAGGGAAGCGAAGCCTTCACCATCAGGTTAGTTAATCCGTTTATCCCCAGGAATTCCCAATAAGGATCAGTTGCCGGTGACAAATCAGATTAAATAATCCTTATAAATATCTCCCGTCCCATATAAAACTTTCCTTCAAATGAATGTAAGTGGATGGAGACACATCAAGTTTCTTGTCTCGTTGCAGCACCTCACAAACTTAGTGTTTAACACTATGACCCCACCACTCATCCCACATCGATGGCAACAGACTGTCTGGGCAAATTATGCTAAGATTTGGTTTAAGTTTTTATTGTTAGATGCGCTGAGGCCATGCTAATCTTCTCTGTATCGTTCCACGCTTTGGACAACTGTACAGACTACTTCAAAGCACATCCCATCTCTCAATAGAAAATAAACTACTAATCTACAAAGTTATACTTAAACCAATCTGGACATACGGAATAGAGCTATGAGGGACAGCAAAAAAGTCGAACATCAAGCGTATCCAATCCTTTCAAACAAAAGTCCAGAGAACAATAGTAAATGCCCCTTATTATGTCAGCAACAAAACCCTTCATAACGACCTTAATATACCCTACATTCTAGAACTCATCCTTTCCAACCACCCTAATCCTGTAGCACAGTCATTGCACTGCGCCACTCTTCCCTATAATCCTCCTCGGAGACTGAAACGGCAGAGATCTCGTGACCTGCTATAAATGTGTGACAGTGGGAGACCTGGCAATGGCCAGTTTCTCCAATCATGTCCTGAGCATCTGTGGCTCTCGCGCTCTTGGTCAGCCTCCACTGGCTAGTATCCGGTGACCCGGCTGACGGAGGAGCGTGGGGGACTTCCCAAGACTCCGCGTTCTCTTCGCGGTGGATTTGGGGGGTCTCTGGGCTGTCTGTAAATATTGTATGAATGAGCGAGTGAATGATGAACTGTAAATATGGTATGAATGAGAGCATTTATCTTAATTACTTATTGCCTTATAAAAGGCAGATTGTAATTATAGCACAATAACGGAATATAATATATTGTTAGATGCAAATTAGTTTTAAGTCTATGATAAATAAGGTGATCCCCATCACTTTTTAATAAATTCAGTCCATTAATGTATAATTTACATCATTATACTTTGTACAATGCAGATCACTATTAGTAGAAAATAGACTTTGTACAAAATCTAGCCAGGCTACACGAAATATAATAAAGCAATGGTAAATATATTCGTTATTTATATTAATTATAATAAAAACAAGGGGATATGAAACAAAAAATATATATATACAATTTTCCTTACTGTTAAAGTATTCTTAATTTTGACTTGTCCATTGCACTCACTAAATATTTGTCTCTTTCTAAAGATTTATTACATCCCTTAGCTATGGTACTTTTTAACGAAACTACAAATTTACAATTAGCACAAAATAAACACACTCGTTAATTCTTCATATGATGTGGGAAACATATTTCATGAGACCGCATTACACTCGCTGTCATCATTTAAGTACAGATGACTATGTCTGTAGGTGGAAAATACCTTAACGTAAACGATTACTAAATACTGCTAGTTATTTTTGACCGGAAATGCTCAATTTAATTTTTTGAATTAAAAAAAATTGCTTCTATAAGTTAACCAACAACTAAAAAGATAAAAAATTGATATAAAAAAATTTTTTTCTCATGTAATACTTTCAAAGCTCATTGTGCTATACCACACTCCATGTATCTATACTTTATGGGAGGAACTCAGAACTTCACTATAATGTTTTTTGTTTTTATATTCTTCGTAAACCTGTATTTTAACAATCACCTATTCAACATTTGTCGAAGGTGGAATAAAACTTAAAAATTGCTGGTTGATTTAATATTATTTATGACTACCATCGTGGAACATAGGCGACAAGCGAAAGACGATTGCTGTTCGCCTGTTTTGATTATTACTCGACGACGTTTCGACATGTATCTTTGCATCAGGTTCTAGTGTGGGATGATTAGAGGTTGTGAGTAGATATGTTTGGAGATGAATCTATACGTTAGTAGAAATAAGAGAGTATATTACATCCCCCTACACCTTCAAGATTAGAATTCAGAAAAATAAATTTACACATATTAAATACAATTACACACTATACTCATGATTTAATAAATAAAAAGTTTAATATAAATCCCCAATTTTATCCGTGGGAATGTATTTGTAGAATAATATAAACATATTTATTTCATCGACCAAAGTAAAATATACAAGAAATAGCTTCCTCTAAATTTTCGGTTAACTATAAACAATCATATTAACCATAAAATATCGTTCAAAATCCACTATTAGAACTTCCATTCCCACCTCCCTGGCCCAAGCGACTCCCATACTTCGGCAGCCCAAGCGACGCATAAAGATAAGGTGACCTTGCGCGACCGCCTTCAAACTAACATTTTATTTATTGTCAGCATCACATAACGGTGATTATTTGTCAAATGAACCTCCACCCCCCCCAAAAACAAAGTAATGTAAGTAACAAGGTAATAGCCAACGTCCTAAGCAATCCTTAAAATACTACATATTGATTGAATGTAATCATGATAATCCAACTAACATATATAATAAAAACTATAAACTCCCAGCTCATATAAAAAATATAACTGCCCCGTTTTTTTTAACACCTTTAATTTCACAAAGAACGGTTGGATACTTTAAGCAACCCTGAGCCGGAAGCTCGACTTTTCCGGATACTTACAGTATCTCATGTGGTCACGTACTAGTTGTCAAACAAACATGTCTGACGTGCCTCGCCACTGAGTTCCCTGCAACGTAGGCATTTCTTAACTAAACTGCTGCATCCTATCCTGTCTTGCAGTCACAGCTTTTTTTTTTCATTTTGTTAAGACGTAAGGGCATTAAAACGGTTTAGTGGTTTGGTTGAACGTTGCATGGTATAAATATTCCGATATTTAATTTCTTATTGAATTATTAAATGTGTTTTACCAATGCTTCAAATCGTCAGCAGTACTCAGGTCTGAGTACTCGGAAAAGCTTAAACAATTTGGTAATTTTTTGGTCCCATTGAAAAATATTTAACTTGGTTAAAACTGTAGCATACCGGGGGGGGGACACTGGGACTAATCAGTCATAGGCTGCGTTAGGTGAGGCTAGAATCTGCGTTTTTTAATAATACCTATAGATTTGAGCTCGATTCTCGTGTAAGTGTGCTACTGATTATATTCCAGAGACCTACCACTAACGAATTAGGCCTTCCCGCTCTTGCTTGAAAACATGTAGTCAACATGAAGCCAGTGAAGTATATTTAATATACTTCGTAATAGTACGAAGGTGTATTAAATAAAGATGCATTTTACTGAAGTACCTAAATTAAATACATGGTGCAAAATTATTAAATATTGCTATGTTTCAAGCCACAGGAAACCACAAACTCAAGAAGTGCCAAGAGATAATATTGTTTAATCTTTTTTGTAGCTTTGTGAATAATTACTGCTAAGTAATGTAAGCTTAAGTGCTGTTTTGACTTAAAGTGAAAGTAATATACTTACGAAGCAGTCAACCACATGAATAAATCTATAAACGAACAAACAACTAACAATCTTCTAAACCAGAAGTAGCTGAATAACCTGCATCTGTAAGTACCACTAATACTTAATTACACCATAAAAATTAGAAAAATTCCTGTAGTATTACCTTCTAACTGTTCAGTTTCGATCCCAGGCTAGTTCAAGGATTTACTTAGTGGGATGGGTCTGGTCGGGGCTGATTCAGCCTCGTGAGAATAAATGAGAAGCTGCTTGAAAAGAGAAGTAACCAACACGTTTTAGAAAACCGAATTTAACGTTGAGAGGTGACGTCTAGTGTTCACCACACTAGACCTCGATTAGTTTATTCTTTGACCATATCATTAGAGTACTAATATAATAATATTTGATTGTACTATAAGCGTAACGATAAAGAAGGAGTTTATTAAAAATATAAAAAGAATAATACATAACATAATAATAATAATAACATAAGCAAATAAAAAAAAACATATAAGTATATATAAACATAATAAATAATAGATCAAAAAATAAGTAAACGAAAGTGTATTAAATAAAGATGGATTTTACTGAAGTACCTAAATTAAATACATGGTGCAAAATTATTAAATATTGGTATGTTTCAAGTCACAGGAAACCACGAACTCAAGGAGTGCCAAGAGATAATATTGTTTAATCTTTTTTGTAGCTTTTTGAATAATTACTATTAATTATTTAAAATAATTAAGTTCTGTTTTGACTTAATTGGTAAATCCGCACTATTCGCTGCCTCAAGGTACTTATTGAAGTTAAATCGATTATATATAGTATATTATCAGCTTGTTCCTTGGTCCAGGTTGATTGGGTTTATATTGGATATATTGGAGTAATGCACAATCGTAAATTAAATTATCATAGTTTTCTTTAGTATACCGAAAGGCAAATCTAGGTGGAAAAAAGAAGTTTTTCCTTTGAAAACTGTCCATGTGATACAAACTATAGGCATTTTTTTTTATGGGTGTAGATTTTGAATTTGATACTAAAAGAAATATATGTGAATAATCGAAAAAAAATTAAATATGTATACTATCGGGTTTTTTTCCTAGCAAATTCGTGACTACAACCATAAAAATGTCGGATTTTATTTAGAAAAGGAAAAAAAGACCTTCACATGCTAAAAGGTTACACCTTTGTTTGCTTACTGTGTCATGATTTGATGAGTTTTAATTTAAATTACTGATAAAATCTTAATCAAGGTAGTCTTCAGGTTCATAGGTTCGCATTTTCTTGGGCTGCAGTGATCTTGTACAAGCTGGGCAGGTATATAAGTTCAGGTGATAAAGAACAGCAGTGATGGTGGGGACAGGAAATATTAACATCACGGGGAATAAGTCGGTCAAGGCTGCAAGTCTTGAGATTTTCCCTGAATGGTTTTCACGACACCATTTAAAGTTCTTATCCTTGGCTAGAAGAGGCTAATTCTGATAGTTGAACAGGGTAACAAAGGGAGTTCAATGATTGCGGAACCATCAATTAAGAGTTGGTAGATGCCAGTTGGCATATATGATACATTTAATACAAACCAATGTAAAATTTCGCGGTGGTAAATTAGTATTCATCTAAGTTATTTTCATCAATTGGATAACCAATAATATACGAGTAATTACTGTAGTAGCTATTACTGAGAAGCGATGAATTAAATCTTGACTGACACCTTTTTTTTTATACAAGATCTGGGTTGGTAAAAGACATTTTAGATGAATTGCTGTTCTTATTTGAGCAGGTTTATGCAGCTGATTCTCATTTTTCATCACTGGACTTTTTTTGTTTTTTACAATCATCTTTGAAAAATATTGAAGTAAAGGACATGGACTCTACACAAACAATCACACAGCCCAAGCCACCAGCTGTGTTTGTACGCAATATTACTAATTTTAAATTACTATTTACCCAATTGAGTAAAATTGTAGGTACAGGCGTCTCAATAAAATACACGTGCCTCAATCGGTCCCGGGACACAAAAGTTTCTCCGGACACTCCCGACACATACCGAGTGATAATAAAATAATTGAAAGAAACTAAGGCCGACTTCCATACTTACCAACTAAAGCAGGAAAGATCGCTACGGGTATTGATTAGAAACCTGCATCCCACTATACCAGTGGGCAAGATAGAAAAGGAGCTCTTAACTTTAGGATACATCTCGTCAACAAGGATACAAGCGCCTCGACGACCTCTCCTCCGATCATCGCCCTATGATTCTTACCATTTCCCTAAGACCTATCCACAAACTGCCTCCTCCTTTATATATCAGGGGCCCAGTTTATAAGGACCACTTCCGCCAGATCTGTAGACCTCAAAGTACCTCTGAAAACATCCCAAGACCTAGATGATGCAGTGCATTCCTTCACTACTCTAATCCATACGTCGGCCTGGGAGGCAATGTCACCCCACCGTCATCAGAAAAATCACAATCAAAATCCTTTACCTCAGTATCTCAAAGGCCTAATCCAATCCAAATGCCACACGAGAACAGTGTAGCAAAAATCCCAACAACCTGGTGACCATCGCTCATACAATCAGTACAGCAGACTGGTAAAGCGGCAATTAGCATCCTTCCGTTCCGATTATTTCAATTCCTATATCTCCTCTCTGTCTACCAGGGATAACTCATCGCCTCTGTTGAAGATTTCCTCACTTCACCTATCCCTCTCTCGCTTCCACCAAAAGCCGTTAACCCCTCTGAGGTCAAATATCTTCTAAAAAAATTACCTTACCGAAAATCTCCAGGATATGATCTCCTTACTCCTCGAATCCTCCAACAACTTACTCCTAAAACCATAATCTTCCTAACCTACATTTATAATTGCATTATCCAAACGACGCACTATCCTCTCCTCTGCAAACATTCCATTATTGTCCTATTCGTCAAACTCGGTAAACCACCCAATGACGCTTCATCTTACCTTCGAATTAGCCTAATCCCAATCCTTTCAAAAATAATTGCATAATTTCTATTAAAACCCCTACTTCCAATTATTGAATCCAAAAACCTTTATCCTACTCACCAGTATGGTTTCCACCAACGACATTCCACTGCTCAGCAAGGCCTTTGCGTTATTGATCTCCTCAGCCCTTGAAACAAAACAGTATTGCACTGCTGCCTTTCTTGATATAGTTCAAGCGATTGACAGGGTTTGGCACGCAAACCGCTTCTTCCAAGTCCGCTGTGGTTTAGAATATTCTAACTACTGTCTCATAAAAGCAGGAGTTCCACAGGGCAGCGTCTTGGGTCCCATCCTCTATAATCTATACACATATGACACTGCAGTCTTGTCATGCCACTCAGACCCTAATATAGCATCCCAATACCTTCAAAAACACCTTGATGAGATTGAGTATTGGTGCAACCATTCGCGAATCAAGGTCAATGAAGCAGAATGTTCCCACATAACCTTTACCCTCTGCCGCAAGTCCTGTCCGCTAGTCTTTTACAATTCGATTCCTCTCCCCATGTCTGAGACAGGAAGGTAATTAGGCTTCCATCATGACAAAAGGCTGACCTGGAACCCACATACGAGAGAAAAAAACAAGAACTAAACAGACGCTTTGGACAACTGTACAGAGTACTTCAAAGGACATCCCATCTCTTAATAGAAAATAAACTACTAATCTACAAAGTTATATTTAAACCAATCTGGACATTCGGAATAGAGCTATGGGGTACAGCAAAAAAGTCGAACATCAAGCGTATCCAATCCTTTCAATCAAAAGTCCTGAGAACAATAGTAAATGCCCCTTATTACGTCAGGAAGAAAACCCTTCATAAAGATCTGAATATACCCAACATTCTGGAACTCATCCCTTCCAAGTTTATAAAATTCTGCCACCCTAATTTCCTAGCACAGAAACTAAAATCTAAAAAACTAAAACCTAAATACTAAAGCATTCCTGCCTCCACTGCGTCTGGTTATCGATGGGGAAACGGAGTGAGGGTTATCGTGCTAAACGCCGGGTGTGTCAAGTACTGTAGTGAGTCAAAACATTTTATATGTCTACGTTGATTGACAAGATGGCTTGTTTCCATTTGTCAGGATAATACCGCAATCTTGTAGAGTTGTATAAGTTTGCGAGTTGTACCTACCCGTCGAGCCCTGGTGCCCGGTTTCCCTTATACCGGCAAAGAATCGCCTTAATCTGCTTCGGTGATACAAACATGTGGTTCTGTTCACTGTCTAGTGGAGGAGGCATATGGTAGTAGCCCCTCCTAGCTGTAATATCCCTAGCGTAGTGATTTGCCAGTTTTGTTGCCTGTTGCTCAGCAGTAAGAATATTGTCACCTTCATGAAGACAGACAGTAGTTGCCTTGCCTTTTGTAGTCTTCAGCAGCTACCAGAACTTTCTGTGATTACCGTTAGTGCTACGATGCTGTTTTCCAGAGTTTCATCAAGCCTCGGATTTGCGTTGTGAGAGAATTCACAACTACCTTAGCTTGCTGATCTCTCGTCCGGATTAGGATCTAATTTTATGCGATAAAACAAAAACAATTCATCAATGATTACTTGTTGAGATATGCAATCACACTGACCCGAATTTATTTACTAAAGTCAGGAGGTAACTCTTATTATCATATTTTGTTTCTCAATTAATTCTTATGACAACCATAATAGGGCACGTGAACAGGTCATAGAAGGTCACGAGGCCACTGCCGATTTACTCTCCGTGGAGGCTTACAGGGATTTGTGACGCAGTGTAATGACTGTGCTATGGGATTAGGGTGGTCGGATGTGTTTTGTTAGAATTTCATGAACTTGGAAGGGATGAGTTAAAGAATGTAGGGTATATTAACATCATATTGTCATACCGTTAGTCCATCAGGTTACCCAATGGGACTAGCTAACGATTAGTAAGTGTTTTACTGTCCAACGTGCTGTTATTTACTATTTCTAACTTTATTACGTTTTTATTTGTTGTTCTTATAACCCACTAGCTTTAGTACTCTATGAGGCCACCATTAAACAATCTAAAGTTATAATATTATATATTAAAATAATGTTTTATATTAAATTATTATAATTTACAGTCAACAAATAGAATTTTAGAAATTGGAAAGAGACAAATTAATGTGTTATTGAGTTACATCGCTAGAACAGTATTCGAAAGATGAACGGTGAAGTTATTCCATCTATAAGTCATTGTCGTCCCCTCTATCGTACATAGATGGGTCAAAGGATGTATCATCGTCTTGAGAACCGATCGAATTTTCTTCATCATCTTCAAAATAGAAATCTGTGACCTCTTTATCAGCGATCCTAACCCTTTTTTGTGCAACCGCCCTTGCGGATACAGGTGGAGGGTACATGACTTCGTGAACAGTGCGATTGAAGAAATTCTCATCGATGGCCTTAAACTTTTTAAGGACATTATTAACGTGAACCGAGACAGTCTGGTTCCAGTGGCCCTTTCTCCTCTGGAGCAGGGAGGGCAACAGCACCGGGAGGAGCTCAGTGTAGAACATGTCGATAAACACATAGGCCGACTGGCTATTGAAGATGGACAGCGAACGCTCCACAACTTGGAAGTGGCTGCTCAAGATGCATTTAGAGACCTGCCCGAACAGCTGCAAGTGAACTCTTGTGAAGCTCTCGACGTCCACAGCATCCAGAAGCTCCTCCACTTCGTTCAGGAAGAGAACTTCCTTCAGGCTGTTTGTCTTTGGCCAGTACTTGATCAGGCCCTCTATGATAGTCTTGAAGACGGAAGTATCCTTACCCAGGTAATTGATGAGGCATGTTTTTAGATTATTATGGAACACAGACAGATTCTTCACTTTGTGTAAGGGCACAAGCACCTTTGACAGGAAAACAACAAATTCTTCGGATATCGGCTGGCTGAGTCCGTCGATAATGCAGGAGTAGATCTCCAATATTTCGCTGACTCCACTGAAATATTCAGTTTCGTAAATAAATTTTAAAAGAATATTGGTTAACTCCTTTCTTAAATAAGCTCTTGAAGTACGAAACCTTAAGTAAATCCTGTGCACTACTTTCTTGGACATTTCCTTTTCCCTCGGATCGTCACTGTCCATCAGCTCTAGGAATTCGTGCAAGAACTTATCAGTCATGTATATTTTGGTATAATCCAATCGAAGGGCATTCATTTCTAGAAACATTCTGAATATATCGTATACCAACTTTAAATGGGGCCAAGCCTCTTCGAGCGTGTGAACTTCATCTTCAGGATCATAGTTCCTCTTTTTATTCTGTGGAATTTTACGAAATAAATTCGACGAAAACATTTCAAAAAGCTCTGCGTATCTCTGTCTTGACATTGGTCCTGGATTCCTGACAAAGTACTCCGACAAATCCTCCAAATATTCCATTTTTTCCTCTATGCCATCGATTGGATCTGTTTTGAAATTGGAAATAATAGTGCACTTTTTAATTCTCTCAGATAACCATTCTTCTTTTTTCAAACAGATCGGCCTTGGTATAGATTCTTCTGAATTAGATAAATTATATATACTACCATATCCATCCTCTTGATCATCGTCACATTCATCTTCCAAACTGGAGAATGATTCTGCTTGATCAATAAGGAATTCAATTGAAGGCATGTTTGAAATTCAAAATTTATTTTTTTTTTCAAATTTTCTACAACACTAAGGACCCGTTATGAAACAATTCAGTTTTCATGAGGAATAAGTTATGCAAGCTTAAATTTGTAATAAGGTTAGAAATTTACTGTGTTGGCCATGTTGATAAATAACATGTGCTGGTTATTTATGAAGTATTCATCACTGAATAAACAGTATAAAAAATTTAAGTAAAGTTTGAAAATTAAATCATTGGAACTTCATTATTTTTACGGTATTAATTCCCATAGTGTATATTATGTGTAAATGTATATTAAATGTATTGTTAAAGTTTTATCTAGTAACATTAATGCTTTAATTGTTTTTAAATCATATGGTGTGTCAACATTTAACTCTTGCTCGTTAAATTTCAACAACATAATCCAACTAAAATAGTGAAATAATTTACTTATATTTAATGTATTGTTTGGGTAACTTGGTCGACCAATACACATTTTAAATCAAAATATATTTTTTTATTACTGCATATTATATTTCCAAAAAGCAAGAAATCGCAATTTCGCACCCTTCATGATTAATGAGTTTGTCTATTCTGGTCATTAATTAGTTATCAGTTTCATCTAGACCATACGTTACCAAAGTGTTTCCTACTGACTCTTATGGATTATTTTAAGTGCTGAGGGGTAGATTAAAATGAATTTAGGGTGCAAGGATAACGTCGACTGGTCCGCGAAAGGTTTCATGTAAGGTAAAATAATTGTCACCTATTTTCTTGCTTATGAAATTTCAAATAAATAGCTTTAAATTCATCGGAAGCTATCTTTATTCCAAGAGTAAAATTTAAGGATAGATATGGACATAAAATACAAGTTGACAATTTTGAATCATTAGGTTAGGCACATCGCTTTCAAATTTCAATTTTATTTTATAAATGCATTAAATACGTTTGCTAGTTATAGCACTTTATATTCTGTATAAAATTGAGCACAGCTACAAACACTATAGAAGCACCACGTTTAATTTTATTTAATCCAGTTTCAAAATATTGTAAATGTCCTAATAAAAGGGCTTCGGGAAAAAAAATTTGCATTGCATGATCAGAATAAATCTTGTTTTACACTACCTGCTCATGCAACATTAAAACTCTGATTAAATATTATACTATGTCATATTTGTATCGTAAACTATAAATAAAGATGATATATTAAAAAAAATTCTGGGCAGCGTCACAAAACTAAGAATTCTTATTGGGACTAACCAGCTAAGTGACAAGAATTTGATGATATAAAATTTTATTTCCCACAAATCGTGTACATATTGTTAATAAAGAACTGGATGAGTAACTAACACAGGATTTGTTGGTGATGAATGTTCCTTCGGTTGAGGTTTGACTCCATCTAGAGATTAATGAGTTAATAAATTAGGTGCCTTCCTGGCTAAAGTATGAAGGGTCCCCGAAGAAGGACCTCGTCAACTTTTGTCTAGGTATCTAAGCATCTAAGTAAGGTAGTAAGGTATCTAAGTCATAAGCAATGTTAATAGTTTTTAGTATCATATTTTTATATTTATTTATTATTAGTAATTTTTTCTATAGTTTTTGTAATAAGCCAATTGACGATAAAATCATTTTAGCCATTGAAAATAAATATTTAAAAAATGAAACTAAAACTGATAAGTCTAACGGTTTCAAGAGCTACTATTAGTTTAGGTTAGTAGTTATCAGTAGGGCTTTTGCACCGTAAGCAATGAGCCCACGACAGTGTAAAACTTCATCAGATAAAATTTAATTACCCTTACTAGCTCCATAAAATGCTATAAAGTGCCAAAAGAGCGCAGTGAATGGAACGAAGAGTTGATTCGGCAAGTCGGTTGGTGAGCTGCCCGTGGCCCGTGCCAGGGAACTGTGTCCGATAATTAAAGTCCAGCAGGCTCCTCCTTGCCCTTCACCACCAATCTACTTCCAGTTTTATGGTTCTCTTTACAACCTGGTTTTGGTTTCGATCACCGCTCCGATCCGCCAACTTTTTTAATACTAGCTGCTTAGAGGTTTGGGCTATTACACAATTTTTATTACTTCATATTAACGACTAACATTGCGATGTGTTTTTTTTTAGCGCTTGGGGGGATGAATGAAACTAAATCAGGCCTATAGTGTTTGGAATAGAATTTCATCTTCTTAAACATATAAACACAAGTAAAACTCACTTTTATAATCCATAAATAAATAAAATATATTAAAAAAATTCATTGCGGCGTAAGAGAACTAAGAGTTCTTATTGGAGGGAGACGCTCATACAAGCACGGTAAAAATAACTGGCTATAAGTACGGCTGCTATATGCGTCATTCATTCAGTGACCGCCTATCGAGCCATGCACCTATATGGATGTAGTCATTTGATGACCAAGTCTTTCTTGAACGTCCACCTATTACCTACCTCTAAAAGGTTTATGCTACAATATAATGAAGAGAGAGCAGCTAAACAAATGTTTACAAAAAACTCTAAAATAGCAGTTTTGAGAAGCGAAATGTTTAATACAACTTCATTATTGGCCTGACCATTTGTTTTATTACTTAACTGTTCCCCATTTAGTTTTGGAACAACGCATGCCAGTTATCTCGATTTAAATATAAAACTATTCAAAAAAGTAAAAGCAATGTTGATTTGTGCATATTGAAAAATTTTAAATGTATGATTGCATGAAAGTTTTACGCGATGACACAGTGATCCAAAATTAATTAAGGTCTGCAAAAATGATGTAACATTTTCCTACCATTTTGAGTAGGGTATCATATAAAAGATCTAAACGTCCTAATCGATAATAATACGAGTTAGAGCTCGAGCCTAAAGTCGTTACAAATTATTTTTAGAAATATTTTTCGAATGTATTTGACGCTTTGCTTGAAAGTTATCTTCTTTGCCCTCGAGATACTAAAAATGAAAGCAACTCTATGAAAAATATTGGAGGGTCTGGTAATAAACAATCGCTTGTAATTAACACTTAAATATTTCACTTCCATATCAAGTTCTCTATCCTGTGTATCATTTTTTTGTTTATACGTTTGTATGCGCTGGTTCAGGTGTTTATCTATAATTTTAAGCAATGTAACAATAAAACAGACATAGTAACAATTATTCACTTAACTTAGCTTCAGAACTCTAACTCCTTCAGGTTAATCTCCTACCTGATGTAATAATTGGGTATAAAGTATCTTTAGGAAGCAAGGAAGCGAGTATCAAAGGAGGACTAGATAATTTTGATTTCTGAGAATCACACTTAACAAATATACATTAACTAAAACAATAAAGCAAAAAATAGAATAATAACAAAAACTTCTACTAGTGTAAACCACGCGTTGCCTTGAAGACGTTTTGAGCAGCTCTGAGCTGGACCAAAACCTAGTGCCAAAAATGTAACGCTAGCTCGTAAACCTATTATTTGGCCTGGAAGCCCGGTTACCTCCAGGTAAATATTTACATAAAATGCTACTATAGGTATAACCATTTATAATAATAACATAGGTATATATTCATACCTATGTATTGGTGTGAAAAATATAGGACTGATATTTTTTCTTTTATTTATTTTTTGTATAATTTATGTTAGTTAGAAGTTATGAACTATTTTAAAATATTATTCCTGAATATGATGAAATTATGATTTATACTGCAGTTATCACAGTTTTTGTATGCATACAACAATCATGTCTTCACGTACCTGCGTCAAAGTTTTTTTTTATATATATAATTCTCTATTGTGCTAAAATTACAATCTGCCTCATTAGGCAATATGTAATTGAGATAAATGTTCTCATATCTACCATATTTACAATTCATCATTCACTCGCTCATTCATACCATATTTACAAACAGCCCAGAGGCCTCCCGAGTCCACATGTCTGTCACTTCCCTCACATGTGAAAGAGCCAGCGGAGTCATGGGAAGTCCCCCACGCTCCTAAGTCAGCCGCGTCACTGGATAAGAGCCACCGGAGGGATGGGATGTCCTTCGAAGTAGTCTGTACAGTTGTCCAAAGCGTCTGTTTAGTTCTTGTCTTTTTGGCTTCGTGTGTGGGTTCCATGTCAGTCTTTTGTCGAGATGAAAGTCTAAATACCGTAGTGTCTTGGATACTAAGAGAGGAATAGATTTAAAAGGAACTAGTGGACAAGACTTGCGACAGAGGGTGGAGGTAATATGGGAACATTTTGCTTTATTAACTTTGATCCGCCATTGGTTGCACCAATACTCGATCTTATCAAGGTGTTTTTGAAGGTTATATTGGGGTCTGGGTGCGATGACAAGACTGCAGTGTCATCTGCAAATGATGCCAAGAAGGTATTGGGGGTAGAGGGGACATCAGTGGTGTATAGGTTATTAAGGATAGGACCCAGGACGCTCCCCTGTGGAACTCCTGCTTTTATGGGATAGTAGTTGGAATGTTCTGAACCACAGCGGAATCGGAAGAGGTTTGCAAGGTAGGACAGTAGGATTAGGAAAAGGGTATGTGGTAAATCTGTTTTGAGCTTGTAAAGCAAAACCTGCGAGCCAAACCCTGTCAAAAGTTTGAGCTATGTAATGCAATTATAGATGTAGGTTAGGAAGATTATGGCTTTATGAGGAAACTGTTTGAGAATTTGAGGATTAAGAAGATCATATCCAGGGAATTTCCGGTAAGGTAAGTTTTTCAGATGATATTTGACCTCAGAGGGGCTAACGGCTTTTGGTGAAGTGAGGAAACCTTCCACAGTTGTGTTGTGAGTATGGTTTTCATGTGAAAGGTGAGGTGTGAAAGTATGGGTAAAGATGCCGAGCAAATTCCGCCGACCTATCCCCATCCGAAGCCGCCCAGAACCCATCGTCAAGACGGAGTGGTTGTGAAACAGGATGATACTTTAGGATTTTTTTGGTTACATTCCATAGGAAGTTATCCCTGGTAGACAGAGAGGAGAGGTAGGAATTGAAAGAATAAAAATGCATTTCTCATTATCAACAATATTTTTTTTTAAATATAAAATAAGTTGTCAAAGATAGCCTTGAACGCACGTAATCTAGATAAGAGCCTACGACGCTAAAAGTAGGCCACAGTAGAGGTTCTTAGGGTTTGGCCGGCCACCCCACTCTTATCACTAGCACAGCTGGTCTACTACCAGCCTCTCAATATGGCCGCCTTCTCTATGAAACGACCAACATACACTGAGCAAATACGGTCCACAGCTTCACAATCCACTCACCTCTAGACAGCTCCCCCGTGAACAGTTCACCCAATAGTCTGTTGAAACAGTTCTACGACCTAAGCACTTCCTTTAAACAGTAGCGAAAACAGTTTGTTTGCAGAGCGACACGAATACGGTTTGTTAAAGTTCAGCGCAGGCGCAGGTTTCCTGCTTCAAAGTGGAGAAGAAAAAAATGAGGAACTCTAATCATACCCTACCATCATCACGTTTATTCTAGATCACTTGCGAATATAAAAAAAAACAAAGACACGACGCGCCTACCGCAAACGTGTTAAGTATCACTAATGACAGCTCTGCCTTGGCAAGAAGAGCCCAAGGGCAGGTGTTGCAAGAAGAGCTGACCAGCAGCTGTAGTCAGGGGTCAAGTTCACGCTGTCTGCAGCCCTCAGCACGTCCATTATCTCTCTGCCTCTCATCTTTATTGCTTCTTTGGTTGCCGGGCTGTCCGCTTCCCAGACCCATACATGGGGCGTCACTCAAGAAGAAAACGCAATAAAGAACTCATCCGATCAACTCCTCGGTTATCGATTCTGACAAAAGCTATTATTTTGGAAAGGTGTTCAGTACCCACCAAAAAAGGTTCCCCTGAAGGTCGTCAGCAATAAAATCCCCCAGGTAACCAGCCTTGGGTTAGTTGGCCGAGCAAAGTGTAGTTCATAAAACAACGTATTCTAATTGTCAAAACAAGGAGAAGGAATTCTGGTCAAAAATGAAGAGATCAACAATTAACAAAATAATAAATAAAACGAACATCCAGATAATTCACCTTCCGTGTGCCAACTAACCCCAAAAGCGTTTAAAACAATATGGCCTCCCCACCTTTGCACAAAATAGAAACAATAGACAACATTGATGCAATCACAAACAATTATTGGAAACTTCGCAGAGCATTCCACAGCTTCACCAAAACAAAAAAATGTTCATGAAAAATTTCACTTAATGGCAAAAAACACGTTTGTTGGTCACTTCATTCGAACTAAAACAGTGGCAGATGATACAACTGAATAGACCTGTCACAACATCCAAGAAGACATTTCTCTGACACCCTCCGTGGAAAAATTTAGAAGCAGAATTTCATCTAACCCTTTATACTAAGTAGCCCCGCAATATGTGACAATGGAAACTCCCATTAATCTACCCTCCAGAACATTTTATTTTGTACTGCACTTGTCTCTTCCTGTCTGTTAGATATGTTAAAATGTGCCAGTGACAGTAGCATCTTACATTCGTGGACTAAGAGGAGTACTCATCCTCGCTGTCAATTGAGACAGGTCTGAATCCAAAATACTTCAGAGGTTACATTCTAGAACCAACTTAAATAGCGCTTATGCTTTCTATATATCTGTCTCCGTCTGTTGGTTTTTGCGTGCTTAGGTTTCCCTGTTTAACCAAAACCATAAATATTCAATCTGTTGAACGTACAACTAACTAAGTAATAGTAAAAAGTATGGCATTTCAGTGGACTGTAAATAAATTAATTCATTAAAAAGCATGTAACCGAAGTTTTGGTAGCTACAACGAAACCCTCTGAGTGTGCGATTTATAACATGACATGTATTTTTTTTTTAATCTTCTTGAAATTCAACCTCATAAAAATAAATAAAAACTTCCATATTACTGTAAGCCTAACCGAATATTTTATTTTATTGCTTCAATAATTTCATTTTTATTTTTATCCATGGTCACATCGTCTATCCAGAATTCAAGCTTAAACAAGAGACTATTAAGAACCAGAACAGACACAGGGATGAAAAAAAGGGTACTGGTTTTGATAAAACCGAAGACTCTATACAAAATAAATTAAAACCGGCTTAAGAATTTTTTACGCAATTTAGATGGGGCTACGTAGTATTAGGCATACCATTGCCATACCACGAGCTATAACTTATATATATATATATATGTAAAGAAAGTAAGCTTTCTTCAATTAAATTAGTAGTGCTTTGTATATCACGCGCGTGCTTCAGGTGGCTGCCACTAGGTGAAGCTAGAGACATATGACCAGAAGGTTTTCAAAAGGTTTTCAGTGTGAAACAATTAAGTAAAGTGCAAACAGTGATAACAATAAACTGTAATTGTTGTTTCTTTTGTTTTACAGGTATGAATTTAGATTTTATTTGTAATAGTTGTAAACTAATTATCAATTAAAAGAAAATAAACTTTTGTTTTACAGAGAAACAGATTACTTATTGTTATAAGAAGAAGACCTAACCACCTTATATATATATATATATATATATATATATATATATATATATATATATATAATATAATAAGTGAGTAAATTGGAGGATTCCTGGACTATGTAACTATGTCAATAATGTATATTGTATATGCGGTACGAATGAATGAAAAAATGAAACTTTTTAACTATGGTAAGAATGCGACCTTTATGACATGCAACTATCTGTTTCTCTGCTAGGGCAGGTCGTAATTTTATTCAAATTATATACACAAGTACACACTAATTCACGATTGATTATTGACGTATAAATGAGTATACAAGCACCCTCAGTTTTACACATTAAAATAAAAATTGTAAAAATAAAAGTATTTATAGATATGTACTAACTAATGTTACTATCATAATATAATACTCTACTCTTCGTCAGCCTACACTGGCTCGTATGCGGTGACGCGGCTGATGGAAGAGCGTGGGGGGCCTTCCCAGCTTCCTCATTCCTAGAGGGAGGTGACAAACATGTGGATTTGGGAGGCCTCTGCGCTTTTTGTAAATATTGTATGAACGAGCGTGTGAATGATGGAAATGTAAATATGGTATGAATGAGAACATTTAACTCAATTACTTATTGCCTAATAAGGCAGATTGTAATTTTAGCAAAAAAAAAAAAATATAATAAGTAATATAAAAAAGACCTGTTTCATTAGTTTGTGATTGAAAATACAAAACATAAACCTGTTTTGAGCACAATTGATGAAGAAGCATAGCAAACGGTTAGGAAATAGGAGTTCTAAGTTGATTTTGTTATTATGACGAAGAAATTTTGTATCATTGTAGTTCAGATATGTTGTATCAGTTTTACGACAGTTTTCGCATATAGCATTCATGCATACGAAATACCACTCCATACCTTCATAAAAGTCGAGCCTCTCCCTTTGGTTTATGAATAAAGTTGATGCTTGCTGACTTAGCATCCATCAGGGGACTCAAGCTGTATTAGCAGGCGGATTACAGCTCCCCACTTTCTAACTTTAAGTCGAGCGATCCATGGATCCATTATGTAAGCCCTTACAGGACAGACGCTGTGACTGCTGTGTGTGTTCCCAAGACTGGCAGTAATGCCGGCTTGGATTTAGCCCGATCCTGTAATTAGTACAACCGGGCCGGTATGTAATCCCCTCACAGGATCCCCCACCCTCAGGCGCCCCTTCTGCCTCTGTTTAACCTAACAATATTTAGCAGTGCCTCCACTCATGGTGAATATTGGAGTCGGTGTTACTAACAACCGGGAGTCTCATTTACTTCAGAAAAAAACTATGGGAACGTCCACATCATCTGTTTAAGACAATGCTATGACTTCTGCTACAAGTGGTTATTTATAATACTTGAAAAGCATTAACAGTCAACAAGAAGGACACTTATTTCTGCTTATAAACCCGAGACTATAACCTAAATAATCCCTTGAAACTTATCAGGCGTGTGAACTTACAACGGAGAATGCCACTTACAAATTTCAAGGATAAGTAGATAAATTAGAGTGGTTTCCTTGAAGAAACGAATTTCGGAGTGGAGACACATCGCAGTATCAACTGCTAATGAATGCTAATTACATTCCCCTCCGGAAGACATCGTAAGGGTTTCGATGTGGGCACTGGCTGCTCCATCTTTGGCCTATAAAATTCCTGTTTAGCGACCTTGCTTATTCAAAAGGAAGTTAGGAGACTTAGTGGAGTAAGCTGATCTGCTTTCCCATTTCCACCTATTCCATGACCCGCGAACACTGCCATAGAATGACTTTCAAGCTCACCAAATAAATGCTTCAATACAAGTTTCCATATGAGCCATGAGACTGAAGAACAAAGAGAGCATCTGTAATTTACCACCTAAATAGTTCAACATAGCTATTGCTAGTTTCCACCATAAACGAAATTTATTCGCTCTCAACAGGGAACTATTGTAACCAACTTTCATGTGTATCCATGACAGTGGTAACAAATGTATTAGTAAAACTAAAGTAGACTGTCATCGGCCAAAGGAAAAATATAGTGGAAAGACCTACTAGAAATAATCCCCACCCTTCCCAAGTTTTTTTTTATATTAGCTAGGCCCTTGGTTGATGGGGATAGTTCAGCTTTAGTTTCAATTTTGTCATATTTCTCTCTTCGAAGTATATTATAAGTAATTATTATTCTGGGGTTCAACCTCCTCACGATTGAAAGATTCCGTTTTTTTCTCTACTCGCAGCAAATAATAGTTGGCTCTTAATATATTTTAACTTTTAACTATTTGTCTAATTATCATTAAAAACTATATTTTTTTTCAAAGTATTTTGCAGCACGAATTTTTTGAACAATTGCCGGAACATGACTTATTTTTTTTAAATGTGATAGTTCTTTTTTATTTTCTAAGTAAATAGTCCATAACAATTACATAACCAATTGCACCTCTTTATGTGGTTGCTATTATTCATGGAAAAATCCTTCCCAGAAAGCCAATATTGGTTGCGAGCTGTCTTCATCTTCTTTCATTTTAGATTGAATGGCGTGATGAAATTTGCTGTTATCACATTAGGCAGAACGTATCTTCATCTTATTGCCAAGTTTGATTTCATTCAAGGTCCAGGGCTTCTAAGGTACCGGCAGGCAGCCACCTCTTATAGAGGTTTATCTCTCAGAATTTAGCTCCAGAAACCCTGTTTCAGTTTACTTATGAACATGAATAATAAGAGCCAGGACCATAAGGGCATCTTGGAGTTGAGGAAGTCACCAGTTCCTGAACTAGAGAAGCTACTGAACCTTACTGCCGGAAGTGTGAAAGAGAGGTACTAACAACATCCCTGTGGTGGAAAAAATGTTCTGAAAGTGTTCCTAATAAACAGTCACAACGTGAAGAAGAAGATTACTAAACTGATGTAGAAAAAGGGTTACAGATTTTTTAATATGGTTTACTAGCTCAATTCTACATGCACCTTTTATTCATGAAATCAAATGAGTGGCAATGAAAAAAGGCTGTAAACAAAGACTTCACAACCGTGGGAGGCAGGAAGGTATATTCAGTATATCGTATCCAACTAAAACAACGACAAATAATTCTCTCTTGAAATACTTATAAGTGTAATCATGGCTAGAGTGTGGGTGGACACTCGTGGTCCATGTCACTGGTGATTCGGAGCTTTCATATGCAACTGTCTAAGTTTTATTGTTTTAATTAAGCATGGTCCTTATCAAAATAACAGTTAACAGATCCAGTTGAGCACAGATGGAAACCCTTGCCTCCGTCGATCTGTGGCACTCAATCTCACTTATTTCACTGGGATTACTATTCCTCTATTATCATTGAATAATAACAGCTTTTATTGAGCAATAATTACAATCTGCCTTTTATAAGGCAATAAGTAATTAAGATATATGCTCTCATTCATAAAATATTTACAGTTCATCATTCACTGGCTCATTCATACAATATTTACAGACAGCCCAGAGACCCCCCAAATCCACCGCGAAGAGAAAGCGGAGTCTTGGGAAGTCCCCCACGCTCCTCCGTCAGCCGCGTCACCGGATCCTAGCCAGTGAAGGCTGTCCAAGAGCGCGAGAGCGACAGACGCTCAGGACATGATTGGAGAGACTGGCCATTGCCAGGACTCCCACTGTCACGCGGTTATAGCAGGCCACGAGGCCACTGCCGTTTCAGTCTCCGAGGAGGATTATAGGGATGAGTGGCGCAGTGCAATGACTGTGCTACAGGATTAGGGTGGTTGGAAAAGCTACTGTGGAATTTCGTAAATTTGGAAGGGATGAGTTCTAGAATGTAGGGTATATTAAGGTCGTTATGAAGGGTTTTGTTGCTGACATAATAAGGGGCATTTACTATTGTTCTCAGGACTTTTGATTAAAGGATTGGATACGCTTGATGTTCGACTTTTTTGCTGTCCCCCATAGCTCTATTCCGTATGTCCAGATTGGTTTAAGTATAACTTTGTAGATTAGTAGTTTATTTTCTATTGAGAGATGGGATGTCCTTTGAAGTAGTCTGTACAGCTGTCCAAAGCGTCTGTTTAGTTCTTGTATGTGGGTTCCAGGTCAGTCGTTTGTCAAGATGGAAGCCTAAGTACCGTACTGTCTCGGATACAGGGAGAGGAATAGAATTAAAATAAACTAGTGGATAAGACTTGCGACAAAGGGTGAAGGTAATGTGGGAGCATTTTGCTTCATTAACTTTGATCCGGCATTGATTGCACCAATACTCGATATCGTCAAGGTGTTTTTGAAGGTTATGGGATGCTATGTCGGGGTCTGGATGGGATGACAAGACTGCAGTGTGATCTGCAAATGTGGCCAAGAAGGTATTGGGAGTAAAGGGGACATCAGCGGTGTATAGGTTATAGAGGATGGGGCCCAGGACACTGCCCTGTGGAACTCCTGCACTTATGGGATAGTAGTTAGAGTATTCTAAACCACAGTGGACTTGGAAGAAGCGGTTTGAAAGGTAGGACTGTAGGATTAGGAAAAGGGTCTGTGGTAAATATCTTTTGAGCTTGTAGAGCAAACCTGCGTGCCAAACCCTGTCAAAAGCTTGAGCTATAACGAGAAAGGCAGCAGTGCAATACTGTTTGGTTTCAAAGGCTGAGGAGATGTGATCAACAACGCGAAGGCCTTGTTGAGCAGTGGAATGTCGTTGGCGGAAACCAAACTGGTGTGTGGGAAAAAGGTTTTTGGATTCAACAATTGGAAATAGACGTTTTAGTAGGAGTTTCTCAAATATTTTTGAGAGGATAGGGAGTAGGCTAATTGGACAGTAAGATGAGGCGTCATTGGGTGGTTTACCGGGTTTGGCGAATAGGACAATAATGGAATGTTTCCAGAGGAGAGGAAAGTGCGTCGTTCGGATAATGCAATTATATATATAGGTTAAAGAGATTATGGCTTTAGGAGGAAGTTGTTTGAGAATTTGAGGAGTAAGGAGATGAAGTGAAGAAATCTTCCACAGTTGTGCTGTGAGTATGGCATTGATGAGAAAGGTGAGGTGTGAAAGTATGGGTAAGATGCAGAGCAAATTGCTTCGACCTATCCCCATCCGAAGCCGCCCAGGACCCATCATCACGACGGAGTAGATGTGAAACAGGTTGATACTTTTTTTGGATTTTTTTGGTTACATTCCACAAGGAGTTATCCCTGGTAGACAGAGAGGAGAGGTAGGAATTGAAGGAATCGGAACGAAAGTATGCCAATCGCCGCTTTACCAATCGGCAGTACTGATTGTACGAGCGGCGATCAGCAGGATGCCGGGATCTTTGCCACACTGTTCTGGAGTGGCGTTTGGATTTGATTAGGTCTTTGAGATGCTGAGATAAATGATTATGATTATGGATTTTTGGGTGACGATAGGGTGACGATGCCTCCCAAGCCTACCTCTGGACCAGGGTAGTGAAAGAATGCACTGCAAAGAATGCATCGTCTAGGTCTTGGGATGTTTTCAGTGACACTTTGAGTTAAATGGAGCCTGTAAGAAGCTGGCGGAAGTGGTCCCAATCTGGGACCCTAATAAATGAAGGAGGAGGCAGTTTGTGAATTGGTCTTAGGGAAATGGTTAATAATAAAGGGCTATGATCGGAGGAAAGGTCATCGAGGCGCTTGAGTGAATAGTTTAGTGTTCCTAAACTATTGTAGAAGAAGAAGTCTAGGAGATCGGGATTTCGGTTGGGATCTGATGTCCAATAGGTGGCTGTGTCAGGAGGGATCGTGGAGCAATGTTTCCGTGTGAGTGCAGACAGCAAAGCACGTCCGCGTGTATTCGTGGATCTTGACCCCCAGTAATGGTGCTTCGCATGAAAGTCCCCACCCACAAGGAAACAATGTCCTATGGAGTCTAGAAAGGAGATGGATTGGGAATCGGAAATGGATTTATTGGGAGGGCAGTACACTGATGCTAGAGTAAGGGGGAAAGGGAAGGTGGTGATTGACACTGCAGTGGACTGAAGGAAATCATGTGCTACCAAAGGAACTATGTGATGAGAAATGGAATTATGAACAATGACAGCGGTACCTGCATGAGCTCTTCCATCTGGGTGATCAGTTCGGTAAGTTAGGTACTGTCGAACCGTAAATGGTCGTTTACTGGTAAGTCTTGTTTCAGTAATGAGAGCTACGTCGATGTTCTTTTCGTGGAGTAGTGCTGTCAGTTCGTTAGTTGGAGAGCTTGGAGGTGAAGGAATATGCGAGATGTGTGGTTGAGGATGGGATTGGGTTTGCTGGTTGGCGGGATGAGCGGAATGCTGGGGAAGAGATACTTGCGGACGAGAAGGGGGCAGTGCCTGTGACTGCTCTCTGTTCCGAACGGCATCAGCAAAAGAGACAGAAGGCCTCAAATTTCTGGTGGGGGCACTTCTTGAGCTACTTGTCGCTGGCCTCTCTTCTTCTGGCCGACGACGTTGCTCGCTCCTGGACTTGAGGATTCTATAGGCCTCACAGCCCTTGTAGTTGGCCGGATGGTCTTGCTGGCAGAGCACGCATACAGCAGGCGATTTTAGGGGCTTTTTGTACAATTCGCTTTTGTGCTGCCCACTACACTTTACACACCTAGGAGGGTGGTGACAGTACGATTTCGTGTGCCCATATGCCTTGGCAATTATGGCATTGGACGATGTCTCTTTTGGGGTAAGGTTTTTCGACCTGTATTCTTGTGTAATACAGGGTTGTTAAATCATAAATTTTCTCCACGCCAGATGTCCGCTCGAGATCTACAAAAAATAACGGTAATGCCGTTTTGGTAGATTCGTTTTGTTGTCTGTCCTCACGTAAAACGTTGGTTATTTGGCGAACTTTAAATCCCAGAGCTAATAGTTCGTCTTCAATTTCATCAGCTGGTGTGGTCGGGTGCAGATTTCTTATCACTACTCGAAGCGATCGTTCTTGTTTCAACTGATATGTATGGAAGTCTGCATTGGTTTCTTCCAAATACTTGATGATCGCTCGATAAGTATCGGGAGTGTCTGGGGAAATTTTTGTATCCCGAGAGCGATTGAGGCACGTATATTTTCCGGGACCTACAACTTTGCTCATTTGTAAGCATAGTAATTTAAAGTTGCTAATTTCGCGTACAAATATAGCAGGTTTGACCACCTGGCCTCAACGGTGTTTGGCGTGAAGAAAGGCGACTCTATGGCGGTTTCTTTTTTGGATGTGCTGGCTTGTGGAGGTATCTCCTCCATGGAACTAGCTGCAGAGGAGGTCATTTGTACGTTCCTGGTTGAGCGTCTTGGTTTAGCTTTACTGGCGATGATGTCGGGGTTGGACCTAGTGACCTAGATCTTTTTTTTTTATTTTGAGAAATTACTTGTTGATAAAATCTCATTTTATCATAACAACGTTTTTTTGTTAGTAAAGAAAAAAGTACGTAGCGCCGGTTGTATGCAAGCTCACAACCTCCAGTGGCGAGTCACGGGTCTTGGCTCTGAGCCACCAGACCGTAGCGGCTCAGAGATTAAATTGAGTGGCGTTAGTGAACGATCCGAATTGCGCTATGACAAATGCTTCTCAATATGGCCGACTTCTCCGTCCGATTTCACTTTCACTTTTCCTCTATTATCTAAAAAATTCATTGTATTCTATAAAAATCGTTTCATATAACTTTATGGACGGTAATAATCACAATTATTCTAAAAAGTAGATAGCCTTTACCGGTCATTACTCACATAAGAACACCAATGGCCCATAGGTCAACTTCCTGGCAAACATCGAATAAGCAAACACAGCGATCACCCTAGATAACTAAGACAACCATTGGCTTCGCCAAGTACGCACTGTTTCGAATAGTGGAACATACGTTCTAACAATGCACACGGTAGTGTACACATGAAGCAAGGTGAACTTTTCAATTACCACCGACATTACACACTGGAACTTTCGGGTTACATTTTTGAAAAAAAAATATAAATTTCTGTGAATATGCTCCCCCTCAAATGTTAAAGACAGAAGGGCAGATTAAGACATTTAAACTAAAAAAATAAAATTATCACTTCTATTATTATAAGTTTTTGAGATAGTCATTGAGGCAGACTGTAAATTAACAAAATTTTACTGTCTTTTACAAGGTTTTTATTCTGTTACTCTTCTTTATAGTAACTTCATTAGCAAATCAACGTTTTCACATACCGAATTACAGTAAGAAACAGTAAGAAAAAAAAGTGTACAATGGACTAATTGGGCATTTTATGCATTTGTTAAAGAGTAGTTTTGCACTGAAAAATTAATTTTCTTATCTCAGTGACTGTTATTTTAGCTTAATCTCCTACATGTAAGATTGAATTGAAGGATGTTGAAAGAGGCTCATCGCTCAACTGTTGAAGATTTCCTTACTTCACCTACCCCTCTCTCACTACCACCAAAAGCCGTTAACCCCTCTGAGGTTAAATATCTTCTGAAAAAATTACCTTACCGAAAATCTCCAGGATATGATCTCCTTCCTCCTCGGATTCTCCAACATCTTCCTCCTAAAGCCATATCTTCCTAACCTACATTTATAACTGCATTATCCGGACGACGCATTTTCCTCTCCTCTGGAAACATTCCATTATTGTCCTATTCGCCAAACGCGGTAAACCACCCAATGACGCCTCATCTTACCGTCCAATTAGCCTACTCCCTATACTCTCAAAAATATTTGAAAAACTCCTATTTAAACGCCTAATTTCAATTATTGAATCCAAAAACCTTTATCCTACTTACCAGTTTGGCTTCCGCCAACAACATTCCGCTGCTCAACAAGGCCTTCGCATTGTCGATCACATCTCCTCAGCCCTCGAATCCAAACAGTATTGCACTGCTGCCTTTCTTGATATAGCTCAAGCGTTTGAAAGGGTTTGGCACGCAGGTTTGCTTTACAAGGTCAGATGATAATTACCACAAACCCTTTTCTTAATCCTACAGTCCTACCTTTCAAACCGCTTCTTCCAAGTACGCAGTGGTTTAGAATATTCTAACTACCATCCCATAAAAGCAGGAGTTCCACAGGGCAGCGTCCTGGGTCCCATCTTCTATAATATATACACCGCTGATGTCCCCTCCACCACCAATACCTTCTTGGCAACATTTGCAGATGACACTGCAGTCCTGCCAACCCATTCAGACCCTAATATAGCATCCCAACACCTTCAAAAACACCTTGATGAGATTGAGTATTGGTGCAACCAATGGCGAACCAAGGTCAATGAAGCAAAATGCTCCCACATAACCTTCACCCTCTGCCACCAGTCCTGTCCGCCAGTTTTTTTTAAATTCGATTCCTCTCCCTGTGTCTGAGATAGTAAGGTATGTAGGCTTCCATCTCGACAAAAGACTAACATGGAACCCACATACGAGGCTATAAAGCCAAGAACTAAACAGACACTTTGGACAAATGTACAGACTACTTCGAAGGACATCCCATCTCTCAATAGAAAATAAACTACTTATTTACAAAGTTATACTTAAGCCAATCTGGACATACGGAATAGAGCTATGGGGAGACAGCAAAAAAGTCGAACATCAAGCGCATCCAATCCTTTCAATCAAAAGTCCTGAGAACAATAGTAAATGCCCCTTATTACGTCAGCAACCAAACTCTTCACAATGATCTGAATATACCCTATATTTTTGAACTCATCCCTTCCAAGTTTATAAAATTCTATAGTAACCTATCCAACCACCCTAATTCCCTAGCACAGTCATTGCACTGCACCACTCATCCCAATAATCCTCCTTGGAAATTAAAATGGGAGTGGCCTCGTGACCTGCTATAACTAAGTGTTAGTGGGAGTCCTGGCAATGGCCAGTTTTTATAATCATGTCCTGAGCGTCTGTGGCTCTCGCGCTCTAGGTCAGCCTCCGCTGGCTCTTATCCAGTGACGCGGCTGACTTAGGAGCGTGGGGGACTTCCCAAGACTCCGCTACCTCCTTCGCATGCAAGGGAGGTGACAACCATGTGGACTTGGGGGCCTCTGGGCTGTTTGTAAATATTGTATGAATGAGCGAGTGAATGATGTAAATATGGTATGAATGATAACATTTATCTCAATTACTTATTGCCTAATAAAGAAGGCAGATTGTAATTTTATCTTAACAAATTGTTGCTGAAAGTGGGGTTTTTCTGATGTAAGTGAATCACACTGAAATCCGCCTTGCACGGAAGAAGAGTCAACCCTTCGGCTCTCTTCAGTTAACACTCTATGATATTGATTTAAACAGAAAACTCACTAAAAAATCAACATAATTCTAATAAATAAATTACGTGTGTTCCTAAAAATATCTTTACAATATATATATATATACATACACATATATAGATGATTATGCCCTAAGCAGACACAAAGAACAAATAATAAATTCTGTTTAAAATTTCAAATTCTGATGCCAGTCTTGCCATAAATGTTTTTGTCTCCTACTGCTGGGGCTGATTACAAGAAATAGCATTAACGTCATTAGAATATTCCTTTCAAGAAGTTCGTTGATATTTCAACTTCATTATCGCATTGAAGGCATTGAAAAACCGTAGCCTTGACATCTCCCCCGAAAAAGAAGAAAAACCCACAATGATCACTTTATACCAAATTCCCATCATAAGATTTTCTTAACTTTCTTTCATTCTTTCTTTTTTATTTTTTGTAAATTCAATTTGAAATGCAAATAGTGAAGAGCCAGTATGTCATTAGAGACTACGGAGGTCATGAGAACAAAGAGCCTCGGTTCTTTCATGACAGAACTTTAATCCCTTCTTGGAGTTTTAATTTATTTCCTTTTGCTTTGTTTTGTTTTGTTTTCTTTCTATGTTTTTCTCTTCGTTTTCTACAGCCTAACTTAAATTAGCACTCTGATTTTTCAGTCTTTTCTCTCTCGTTTCTACCAAGGGTAACCTATTCCACTTGCAACAGCAATATATCTGTAAACGTGACAGAATTGCCTACTGAACCTATTACTATTTATCAACCTATAACATTAATATTTATTGTAAAAACTATTAAGAAACCTTTGTCTACCCACATCAAATCTGTTTTTTATATCTTAGTAATAAAATGCCATTTTCAGAGATACAATTAGACACTAAACACACATAAAAGTTACATATGAAATATTATAATAATGAGATTAATAATAATTAAAATTGTTATTGATACATAGGTTTTAATGGTTCAACAACTCGGCCTACACACAGTTTTTGTTCCAATAATTTTTAATAAAGTATAAAAATAATGCAATCATGTTTATCATTAAAATAATTTTTTTTATTATTATTGTAATAAAAGTAGCTTTTTTGGTTAATATTTATAAAAATGAAATTTGAGAATAATGTAGGCCTGGTTAACATTAAAACATTAAAACCTATGTTTCAACTAGTAACAGTTTTAATTGAATCATCTTTACGAATGCTATTTATGATGCCACGTCAAGCTGAGCATTGACGCATTCATAATCTGTTTGAAAATAGAGCCTCTCCCTTCGAATATAATGATTTTTCAGCATAATGTTTACAATAAATTTATGAATGTATTCATTTTTCATCCACAAAGTGAGTCCGCCCATCACCTTTTAAATAATCTCATCGGAATCGTAATAAATAGAACTAAGATTGTATAACCTCAAACAATGTGTAAAATGTAGTGACAATACTGAAATTATTAAAAGCACAAAATAAAATTTCAGTTAATATATTGAAATTAAGGTAGATTCTAGAATGGTGTTAGATATGTTAAAAAAAATGAAGGGATTAAAACAAAACATATATATATATATATATATGTGTGGATAATCTACGATTTTTTTTTCATCAGTCTCCTACTGGACTACATATTCCCCACTTTAAGAAAAACTTGTTCAATTAGTCCGTGTTGATAAGGTTAAGGTCTGTTTCAGAATAACCTGTGATTTGCCTCCAGTTTTGTAAAACAATTATGTGATGTGAAACTCTGTCTCCATGAACCATTGTTTTCAGCAAAAATACATACCATAAATTATTACAAAGCTTCTATTTCCTTTTTTCCTGTGACCTGGGATAAATTGTAATAAATTAATTACTAAAATACACGGAGGAGGACGATGTCTGAGCAATCGCCTGGCATATTACCTTACCTACTTCCGCCGCATTATGGTCAGCAGCACCATAGAAAAATACCTTGTCAGGGTACTCATAATTAGTGTTCATGGTGGCTAACTATTTATTTGACTGAAGAGCATCTACATGTTTTATGAGGACATCTCTAGTTCCTCACGAGGACTAGAGGCCAAGAACACTTAGATGGTCACCTAACCCAATAAGAAACAATTCCCATGATAGAGATTTATATTAGTTCAATTCCACTTAGGCTGATTATTTTTAAATATTCATTTTTTGAAAAAGCAGCAATCGTCCAAAGAATAATTAAAAAATGCAATGAAGCGAGGATTAACGAGCCAGAGGTCCTTGCTGCTCGGCTGCTAACGTGTTGAAAGGGACCAGGGTGGAGGGCACATTGAAAATTTTCAATAAACTACATTTTCATTATCATTACCAGGAATATTATGTATCTTTAAATTTCATTACTTTTTAAAGGATAATTTTATTTGTTATACTCAAATTAAATATTTCATTTTCATCAGTTTATTACAATACATCTCAGGTCACATAAAAAAAAGGAAATAACAGTTGTGTAATAATTTACTGTAATTATTTTTGCTGATATCAGCTTATTTTTTAACAGACCTCAACTTAATTATCATGGACATAAAGGTTCATATACAGAAAAGGTTTGCTAAAAGTTGGAAATAGAAGTTGGCTGATAGAAAAAATCGTGAATATTCCATGATTTTACGAAACACAGAAGCATAATTTAGCAGCACGAAAACCACCTTTAAATGGATTTTACAAAGACTAATTCCACTTGTTTTTGAAAAAAGTTTTGTATAGCTTACGACGCTATAACCGAAAATTACTTAACTTAAGTAGTTTTTTAGTTATCGCTCTCTATTCAAGAAAAAAAGTTAAAAAACACAAATTTGAATTTACTTCATTCCTATTCGGAATTGGACCAAAACTCCTAAACTTTTTCTTTACCTTACATTTACGTTAAACCCTGTATATATATGATCGTTTTATTGGTTAGTTACGAACGCCAACAAGTAAGCTGCTGGCGCCCGGATGACATCTAACCATATGAGGCAACCCTCATTTATCAGGTCTTGTTATGGAAACAATAATTCGTCCTTCCCTAAGCAATAGCCCAGATGACGCCCACCGGCTGAGCCAACATCCACCTATATTTCCCACGCCCCGCTGAGAAGGCATGATCCATTTCTCCCTATATAAACCTTCCCCAGAATTTACCCGTCCTCGCTCAGACACACTCTCTCTTCCCGCTGAGATGTAAGACAGTATTTACTAACCGTTACCTCGTTGTACTTTTGAATAAACTATTCTTGAAAGTCTATCAGTGTAAACTTCTTTAACCGGTTTTAATTTTGCGACTTGTTAATTATTTTAACTTTCATTATTAATCTACAACGCAAGACATTTGTGAAAATTTTATGATTAAATACAATAAAAAACATAAGCGTATACAAGTAACACTGTACCCATTGGGCTCCACAACTAAGGTTATTTCAAAAAACAGAAATCACTTAAATAGGAAAAATTTCACCGGTATATTGAACAATATTGGTTTAATTTCCACTGTGTATTCCTGGGGGTGCGTTTTTTTTTTTAACACTGATAAATTAATGACTGTTTATAACATAATAAGTGAGGAAGTCGGTACTGAATAGCATATTTAATTAGAGTCTATTTTTTTTATTTTTTACTAAGGGAAGTTGATTCATTTTTTAGCTTTAACCATGTGGACTTGGGGGACCTCTGGACTGTTTGTGTAGATAGTATGAATGAGCGAGTGAATGAAAACTGTATATTGGTATGAATGCGATCATTTATCACAATTACTTATAGCCCAATCAGGCAGATTGTAATTTTATCTTAATAAAAATTAACAAGTAAAAAAAAAAAAAAAAAAAACCTATGACTAAGAAAAACAAAACCAAATATTCGGAATATATTAAAATGTGCCATATATCATCTGAATATATTAATATTCATGGTTCTTTTGTTAGGCGTCCCATTTTAAGAACCATCGTTAACACAACGCATTTTTTTTTGAATGATTGAAAAGCAACAGATACACGATTAATTGGATCAACCAATCACCCATCCATTCATTTGAAATCATCATTGATTGCAGTAATCATCTACAAGCTGCCCTGTCATTAATATCGCTAATCTCGCGGCTATGTCAGATTGTTTTGTCCCTCAATCACTCCGGTCCAACAGATGAGAAACGCTGTTTCATTCAAAGATTCAATTTTCAAAGTTCTGTGTAAACAAAAGCGCATAATCATTACATAAGGATCTAGGAAATCCTCAAATGGATAGTTATATTTAATATATTCCTCGATCTCTCCACAACACCGCATGTTATTCAGAACGTTTTTGACAGCTCTAAAATCCTCTACTCTCAACTCTAAAATGCCATCCTCATTTACTAAAATAAAATGTCACATGATAAAAAATAATGATCGTTAATTTGTAGAAAAACTTAAAGTAGAAGAAAAATCAGCAACTTACATTCACAATAAATAAAACGTCTATATAACATTTTGAAAGAACCTGCGCATACAATTTATTAAGCAAACAAAACTGTTACAAATCTGTAATCAAGCAAATTACGTAAAACGAATACTAATAAAAACGTCATATTAATTATTTCTATGGCTACCCACCCAATCATTTGTTTAAAATTTTTAAAGTTATATGACCTATATAGGTATAAATACAAATATGGTTATAAAAGGGTTGTTAGTAAGACTGATTCCATTCTGCGACTGGCTTTATTTAGTAAGCATGGAGGGGGTGGGTTTCTTGGTATTCTTGGGCGCACATTTTCTCTATTCTATTTATATTCTCCAATGTGAGGGAATCTTATTTGATCTCTGTGTTTTCCAAGCTTTTGATTATTTGTTTCTGTCAATTTTATCTGTAGCAAATCAACTCAATTTGGCTGGCAGAACTCTATAGTTTTTGATGTTCCTTGCATGTGGTAAATAGTTTTCATTAATTCTGACGACAAAAAAATTGTTGCATTCATCACTAGATATTATGCGTGAACCCAATCTATCTTCTAGCACATAATTTAGTTCACTTTCATTTTAAAAACTTCGATATTCACTACTTGAGAAACACCCTCAAAAGGTGATCAAATTTTACTGGTCAACACTTCAAAAAAATCAACTATGTAACGTTATAATTATTATTAATTCCTTTATTGTGCAATTATTACAATCTGCCTTTTATAAGGCAATAAGTAATTAAGATATATGCTCTCATTCATACAATATTTACAGTTCATCATTCACTCGCTCATTCATACAATATTTACAGTTCATCATTCACTCACTCATTCATACAATATTTACAGACAGCCCAGAGACCCCCCGAATCCACCGCAAAGAGAAAGCGGAGTCCTGGGAAGTCCCCCACGCTCCTCCGTCAGCCGCGTCACTGGATACTAGCCAGTGGAGGCTGACCAAGAGCGCGAGAGCCACAGACGCTCAGGACATGATTGGAGAGACTGGCCATTGCCAGGACTCCCACTGTCACGCGTTTATAGCAGGTCACGAGGCCACTGCCGTTTCAGTCTCCGAGGAGGATTATAGGGATGAGTGGCGCAGTGCATTGACTGTGCTACAGGATTAGGGTGGTTGGAAAGGCTACTGTGGAATTTCGTAAACTTGGAAGGGATGAGTTCTAGAATGTAGGGTATATTAAGGTCGTTATGAAGGGTTTTGTTGCTGACATAATAAGGGGCATTTACTATTGTTCTCAGGACTTTTGATTGAAAGGATTGGATACGCTTGATGTTAGACTTTTTTGCTGTCCCCCATAGCTCTATTCCGTATGTCCAGATTGGTTTAAGTATAACTTTGTAGATTAGTAGTTTATTTTCTATTGAGAGATGGGATGTCCTTTGAAGTAGTCTGTACAGTTGTCCAAAGCGTCTGTTTAGTTCTTGTCTTTTTAGTCTCGTATGTGGGTTCCAGGTCAGTCGTTTGTCAAGATGGAAGCCTAAGTACCGTACTGTCTCGGATACAGGGAGAGGAATAGAATTAAAATAAACTAGTGGACCAGACTTGCGACAAAGGGTGAAGGTAATGTGGGAGCATTTTGCTTCATTAACTTTGATCCGCCATTGATTGCACCAATACTCGATCTCGTCAAGGTGTTTTTGAAGGTTATGGGATGCTATGTCGGGGTCTGGATGGGATGACAAGACTGCAGTGTCATCTGCAAATGTGGCCAAGAAGGTATTGGGAGTAGAGGGGACATCAGCGGTGTATAGGTTATAGAGGATGGGGCCCAGGACACTGCCCTGTGGAACTCCTGCACTTATGGGATAGTAGTTAGAGTATTCTAAACCACAGCGGACTTGGAAGAAGCGGTTTGAAAGGTAGGACTGTAGGATTAGGAAAAGGGTCTGTGGTAAATATCTTTTGAGCTTGTAGAGCAAACCTGCGTGCCAAACCCTGTCAAAAGCTTGAGCTATATCGAGAAAGGCAGCAGTGCAATACTGTTTGGTTTCAAGGGCTGAGGAGATGTGATCAACAACGCGAAGGCCTTGTTGAGCAGTGGAATGTCGTTGGCGGAAACCAAACTGGTGAGTGGGAAAAAGGTTTTTGGATTCAACAATAGGAAGTAGACGTTTTAGTAGAAGTTTCTCAAATATTTTTGAGAGGATAGGGAGTAGGCTAATTGGACGATAAGATGAGGCGTCATTAGGTGGTTTACCGGGTTTGGCGAATAGGACAATAATGGAATGTTTCCAGAGGACAGGAAAGTGCGTCGTTCGGATTATGCAATTATATATGTAGGTTAGGAAGATTATGGCTTTAGGAGGAAGTTGTTTGAGAATTTGAGGAGTAAGGAGATCATATCCAGGAGATTTTCGGTAAGGTAAGTTTTTCAGAAGGTATTTAACCTCAGAGGGGTTAACGGCTTTTGGTGGAAGAGAGAGAGGAATAGGTGAAGTGAGGAAATCTTCCACAGTTGTGCTGTGAGTATGGCTTTGATGAGAAAGGTGAGGTGTGAAAGTATGGGTAAGATGCAGAGCAAATTCCTCCGACCTATCCCCATCCGAAGCCGCCCAGGACCCATCATCACGACGGAGTGGGTGTGAAACAGGTTGATACTTTAGGATTTTTTTGGTTACGTTCCACAAGGAGTTATCCCTGGTGGACAGAGAGGAGAGGTAGGAATTGAAAGAATCGGAACGGAAGGATGCCAATCGCCGCTTTACCAATCGGCAGTACTGATTGTACGTGCGACGATCAATAGGATGCCGGGATCTTTGCCACACTGTTCTGGAGCGGCGTTTGGATTGGATTAGATCTTTGAGATGCTGAGGTAAACGATTATGATTGTGGATTTTTGTGTGACGATGGGGTGACGATGCCTCCCAAGCCGACCTCTGGACCAGAGTAGTGAAAGAATGCACTGCATCGTCTAGGTCTTGGGATGTTTTCAGGGATAATTTGAGGTTTACGGAATCTGTAAGAAGCTGACGGAAGTGGTCCCAGTCAACTGGGCCCCTAATAAATGAAGGAGGAGGCAGTTTGTGAATTGGTCTTAAGGAAATGGTTAATAATAAAGGGCTATGATCGGAGGAAAGGTAATCGAGGCGCTTGAGTGAATAGTTTAGTGTTCCTAAACTATTGTAAAAAAAGAAGTCAAGGAGATCAGGATTTCGGTTGGGATCTGATGGCCAATAGGTGGCTGTGTCAGGAGTGATAGTGGAGCAATGTTTCCGTGTGAGTGCAGACAGCAAAGCACGTCCTCGTGTATTTGTGGATCTTGACCCCCAGTGTTGGTGCTTCGCATTAAAGTCCCCACCCACAAGGAAACGATGTCCGATGGAGTCTAACGTTATAATATTAATTAAAACCACCAAATTCGGCATGTAGTTACTAAGTTTCCTGAAGTAGGCTAAATAGACCCGCTTTCATCTTCAGAAACATTGGTAGAATAATAGGTAACATAAAATACCCTCACTCAGCCTTAGAAGGGTAAATTAATTGATAATTAAATGGCGGAGTAGTAAATCTGGCCATAAAAACGGTATTCAGGGTTAAATTAAGACAACTGCTTAGCAACAACTAAACTTCAGTTTCGAGTATCTCCATATGAGGGTTAGCGTTATGGATTTAATTTAATTAATGCATGTGCCCTTCACCCATATACACCCTGTTATTGAATTTCAGCATTCACCGTTCTTAATCGATCCTAAATTCTTGGGAAAATGTGATGTCTGGTCGCCCCAAGGGGAGAGGACCCCACCGCGGGATGTGGTCTCTACGAACCGGCCGCTGTCCGGTGAGCGTAAAGAAAGAGATAAAACGGATGAACCTGTGTTCTTTGACCTTTGCAGGTGGCCTAGTCGGCGGTCAGCTTTATTCGTATTTATCTGACTCCATAAGATCTTATAAGGTGTGCCCCGACAGCGCGCTATGTTCAGGAGCAGAGGAACAGGGTAGGTATTATAGGTAGTCTATGTGGTCTTGGAATGACCACGAATTCACAATCGGTATCTAAGGGTAGGCGAAAACCTTATAGATCCCAAAGGTGAGTGTGAACCGGAGAGAGGCAGACTGGATCGCTGGGGGAGGCGCTACTAGGTAAAGTTTGTAGGGCCCCAGGAGACCGTCGTCCACATGGAAGAGCAGCTAATTTAGTTACGTCGGACTAACCTTCTGTTGGATAACGTCTGCGTCTTCCTTCAAGAACGAGAGAAACGGCCCAACCACAGAAGAAGTTACTACCTCTGCAACCCTATTAGCATTAGTTTGGCCAATGACGTCATCTGCTATGATAGCCTGACTCACCATGTTAGTTTGAGGTCATGAAGGCAAGAAACATCTGGCTGCAAAGAGCCACGAGGCGGCCACCCATCTCGGTCCGCAGTCCAAGTCTCGTCGCTGGTCGAGGGTCCATTCGGGGGTCGACGGGCTTCACATAGTTGCTTGTAGCTGGTCCGGCATCACAGGGTCTTGGGGTCTTGGCGGTCTCTCCAGAGACAACTATTGGCGGTGGCTTTTTTACCACCGGCGGTGTCGGATGAGGACTTTCAGGTGACTCACTAGTGAGCACCTGGAGTTGATCTCCTACAGGTTTAGGATGGAGCTGGGTTCTTGGGTGCAACGAAGCCTTCTTTGTCGTCCCTGGCTGATAATGTGGATGCTGGCCGCTTCCTGGAGGTCTCAACCTTCATCGCCGTCTCTATTTCTTCATTTTTTTCGGTTTTTCCTTTTAGAGCTTGGTCTTCACGAATTGTTCACTGTTCGAAGTCTCAGCTGCTACTCAACCCACCTTAGTCTGGGAAAAAGCCCCAAATCCGGGCCTTATATAGGCAGGCTAGAGGCTAGGCCTCACCCACACCCTAGTGAGCTTAAGTTGCTGTTTCATCCACTAGTTTCCCTCTCTCTTAACTGACGCTTAACGTTTTTATTATTAAAATAAGAAAGCGTAAATGGGTATTTTTTGGACCGAGAAGAGGGCAACTTCTATTTATTCGTGGTGAAGAAGTTGACACAACATATACCATTGTTCACATAAATTAATTATCGTCACAACTAAATTTTTTCTGGCAGATAGTATTATTTTTGTGATGATGTGATAGCTGGAGTTATTTCTTGATTTCGTATCATTACTTCCATCAACACCAATTTGTAATCCGTCATTGTTATCAATTTACATTTTATTGATGTTTTATTTTAATACATACCCATACGTAACCATTCACGGCCTTTTCTCCCTTGGTACAAATAATTCCTAAATTTTGATTGTTGAAATTGTCAGCGAATGCCATTCACCTCTATTCATTTATGTTATTTATTCTTTTCAGCTAGACATACTACATTCAATTTCAATTCAAACATCCTGTTTGTTATTCCTAGGGCTCAATTCCCAAGAATGAAGAGATTTATTCCCTTTCATTTCATTTGCACCTCAAAAAAAAAGAAGTAGAATTTGTCTTTGTAAAAATCATTTGTAGGGGGCCTATCAGCGGTTAAACGCAAATTCGGTTTTTCGTGCATCTCACACATCTTTGTGGCATGTCAAATAGCTTCATAATTAATATAACGTTGCAAATAGTATTAACCTGCATACCTCTTATATTAAACAATTTCTAGCTATAAAATGAAATTTCAACAATATTTATCGGTGAACGATATAAAATGCTTCTGGAATTAAAACCTGGGAACTGATTTCCGTCTAAATGCCATACTAACTTGTCTATTCCTGTTTTCCTTGGGCCATGTTGGTAAAGCAGTAATAGTTTTTGTACGGCGTATACTATACTTATTTCACTTAATGAAGTAGGATCTGAAACACTTCTCTCCTGAACCATATTACTCAACGAAATAAACAGCATTATCTCGAAATAACATTGTGTGTCAACGTTACATCGATAAATCATTGTGTTAAAAATAAATATTATTCCTATAGCCTAGAGAGAACTCTATTAACGTTTATAAATTAATTAGCGTCTCCTGGGTCCTGCTGGCCGTAATCATATTTTATAGAACCTGAAACTTGCTGAGACAAAGTTTTTAAGTACCCAACGATCTGCTAAGTGCGCCTTACTTCTGCTTCCTTATAAGTTTATCTTAAGCACTGAGTGAGGGATCCGTATTTATTTAAGCGTTTATTTAATCTTCGTCTCCCAGTCTATTTATTTACCTTTTGTTGTTATTATTTTTTATCATAACTCACAGTTTCCACTCCAATATTGTTTAAAATAATTAGAATAATATAATCTGAAATCTTCTAGGAGTAAAAGTTATCACTTATTGTAAGCACTTATTGTACAACAATAGTTATCGTCAAACAATTGCTTTTTATATTTAAGCTAGGAATTTTCAGTTCAGTTGTAGATCCCACTAATATTTACTTGGAAGGCCCCGGGTTTGAGTCCCGACCTTGAAAGTACATATATATTTTTCTTTGGGTGTTAGTTATTAATGAATTTTCATTTCTGTAAGCTATCACAACCGTGTCACTTCATTTAGGCTTATATTTACATACTGTAAGCATGGCATGAATGAGAACGTTAATAACAGTTACTCAATGTCCTATAAAAGGAAGGTAATTTAATCACAATAAATATTGTTGAATTTGAACATATTTAGATCATATTAGTTTTACACTGTCTACAGATTTTGTCACAGCCGGGCCGACAGACAAGTGGAGAAAAAAGTACAAAATTTATGTTTTTTTTTTTTTGTTTTTTTTTTTTTAAACCTGGCAGAAATCGCTAAGAAAAGTGAGACGCAACAAACTTGCCTGTGAGACTTTCTCTCACATCTCAATTTTATCTGATAATGAACTTTTATATGACAAATAAAATTATTATAACGTTTTAAAAAGACAAACGAATAAGTAAAATGATTGTTTAATATAATTATTTTTATCAATAAACCACAAGATAAGTTTAACCGAAACATAGTTTAGATTCATTTTTGAGTGGTATAATCATATAATTAAATAAATATTGCACATTAAAATTGTGATAATTGTAAAGTGAAGAAAAATTAAAGTGAACAATCATCAACACCAGTTCAAAACGGGGTTCACGGTGGGAGTTCTGCCGGGCTAATAAGAATAAAATATTTTGGAAGTGTCCTCCCCTCCTCCCTTAAAGCGGCAACTGACTTGCAACATCACTCACAACAAACACGGAGTGCTCTTTCAGACTGCTATCTATAGCTGTGGCCGTAATGTCACGTACATTCAGAGATTAGTTTCAAAAATTAACATACTAACAACAAACAACAAATCTTAAACAATAACCAAATTAAATATAACAATGGAAAATATCTGGTGACCACGATGAAGCTAAAATGGACTACATAGTTAAAATTACTTCTACGCTTATGACAGCAGACAGCAAGCACGTATATGTAACAAGAAAGAAACAAGTTTATGAAGATTTTGATGTATAAGGATTGGTTCTTAATGTTTCTGCTATACGCGAACTTTCGTAATAAATATTTCTTTATTCGCGCGACAAGCAAAACCAGCCCTAAGATTTCCCACATCGTTTTAGAGCGCCTCGATTTCCAGGTGTAAAAAACGATTTGTCACTCACGTGACTCTCTTTGGTCTCCCCCTAACCCATGAAACGCAAAGAACTGGTTCATCTGTTTGTTTATCTTTTATTATAAGATTCTTAATCGCCTAGAACTTACTTTACAATGTAATCGTCTATAGTCCTTTCCTAACTTATCAGGAAAAAGGTTCCAAAATCACACTAAATATTGAACATCCCTCTGAGTGAGTGATGGAATTAATAAGGGCTCTTAGACGCGGGCAGGTCGTTGATGGAACTACACGGCTAATTATCGACGAGCTCATACCAGTAAAGGTTGTTAATAAGAATTATGAATCAAATGGTAGGAACATGAATATTTCAGTACATTTATATGTGTGTATTTATTATAATCAAAGTCTGAATTATTTTCAAGATATCTGCTGAAGCAATTATTTTACATTTACGTGAACTATGAATATAATAAATGACTAATTATTATTAGTTAATCGACTGAAATAAATAAATACCACTTATAATACAATTAGTTTTTCCTAGCTCAAGCTTCTATATGTCGGGTATTAGAGATCTGTAACTATTTTCCCTATTTTGCTGATGAGTTGTAGCGGTATTCATTATCACTTTTCGCGTTATCCTTTACTAGCGCAGGCCACGGTTCACATGTAACGGAAATTAGGAAAAAAAAAAATAATTGTTCTGTCCCGACCTTGCTTTGTCGGGGCATCCTCTACGATACCATCAAGGTCCCTTCGGGCCATCATTCAAATTTCCCTGGCAATTAGCAACTTTGTAATTAATCAGGAACTCAACCTCCTAATTAAGATCCTTAACCCCTGTAGCGATCCTAGTGTGAACTTTATGAAGGTTCTCCTTGGACCCGCTTCGCTTAACATAACGACTGCTTCGGTGCGAGACACGGTTGCCACTTGCCTTGTTCATAATTCGAGCAGCTCTTTTAACAATAAGCAATTATTGTTAACTACACTCTTAAAAAATATTTTTTTTACAATTAAGGTTCATTCAGTCATCTGGATATATAGGATGAACTTGGGTGGCATGACTTCAGTGCATCATTCTTAAACGGTACGCATTATAAAATGTCATTAATTGTAATCAGAGGATTTTAAGGGTATCACACTAAAAATGATATTTTCGACGTAATAGTGCCTTTTGACTAGAATATTTATATGATAAAAATAATTAGTCAAATAAACATATACCAGTTTTCTTTAAAAACTTTTATTTCCATCTGGCAAAAAAAAACGTCACCAGGCCATGTTGTCTTTTGGAATAGTGTTTATGCAAATGTATCTTCAGACTTCTGCTTCTGCAGACGAATCAATTGTGAACTGCTCTATTTAATTCTGACCTTTAGGTAGGCGATGAAACCTAATTATCAATCAATAAAAATGTGGTATTATTATCAACAGATTCACTATTACAACGATGATGGGAACGATATTCATTTTTCACGAGATTTATGTATGTTAGTACTAGAGGTGACTCTAGGATCGATTCAAAATAAAATATTCGTTACAATTGAACTATAATTGACAATTATTTGTATCTTTCATCATTATTATGCCCCATGTATTTTTATTGTTCATATTAGAGGACATATAATAGGAATGATACACAAGAAATATATACAATATTAAAAATTATAACAGTTAATTTTATAAATAACTATGAATAAAAAACGTTTCCTCAAAGTATCGTGAACCATGATATATATTTTGCTTGATAAAAACAGAACAACAATATATAGATATATAAAACAGAAATTGCATCATTTTGATAATCCTCTCACAATTTATATTTAAAATGAACACAAAAAAATAAAACTATATTAAAAATATTATAATGACTTTATAGCAAAGACGTATGTTACCGAGTGATACTTTAAAAAAAATCAATATTACAGGCTGACCAATGCCTTTTGTAATATTAGCTATTCTTATTACAAGGTTTATAAAATTAGCTTATTACAAGAATAAGCTATTCTTTTGTCAAGAATAGCTTATTAGATTCTCCTCCAAATTTTGTTACTTGACTTGCTGGTTGGAGATGCCTGAAAAGCGTATGAACTGAGAGCAATTCCACACCGTACCAAAAAAAAATAAAAGGAGCTAGTGTCTAAATTTTTGGTGTTATGGCTCTAATATTAGATAAAAAAATTAATCAATTTATATTGTATTTTTCTGTGCACATTATTTGAACGGTTCTGATATCTTGTATTGTAGATGTTATTGAAGAAACGACATATTTAAATTACATAGTGTACTTAGTGCTAACAAGATTTGTGGATAGAACTTCACAGCTTGAACGGCTTCCACCTTGATTATAGACATAGGAAAACTGGATCAAGGACAAAGAGCTACTTGACCCCTTAAGCTGTTCAAGCTCTTTCCTTCATGATGTAACTATTAATCAGCATGTAGTCCTGTTAGTGTTAACGCTATCTTTTAATAATGAGACATGTGAACGCATTGCTCATTTACGTGGAATCTAAGTGTTTATGGTGAAAATATGTGCTTAATATTCTTTCAATATCTGTACTAATCAATAGTTTAGTGATGCTATGCACATCTTTTAACCATTATCAACTTTCTCACCCTTAATAATATCATATATTAAGTCGTTACGTTTTCTGGTACGAATATTTTTGGTAACGTAGAAAAAAATATTGTATATACTATGTACTACTTAATTGGTAACAAACCACCATACGCTAATTTACTAATTATATTATTCCCTTATTATAGGCTCTTGTAGCAGCAGAGAACATTATTGAGCGTTGTCTGATGAGCCCCCCCCCCCCCGACCTCCCGAAACAGCCCTACAAGTAAATTTACAATACCCTGACCCACGTCTCCTTACAAATGCTTTAGCTTGCAGGCAACATACCATTTAGAAGAGGATATGGGGAACTAATTAGTAGCCCCAAGGGTCCATTGTTTCTTGCTACTCTAAATCATATACCAAGTGAGCCATGAATTTGGGGCATTATAATGTTATTTTTCAATACAAAATATTTTTTATTAACAATATAGTTTTTATACTATAAATTAATATTTTTTTCAAAAATAATTACCATCCTTTTGATGATAGAATATTTATTAAAACTAGAAATAAGGTAATTCTATAGATACTGCACAATCTGTTTGTGTTTGTTCCTTCAGAGCGACGCTTTTATTTTTCAGTACTATATTTAGCTATGCGATCCTCTGGAATGATCTTATCTACAAAGAAAAACTGGAGCTTAGTAGGTCATAACTATATCAGAAAAATATTTATTCGGAGTCCACGTCCCCCATCCCCCATTTAAATAATAATGATTCACAAAAAAGTAAAATAAGCACTGCACAACAGAAGAAACAATATATCACATAGGGGGAGAAAATAAAATAATAATAAAAAACTAAAATGTATTCCTAAAATAAAAAAATATTATTCAAGAATTCTTTTAAATGCCAAATAAGAAAAAAAAAGTTTAATAGACAGAAAAATTAATATTTTAAAAAGTTGCAGATTTTTATTATTTATTATTGCCTGAACAGTTAAATGTTATACTGTATATCGTTTAAAAAAGTAATAAAATAAGATAATAATGATAGTAAAAAAATAATTCAAGGATCCTAGGTCAGCAAGCGCCTCTCTCATCGGTAAGGAGGTGTTGGAATAGGAGGTGTTGGAATAGGAGGGTTTTAAAAGTACTTAAGCATGAAGCATGACGGATATTGAGAGGGAGGGAATTTCAAAGAGTGGTGGAGCAAGCAAGGGAGATCGACCTGATTATTTTCAATATATTTTAAAAGCAATACCAACCAAATTTAAAGGTAAACAAGCGTGAATCCATCACATGAACATTGCTAACATAGCTAAATAACACAAATGTAATGACTTACAGGATAATATGTTTTTCAATTTTGTTCTAAATTTAATTTTTGTGTACATTAATAAAGATTTGAATCAAAACCAAGAGTGATTATGTTACTTTTGTATGAATGGTGCCGATAGTGACTGTATATAAATAAATATTCATGGTCCTATACAAGTTTATCAAACGATAACGTTTTCAAATGCTCTAAGATGTCATCCTGAGATATTTGTCGTTTTCTGAATTGAGTTTTTGAATGTTCAATTTCTAGAAAAGAGGAAAGTCCGTTCCTACGAAATGATAATCGTGAAATAAGTCTGCCGGGGCGACTCCCCTCACTGGGCCACGCAAAGATTTTTTATGCCCTACAAAGATAACTAGTTTATTGCAAAATTTGCACTAAATTCAAAATGTGCATCGACGATGGTGTTGGAGATAATAAAGTAATCGGCTGGTTTCGCTTGAGCCACAAACGGCGAACACCTAGGTTTCAGTTTGCTTCGGATATTGTGCTCGTTATCGGCGAACGTGCTCGGGAACTGATTAGGATGTTCTACACTGCACCAGCTCGGGGGCACAGTGCGCCATTACAGGCTGTACTCTTCTAGGAGAAAATTGTTTGAGAAAGCCCGGCACGTTTGAGTACTTTTAGACACTCAGTAGAACGTCTAAGGTATCTTACACGCCAAGGATTTAAACAAGACTAATCTTAACAACATTTTATAAATGCTCAGAAAATTTTTCACGACGAAATTAAGCCCTAACAAATATGTCAAACAGCTCACGAAACATTCAACTTGGAAATATAGACGTTGGCGACAAAACCTAGTTCCACTCGAAACAATAAAATCGTGTTGCCAGGACTCGTGGCTTAGCGAGCCATGTCTGAAGTTTGTCTTACTCCGCACTGTAGGAACGTGAAGGTTTTGAAATTTTGTGAAGGTTTTGGGTAGCTCGTTCTTTCCCACAAAATGTCGGTAAATGCTTGCGATATCAAAGACTTCTGGATCAGGTAGATGACACTACACTACCGCTTTGGATGTGTTAGAATTTGTAGAAATAATTTTCATGTAATTTATAATAGAGTGGAATATTGAAGGTTTTGGGATTTGAAGGGGAGAGAAACCACAATTGTAAGGAATCCACAACATCAGGGGCATAATGATAGAAACCATGCGTATAATGCTTGAAAACCTGTTCTTTTTTAAAAATTTAAGAAAAAAATTTAATTATTTTATTTTGTCTCAGTATTGTATTTAACTTCTCCAACATTTATTCAATGACAAAATCCACCAACGCTATTTGCATTTCACCGTTTTGTACTTCACAAAAGAAATACGGTACATGCTACCTCCTCATAAATGCCTGATTCATAAACTTATTCCTGGTCCCAAGTATGAACCTTTTTACGAAGTTTACATTCGTCGTTCCTGAATTTGAGGAAAAAAACGCTTTTTTTTACATCACGTACTTAAATTTATTAGTATTGAGTTCAGTCGAAGTATCTCGGTCATATTTGGATATGTATGCAATGGTTGTCATCTCTACATCACTGGAACAGTTTTAGATCTTCAGAGAGTATTCAACTGGATGAGTTTTATAATTATGGGTATTGAGCCTACCAGTAGGTGTACATCAATTTAATATAAAAGCACGCTATAGTGAATGGGCTTAATAAAAGTTAGGGCAAAAGAACATTTTCTAAGATTGTGAGGTAAAGGGATGGCCTGGTTTAGTAATTATAATTCATTATTAGGTCCGTGTTATAAAACTAACCAAATTGAATCATAAATGGACATCATGGTGTCATGGTTGACGTGTAAGACTTTGTTAAGTCATATAAAAGCAATAATGGTCTTAAAAAGGTCGTAATAACTTTTGGGAGTGCTCCTTAATTGGTGACGGAGGCAGATACTAGGGCTTTTAGAACAATTTTGGCAAAGACAATGTCAATAAGAAAATAACTTATCAATCACGGAGCATTTAACAATATATACCTTAATAACAGTTCTAGCTTACTTTACTCTGGGAAACACATAACTCTCACTAACTCACGGTGTATCTCTCATAGTTTACCAAAGATCTTAGTTGCAGCAATTCATTTACTACTTCACAAAATGTATCTTATTGTAAGCCTCTTATTCCCACTATCAATGTCCTAATAGCCTCTTATTTTTTAAATTAATATTGACGCTTTTCTTTTAATAATGTTTATAGCTTCCTCGTCGAATAGTATTTAAACCGTTTTTTTCCTTGAGTCGGCCAGACTAAACAAAATAATAAATTGTTCCTGAGGTTCAAGTAGATGACTGTAACAGATTGTCTCCTGACTCAAGCTTCCTGCGCTAAGTAAATCCGGTCTCAAACATTGTAGTTGTTGTTTGATAGATTAATTAAAGCGAGCGTTGAACCGTTGGATTTAATGCCTGTAACATCTTAAGAGGGGAGGAGCCAAGAGATCCACCTGCTACCCCACGCTGTTAAGTAATTAGGCGCTTCTGTTCGCCGCAGGAGCTCGGTCCGCAGTCAGTAAAAGGTCAAGCAGCTATGTCACCCAACATTAGATTGTTCTAGTTCTGCAGTTTGGATTGTCAAGTAATACAACTCGGGGCTAGAAAGGCGAAATAACAATTTTTCAACATTTTTGAAGCTGCGTCAGAATTTGGAGTTAGATTAGTAGTGGAACAGGGTAATGGAACCAACGCAATAAACTGTAAGGGATTTGAGTGCCATATCCCGGGACCAACGGAAAGAATTGAACACCAAAAGTCAACTTAACTCTCAAGGTCATCGAAACCCTTATGAATTAAATCACAGCCCTTAAGTATGCTTAGAATACAATTACAAAGTGGAGCGTTCAATACACATGCATTTGAGTGGCCAGAATGTAGTCCAGCTCTAAACTCTATTGAAAAGCTATGGGATGAATTTTCAAGACAAATAAAGAAACGTCCAAATTTACCAGATTCTGTTCAGGAGTTAAGGTTTCCCTAAGGAAAGAATACTGAAATATCCATCAGGAATTTATTCAAAAGCTTATTAGTTGTAGAATCCAAGCGGCAAGAGGCCCCCTATTAATTAAAAGTTTTGTTAATTTCAAACTGCTTGGTAAAATTTTGTTTTTAAATACGTAATATGTTTCATATCGCCTGTTATTAGTTCTAAAAGTGTGTGGAAACGTTAATAAAAAATGAATTGGAAATCATTACAAATACTGTAGGGTGGCTACTTTTTTTGCCTCTTAGTGTGTAATATTCATTAATAAATAGTAGGGAAAACAAATTAACCTCTATAATGAATATAAAAACATATACTATATTACAATGTGTCAGGTACAGATATGTGAGTCCCGAAGGTGGGGCGGAGACGCCCACCGCGGGCTAGGGTCACTACAACCTCTAGCCGCCGTCCTGCGAGTGCCAAGAAAGAGATAGAGTGGACCTGTGGTCTTTCGCCCTGGCAGCTTAATTCGTTTTGATCTGACTCCATAAGATCTTAGAAGGTGTACCCCGACAAAGCACTATGTTCAAGAGAAGAGATACAGGGTAGGTTTATAGGTAGTTTATGTGGTCTTGAAATGACCACGAATTCACATTCTTAGATACCGAGGCGAAAACCGTCCGGATCCCAAAGGCGAGTGTGAACCGGAGAGAAGAACCGGGGATAGGTCCCCACCTGCGGCTGTTTCCTCCACTAGCTTCTCCCCCCACTCTCACTCACCACATGACCTTTATTAACATCAAATATGGAAACATAGATAGATTTTTCTGATCCGAGAAAAGGGGAACTTGTAATTATTCGTAATTAAGAGGTGGCCACAACACAGTGGATATGTAGTAGCTGAGGCTAGAAATATTAATACTTATTATTTTCAATAACCAGGCCTTTCTTCAGTTCAACTTATTACATAAAACTATTTAAAAACAAATCTTAAACATAAACATAATGAATTAACAACGGTAACAAAACTAAATTTTAGCTTATGAAATAGAACAAAGTACTACCTACCCCAAAGAAATTAAATTATAGTGTGGATCTACTGTCTTTTATAGGCTACACACTTATATTTTACTTAAGAAAATCTCTTTGATAAAATTTTCACACGAGAAGTACAAAAAAAAGCTTGACAAACTATTAAAATTAGACGCTTGGGATGAAGGGGCTACTTTTTGTTGCCACATACATGCGGGTGGGGGACTAAACACTAATTTGCTTAATGATTGGTATTATCGAAGTAAAGAGATAGAAGAGAAGTAGTGCACAGAGCGGCAACATGGCTTGCCGTGTATTGCGGATTCTTACGCGTTTAATTTCGTAATGGCAACTATAGTTCTCTCCAATTGCCGCATGATGGCAGGTTGAATCCACTTTTTTTCTACTCGTTGGTACACAGTAGGACAATAAACGGGAGATGTGAATATCCATTCACTCCGTTCCCCTATCGATGGCAGGACGCTGTCGAGGCAGGAACACTTTAGTCTTTAGGTTCTAGTTTTTAGATTTTAGTTTGTAAGTTTCCATCTTTGTAATCCGAAGGTGAGCCCCACCACCTAGTCCTGTTTATTTGTATTGAGATTTTAACTTCAAAAAGACATTGTTATTTTAATTGTTCCCTCCTTCAAATTCATCTGCGCATGCAGCAAGAGGAGGAATTTTCTGAATATAGTTCATTGTATTTAGTTAAATAATCTTTGTAGAGGAGAGTATTTTAAAAGAAATGAAAGAAAAGCTTTGTAATGAAGTACAAGCAAAACACTGGTATATACAAATATTAAGAGTTATGTTACTACATACTGGGTCGGATGTTTAGGGACTAGTGTCTGGAAAACAAGTTAGGACTTTTTTTTTTTTATTTCAAAACCTCAAAACAAAATAATACAATGTACAAAAATAATAAAATAATTGGATTACAGATTTCTCCTCTTCCTGCATTTACATGCATTTGGAGGAGTGCATAAATATAATAAAATTTTTATTGTGGTTAAAAGTTCATCGTTCTTATACAACACTAGGTGATGAGGGCTCACCTTCGCCAAGTTGGGACTGCTGAGACACATATCTATAAGGGTAGGGTAGTTGCGGGAATTGGGATGGAGATCTTGGAAGGAATGTGGTTGCTTACTTAAAAATATTTCCTTCCGTGGAGTCACGAGGCAGGTATACACTAGCTTCTACTGTTAGCATTACAATATTCTTAGCATTATATAACTTCTCCCGTTTTTAATTCCTGAACTCCTGGGCAGGATGGCCATATTAAGAAATAACATGTTTTATAGACAATACATTATTTTCTAAATACAATTTTCTCAATTTGGTAATATAAGTTAGAAATGACTTCCTTAGTATCTAACTTAATAAGTGCATCGGTAAGGTACTATTTCTTACAATGAATACATATGATAAATTAAAAGTTAAATATACATCTATAAAATTGTAATACTGAATGAAAGGAGTAGGAGTTACAATATTTGTGGTGATACATTCATCTAAGTATTTATGCATTGCGTTACATATGCAATCATTGCTAATATTCTTAATGTTAATACAAAATGAGTTGGATTTTATATAGTTACATGTTCCAGCAAAGGCTTCTTGTATATTGTACAGAATTAAATTGCTTGGTACTGCAGTGGTTATTACATTATTGTCATTTCGTACAGGCACAGGTAAAATGTAGAAGTTTTGGCTTCTCGATTTTTATTCAGTTTGTTGTTTCTGTGCTCTTTTTCGTTAGTAATGCTTTTCCTAATGTTATGTTGTATTATTTTGAGCTTTTCGTGATAATTACTAACAAGTTGTTCTGTTATTAGTGCCTCTTGTTTGCTAGGATCTTTTATTTTACCAAAAGTAATCTTATTATTTTTAAATTTTGATTTAAAGAATTATTAAATGTGATTAATGATAGTTTTAAATTTGTTTCTAGAGATTTGTCTTTATTTTCTTCCCCAATGGTTCGTAAAATTTCTATCAAAGTGGATTGCGCTTTATTGAGTAGTCGTAGTGAATTGGGGTTTTTGTTATTTTGGGTGTTATGTAGTATGGTTTGGGTGTATAACTTGTTATAATATTTGGTCTAATTCTTCCTCATTATTGAAAGAAATGTCATCTTCTTTTATTAAACTGTTTGGTGAATTGTACTTTTTTATCTCCTCTGGTTATTATAGTTTGGTTTTTTTCACCATTTATTGCTTTGTTATCAGGAGCTATAAAAATTTGTTCGTTACTAGAGGCTTCGGAGTGCTGTGTAGCTACTACACTAATTTAGCCTTCTATGGCTTCTTCTGTTTCCATATCGTCAAGTTCTACTAAGGTTAAGTCATGTAATGATTTTATTGTATTATCTTTAGTTATATGTTCATGTCTTGCAAGAGTTTCTAGTTTTTTTTTATTATTTATTAAATATAATTCATTACATATTATTTGACCATTATTAATAATTATGTTTATTTTATTCATTCTAATTTCTTTATTCGGTCTCAATTTAATCTCTGTTTCTAGGGTTTGCATTGTTTCCATCACTAATAATATTTCGTAGTTGTTACTTAAGTTGTAAACTTTAAACTTAATTAATAGATCACGGTCCAAACCCAATCTTGGTGCCAAATTTAGAATGACTGAGCCATTGCCTTTTTCACTACCAGCTGGTGTTACCACTATGAAATCTTCCGACTTAATTTCAATTCCTATGGAACATGGGTGTATGTAGTTAATTTCTGACCCTGTGTCTATTAACCAATTGTCTCCAAGTAAGTCAGTAAATGATGGAGTTTCCTTCACTAGTTTTAGTTGATGTTGGGGGACAGTTGTGGTTCGCTTAGTCCTAAAAAATGTTCAAGTTTGTCATCCAAGTCTTTCACTTTCTGCTTCAATGTTTCGTTCTCATCTTCTAAGTGATGCACTTCGTTACTTCAAATAGTTCGCATTGACACGGTGTTTTGTGAATGTGGATTGAAGAGTTGTGATGGGAATGATGTTTGTTCAGGTCTTTGAAAGTTAAGTTGTTGCTCATTATTTGTAAAGTTCTGTCGGGGCTCATTACGTTGCTGATAGTTATTGCTATGTTCAAAGTCATTGTTTTGTTGAAAATTATGTTTGTAATTATTTTGGTACTGTCGGGGTTGAAATTGTTGCCCACTATAGTCATTTCTCCTGTAATTGTTTTGTCTAGGTCTGTTATCTTTTTGACTGCTGTTAGTGTTTCCTTGAGGATACATATCTTCCATTATGAGGCAGGTATACACTAACTTCTACTATTAGCATTACAATATTCTTAGCATTATGTAACTTTTGATCATCTCTTTGTAAAAATTGTTGAATAAAAAGCGGTTGTCAAAAAAAACAATTTTGTAGGTTTGCATTAATAATTCATATTCACTTCAGAATAAGTATTAGGTAAGGTAAAATAAGCCTTTGAGTACATGCATTTGCAAAAGCACTAAAAATATAAATACAATTATTATAGATTGTTTTGCTAAATAAATTTAAATATTTTTATGTTTTAAGTAAAATTCGTTACCCAATCTCTCAATTTCATGTCCCAATAGATCCTTGTCCTGACCTTTCATATTTCAAGCTGATCCTTTTAAAAACGCTTGCATAGAAATTTAATATCCACAATTACTGTTTTTTTAAAATACTTGTACAGCCCTTGTCTGTTGCTATTTGAACTTTTTTTTTATGGTGTATAAAAGGTTGACTAGATTGTCTGCATAGCTCCTTCGTACTACAAGACTTTACATCCTTGAAGTTTAGTCTCTTTATAGCCAGCTGACCCCTTTCAACCTTTGTTCCTAAGCAATTGTTCCGTTCTTTGTGTTAAAATCTTGTCTTGTTTAATAGTTCACTACCTGAAATGGGTGGCTGCAACACATATACAGGTATATATGATGATTATAATGTTGTTTTCGCGAACTCTTGTTGTATTGAATCCAATTATTCCAGCTATATCGGCTAACAAGAGATCCAAGGTTTGTGAAGGGTCGTACCAATTAATATTTAGTTTAACCACTGTTCGTTGACTTTAATTGTAGTGACTTGCTTTATATACATATAATTTATTGATGTGGGGAATGGAACCGAAATTAGTTCAATTTTGGATGCGTTGGTAATGATTTATACTTTTTTTTGGTTTCTCAAAGACTGGAGATTTAGTTACTATATTATACAGCTATCCCGCCATCTTTTCTATTCCTTAAAAAAGAATACATATTTACTCTTTCTTCGAGCTTGTGGTGCTTCTCCAGAAGAAGATTTTCCTGGTTTCGTTTTAATTCACCTGTTTGATATATAATCTTGAGAGCTTGCGCGTATTCACAACCGTATTAAAAACAGGTGGTTCCGGACGAAAAACACAGATCTGAGGCCTGTGCTCATTGCTCTCAGAACCCAGATAACATCTCTGATGAATCAGTGGAAGAGCGCTATGTGGGTTGACCTTCTACGTAGTTTACACAGCGACTATAAAGCATTTTGGCGGCTGGTTAAAACATCTGTAACCAAGAAACACACTGTAAGACTGGTAAACAACGGGCAGTTCATCTCAGTTGCAGAGCAGTCAGACATACTAGCTGAGACAGTAAGCCAATCACAGCGCCCAACCGGCGGACCCCTACCCTCACCGCTATATATACCTCCTACCACCAGGTTGCAGCAATTATTTGTCGCACCAGAGGCAACAGAACACCAGGGCATGATAACATCCAAAACATCCTTCTGAAGCAGCTACCACGGAAGGGGATATCTCACATAGTGAACATCCTCAACTCTTCACTGAGACTACACTACATTCCCCAGACGTAGAAGCACGCCGTCGTCGTCCCACTATTGAAACCGACCAAGAATGGACACAGCTCACTTCAGGCCCATCAGTCTGCAGACCCAGTTGTCACAAATCTACGAGAGGATTCTCTACGATCATCTCACCAGACACTGTGACGCTCAAGACATCGTACCAACTCAACAGACCGGCTTCACTAAAGGACATAGCTCGGACTGCAATCTAGTGAAACTGCAGCGGCACGTTGCAACGAACATGCAAAACAACAGAGTCACTGCAATGATCTCCCTTGACTGTACGAAAGCATTCGACTATGTAGATCATCGCACATTCCTGCGACACCTGAACGAGCACGAATTTCCTGCGCAACTCCAGAACATCATGTCTTCCTATCTAGCAGGCAGAACCTTTTCTGTGCGAATACGAGCCGTATCAACCACCTGAAGAGATTTCGTGGTCGGAGTTCCCCAAGGGTCGGTGCTGGGACCCCTACTCTTCAACATCTACACCACGCACATAATAAGAGCATCATACTCCAATTGTGAGGTTGCGGCATATACGGACGATATACGGGTCTACAGCACCAGCCTCAACCTAGCGAAAGCTCTAAAGGCTGCAGAGGGCGCCAGTCAGTTGATCACCGACAGGCTAAGAGCTGTCCATATTCAGGTGAACCCCGCTAAAACTTAAGGGATCGTCTTCTCCTTCCAGCATGGGAAAAGAAAGCGTCCACCCAGCTTCACCATAGATGGGATTAATGCAAACTTGCCAACAGCATCTGCTACCCAGGCATCAACCTAGGCAGACACATGACATTCTACACACATCTGCAGAAGAAGTTGAAAAGAGTACGTAGGACTTACTACTCTCTCCAGCATCTCATCACAAGCCAGGCTATATCCCTTCGGCTGAAACTCCTAATATATAAGAGCGTCCTGAAGCCAGCTCTACTGTTTAGGACACCACTCTTCCGATTACTACACACTAGCAGAATAACTTGACTCCAGTGATTCCAAAACAACATCCTATGGCACTATGGCTCGGACTGCAATCTAGTGAAACTGCAGCGGCACGTTGCAACGAACATGCAAAACAACAGAGTCACTGCGATGATCTCCCTTGACACCCCTTTTCGTAAAATGAAGGCTTCCGACATGCACGAAAAGTTCGAGGTCCCCACCATCACCGAAGCCATCAAAAGAAGACACATCAAGTTATTCGACTCAATGAAACATAGCCAAAACCCTCTATTCCGAGACATGACACCCCCACCGCTACCGGCAAGATGGCTACTCTCAAGATCTGGTAAAGCAGACCAAATAGTGGACATCTCAGCACTTGGCTCACCAACAACAAGCCTCTAACGGGCACCCATCACTGCTATCTAACTAAATAAGACTGCACTACATGCCTAGAGGGACTCTAGGCCCAGCCACCAGTGGACTCTCACCACTGTACCGCAATAATCTACCTCTACCGAGACTTCCCACACTCCTTGATTTCCTCACACTACCTTCAAGCAGGTAATCCCAGTACAAGGATCCGCTCAACCCAAATCTTTCTTCATTTTTCCCTCATCCTTAATCTTTTAATTAGAGAGCTTAGAAAAAAACAACAAAAAAAACAACAAAAAAACTAACAAATCTTAATACGGAGATATGATAATACTGGCTGATAGCAAAAATTAGTAAAATAAAACTATAGGAACAAGACCAAAGCATTCTAAAAATGGGTGCATAACGACATAGTTTGATAATCCGACGCTCTGACCAAAGCACACTAATCCGATGTAATCTAAGAATGGAAAGCACCCAGAAAGGGGTCCAGGCACGGAATCCTATCCTGCAGTATTTACGAGGATTAGGCGTGAAAGGTACCATCAGATATACCACCAGCAACCTGTATACAACATACATAATACATAAAATACACGGAAGTGTGGTAACCTCAAATGTCTGTTTGTTTGGTGATGAAATGGCCACCATTCACATTATATCTGTTCAAAACGACTAAGTACGTTCGGCAACACCAATTAAAATAAGTATATTTTTATGTATTAACTTCTTTATTGTGCTAAAATTACAATATAACTTAGTAGAAAAAAAGTAATTGTGATAAATGTTCTCATTCATACCATATTTACAAACAGCCCAGAGGCCTCCCAAGTCCACATGTTTTTTGTCACCTCCCTCACATGCGAAAGAGCCAGTGGAGTCTTGGGAAGTCTCCTACACTTCTCCGTCAGCCACGTCATCGGATACGAGCCAACGGAGGCTGACCATGAGCGCGAGAGCCACATACGCTCAGGAGAAACTGGACATTGAAGTCCTGGTAAACCGTTACGTATTTAATGCAGGTCATGAGGCCACTGCCACTTTAGTCTCCGAGGAGGATTATATGGATGAGTGGTGCAGTGCAATGACTGTGGATTAGAGGACTAATTAGACTAGAGGATTAGGGTGGTTGGATAGGTTACTATGGAATTTCATAAACTTGGAAGGGATGAGTTTAAGTATGTAAGGTATATTAACATCGTTATGAAGGGTTTTGTTTCTGACGTAATAAGGGGCATTTACTATTGTTCTGAGGACTTTTGTTTGAAAGGATTGAATACGCTTGATGTTCCACTTTTTTGCTGTCCCCATAGCTCTATTCCGTATGTCCAGATTGGCTTAAGTATAACTTTGTAAATTAGTAATTTCTTTTCTATTGAGAGATGCGTTACTTGAATGTATCATGGACGTTGGAAAAAAACAGAATCTTATACAGCTTCATAGATGTGCCTTACTTGAAATATTTTTGATGATGACTTAAAAATGTTAGATTGAATTATTTTTAACACCGCGATCTTAAATGCTTAGAGACATACATCACATCATCTCAGTGTGGAAGTTGAAACTAATTTGGTAACAGGTTTAGATTGTGCATATTAAGAATTGAACCGTTTCTGTCTCTCCACAACTTTATTAATTTCTAACTGTGTGGTTTGAGCTGTGACATTCATGAGATACATATGCAATTTTCAACCATTCTAACTTTAGTCATGAGATTTTAGTATTGCCTGTAGATATATTTTATTCCACTGTTATATTTTTTATATTATTTATATATCATTTGTTGAGTTTATCAATATAATTCTTGATGTTTGGATTCATTTAAATTTTAAGTCTTAATCGTTATAACTGGTTTTAACATGCTTCAACATGTTTGTTGTTCACCGTGTATCAAATTGTATCTCATCTTCATGTATCTCATGAATCTCGAAACCATGAGGATGACGTAACGGTCGAACACGTTCGGGTAGAACTCAGTAGAGGTGCAGTAGGTATTTTATTTCTTAATACACTCATCATTGAAGAATATTCTCAACGCGTTGCTGTTGACTCCACTGCATTAAACGTGAGCGAGGCACAAACGTTGCACGTGGAATTCCTCACGGCTGTCCACGGCGTACTGCAAGACATAATTTGTTATTTCATCTCCGTGCCTTCCGCGCTCCATTTGAGGCTGTGCTCCTTGGAGATGACCCGACCTTTGCCGCACACATACGCGGAAATCCTTTGTGACCGTCTATAAAAATTCTGCCCGTCTCCCTATGCTAATGCAAGTTCCTACTCATCCCATAGGAGCCCAGCGCACGCCTCCACGAATACACAAGAGGACGGCATATGCGATCCTCTCGGCTGCAGGAGATACTGGGTCGGATGGGACCCTATAGCGGGAATTGTGTAAGTGCCCCTAATGCACTGTTCGCTAGTCCGGTCAGGTCCGGGTGAAGGGCGGGACCCTCACCCAGTTCTCAGGGGTCGGTATACCTCACTCAGCAGTCAACTAAGTCCCTCCGTCCAGACCATTCAATTTCAATTGCATTTACATATTAGTACCCAGTAAACCCAGAAGTAACTCTACTATTTTACAGTCTACATTGAACATTAATTTTTGTCATCAAATATATATTAAATTCGCCTCCCGCCAACATAAAGGAATAATTAAACATATAGACAAAACAAAGTAAACAAAACAACATTTAATAAATGATATATAATTAATTAGAGCATAGTAGTTTCAGGACTACTGAACTACAAGGACTATTGATTCTCACAAATATACAATAATTTCCTTGTTTTTTAAATTAACAGGAATTTCTGAATTAGAGAATTTTATTCTTGTTTTACGGCCCTTAGAAAGGTATTTGTAAACGTTTTTTGGGGTTTTAATATTATTAAACCTATCGATCCTAGCGAACGCGATAGCGAGACCAAAAAACCAGGAACCCCAGTCCCACCTGCCTGCTAGACAGGATTTGTATTCTTATTTTAAGGACGCGAGGACTGATCGGAGGATATCAGTAAAACATGTTGCCAACCAAAAGTCAACTGATTTTTACATATTGTGTATGGTTTAAGTCGTGATTAAGTTTTAACATAACTAGTGATAATTTAACTTGCTAAGAATATGTTTTAGAAAAATATTTGAAAATGTACTTCACAGAACCACGGCGATCATCATCGACAGATATGACCTTCAATTTTTTATAATACAGTTTTCAAAAAGTAAAGCGATAGTGAGAGCAACAATGGTCAAGAATCAACTTTTGGAATAATGCTAATGAAATGTCCTTGCATTTTCCATACATTTCATTTCTAAAAGAATCTTCGAGAGAACATGAATACGGGTTTCTTCTTTTCCTGCATCTCTTTCTTGGCTCCTTTTTCAGATGCCGTATCTTCCGTTCTCAGCTTTTCGGAGGCGGCCAACATTTAGGATCTGTAGATCTGCTGTAACAGAACCCGCACTGTTCTCGTTATAGATTGCCTCACACCTTTAGGCACCTATTTATCACCTTTTATCTGCCCATTCCCGTACTTCGTTCCTTGATATTTTACTCGTAATCCTCCTACTTGAGCAACCCTGAAGTATTACCCTTATCCTGTGGACAGTACTGGTTATATCAGATTATGAATAGAATAGTTTGCACTAGTATGAGCATATTTTTTAAACAGGCCTGGAAAGATTGATCCGAGCGTCATCGTCTACAAATGAATGAAACTTCATTCCCTAATTTCAAAATATAAATTATAGCGTTCATGTTTGATTCAAATTACTATTTCATTATAAAAAATTTACTTATTTTCGAAAAATTTTGTCATATCAAACATCATTACAAAATACGAACACCCTATATGTAAGTATTATTGCATATCAGTGATATCTATCTAAAGATAGTGTATTTTTAATCTTAAATGCATTTAATTTTCACTTTTTGCAGTTGCTTAATTCATTTGTAAATTTAATGATATTTATGGTGGACCCATAAACTCTATATTTAGAGGTCCTTCTAACAATAATATTTTTCATAATAATAGAAGGCGTCAGAACTTAGGTGAATAGATCAGGTATTTTTTAGAAACTTGTATATTATTGATTTCCACTTTTAATTGATTCCACTATGAGTGAAAGTAATTCACTATTCCACTTAGCATCCATACAGACAACCTTCTACCTTTTATATTAGTTTTAATAGCTATATTGATAGAAACAATTTTAAATAACAAACTTTTAATTGGATTTAGATATATACTATTACAATATCTTGTTTTTTCTGAAATTTTATTTTATTATTCATAAAGAATCTTTTTTTTTTATTTTATTTTTTTTTTCAACAACAACTTTATTATGATAAAATTACAATCTCCCTCATTGGGCAATAATTCATTGTGATAAATGTTTTCATTCATACCATACATAAAGGATCAAAGAAGATTTATAAAATGTTCATAAAGAATAATAGTTTATTTACAATATTGTGTCAGAGTCCTATATGGTTCCATAATTTTATCTTTTTCAAAAGTTTCATATTAACTTAATTGCCTTTACAATTTTAGAATTAAATATATATAGTTAAATATCTTCAAAGCACACAAGACTTTTTAAAAAGATTTATTTTGAATAACAAACATAAATGACATGGTAATATACAGATCTAATCTAGCATAGTGACGGGCTAATGAGATACAATAGACTGACCTCCTTCTCTGATTCTCACGGGGTTTAAATAAGAGTCAGCAAAGGGGTGATTCATAGTTCTTAGAATGTTAGCACGGGTGCACTATAACTCCCCGCAGCCTTAAGTTTTGAACTCTGGTCAAAACAAACATTTAATTTTTACATTTTAAAAACTTGATTTATACAATTTACTTAAAATTACTTTCTGATCATCAATAGTAATAGGTGTTGTTGAAACCTTTACATTATTTAAAGGTAAATTTGAATTTTGGATCTTTTTACAATTTCTTTTATAAATAAAAATGTTAATTAGTACAATGATTAGAATAATACATAATACAAAAGAATAATGATAAATATTAGTGTTGTCTACAAAGGACAATATTTCTAATTCTGGTATAGTATAATTATTTGTTTCTAACATAGTTGTATTTAATATTACATTTTCATAAAATGGTTGTAAAATAGTGTTAAAATCATGAGTATAAATTTTATTAAATTCTGGAAAGCAATCCTCCTTACTAATATTAATTAATCCTACATTTGGTAAAAATACAGTGTTATTATGACAATCTGTTATTTTTTTAATATTTACAGTGATATATTGCTTAATATGATCTAAATATCTTATATTATTTTGATTACTTAATACTAGTTTACATTCTTTTAAATTTCCGTTATGTACAATAGATGAAACACATTTTGATTCTGTTTTATTAAGATTTATACAGTAATAATTGTCAATAAAAATACAACTTCCTTGATAGAGAGTGGCTCCTTTTTGTAAGTAAAGATCAGTTTTTAAATCAATTTCGTAAATTGTCTGGTTTATAATTCTTGGTACTGATATCACAAAATATCCTTTATAGGATTCATCATGAATTGGTAATTTGATAAAAGTATGGATTATATTGTGATGAGTTGAACAAAAGATTTTACTATTTGTCCATAGAATTTCAGTATTATCTGAGATTAGTTTTATGTTACTTGGTAGATTTTTTATTACATCAATCATTAAATTGGTGTGAACAATGCCAAGCTTACAAAATTCTAAAGATAAAGTTAAATCTTTAATTTTATTTAATAAATGCATGATGTGAATATATAAGTCATAAGCTTTTTCATTTTGTCCTAGCGATTCGAAATTTCGTCTATTAATTATGAAATTTTTATTAATTGTTTTGATTTCATTCTGGTAATCCTCAATCAGACGTTTATTAATATTGACAGAATTTTCGATGTTATGTTCAATCTTATAATTATTTTGTTCTACATTTGAAATTATTTTATCGTAGTATTCCTTGTCGTCATTATTCATATTACCTGTTATCCAACTAATAACATTACCTAGACCATTTATCAAGCCTCGTCTATGACGATTTTTAATATCTCTTTGTTGCATTAATTGAAATTGTTCAAAAACTTCGTTTGTTAAATCTTTTAGCAAATGATACATTTTATGTGATCTAAAGTTAGTAACATGATCTTCAATATTTATTATTTCTACTTCTAATAAACTTAAATTATAAAAATGATAAGTTTCATAATATTGATTAACTACTCTAATATTATTTACAGAATAATGGAGAATTCCTGGAGAGTTAGTGAGATCTACTACTTTTATCGTCAGAATCTTCTGAAGATGAAGTATCAGAATTATTGACATGTAGTGAATCTTCATCTGAAACAAAATGTTTCCTCTTTTTACGTTTGTTGGGTCTCCTAACGTTATCAACATGTGTTGTTAATTGCCTAGCGCCTTGGATTAACACATTTACTTTTCTGAATTTGTCTCTACTTTTAATCTTCGATTGAGTATCTTTGATAAATTCTTGATTTATTAATTCAGGTGGATCTTCCCGATTTTTATTTAATTTTTCTGTACGCTTTATCTTTTCTTCATTAATTTTTGTGTGAGCTAATTCATGCAAAAGTTGTAAATCTTTATGATACTTTTGTACGTATAGTTCTGTTATACTAATATTTTTGTTGTTGTTATTTTCTTTTATAAATCCGAAAGTGATTTCATTGGGTGTTAATTTTAGATTGTTATTTAAGGTATTATTGTACGCAATAATTGCAAGTTTTAATTTTTGTTCAAATGAATAAGATTTTCTCTCATGCGAGATAAGTCTTAGTAATTCGCTTAGTGTTAAATGAACTCTATTTAATAATCCCAAAGAATTTGAGTGATTAGTGGATGTATAATGTAATAAAATATCATTGTGGTCACAAAATTGTTTAACTAAATTGTTTTTCATTTCTGTGCCTTGATCTAATGAGATCTGTACTGGCGTAGGATAATGAGATAAATAATTTTGTAAACAATCACAAATATTGATTGCATTGTGTGTTGGAATAACTTGTGCGAACAATCTTTTTGAGAAAGTATCAACAGCAGTAAATATTATTTTCCTTTCATACTTCAAAATGTCAATCATTAATTCTCGAAAAGGTTTTTCTGGTGTTGGGGTTTGTTGAAATTTAGTTTTGATAGGTTTTCTATCATACTTTGATTTTTTACAAATTTCACATTTATTAATGTATTCTGTAATTTTGTCTTTCATATTGGGGAAATAAACTTGTTTTTTTAATTTTTCAAAAGTTTCTAATATTCCACGATGTTTAGTTTTTCCTAAATGATAGTTTTCAATAGTTTCGCGTTGTTCATTTACATTTTCTACGTCATTGATAAAGTTAAAATAACGTTTTATTCTTACAGAAGGGAATTCGTTTTCTATTATATTTTGAATCTCTTTAAAGTATTCATCGTAAGTTTTTTCTAAAGTTTTTATGTTCGGTGAACAGAAAATTCCGTAAGTCTTGTCCGGTTCTACGATCTGGTAGAGTAGAGTTTGCAAGTCATCTTTCCTGTTAATGATGAGTTCGTATCTTCTCTTGTTTCCAAATGGCTTAGAGAACTTCATGTCTTCTTTGTTTCCTCTAATGATAATAATTTGATTTTTTTCTACATTTATACATTTATCTGGTTCACATATCCAAGTTTGTTCATTGCTGGATTCTTGTGAATGAATAGTTTCTAGATCTGATTGATTTTCTGCATTTTCCGCTGTAGATGGAATATTTATTAATTCCTCCATAATTGCTTCATATTCTGTTGTTTTTTCAGCAGCTTCTTCTTGATTTTGTAATATGTCATCAATAAATACATCAATATCAATATTTACATCATCAATATCCATATCCTCTGGTTCCGTGTGGTTTACTTCATTTATATTTCTTGATAAAGCATCTGCTACATAATTTGTTTTACCATTAACATGTTTTATGTCAAATTCGAACTCCTGCAACTTCCAAATCCATTTCATGATTCGGGTGTTACCGTTCTTCATAGAAAATATCCAAGTTAGTGGTTTATGATCGGTTTGAAGTAAAAATTTAGTTCCGTATAAGTAAGGCTTAAAGTGTTGAGTCGCCCATACAACTGCTAATAATTCTTTTTCGATAGTGCTATAATTATTTTCCGCATTTTGTAGTACTCGTGAAGCGAATGCTACAGGATGTTCAATATCATCATCGTCTTTTTGGGACAATACTGCTCCAATTGCTTTATTACTAGCATCTGTAGTTAATATGAATGATTTATTCCAATCGGGGTATTTTAAAATTGGTGCATTTGCCATTAAATCTATTAATGTCTTACAAGCCCTTTTTATCTCTTCGGTTTTATAAATTTTTGTTTTAATCGAATCTGAAATAGGTTTAGTTATTTTTGCATATCCTTTAATGAATTTCCTATAGTATCCTGTCATACCTAAGAACTGTCTTGTCGACTTTTCGTCATGAGGTACTGGAAAGTTTACTATAGTTTCTATCTTTTTCGGATCTGTTTTTAAACCTTCTTCAGTTACAATATAGCCGAGAAATTTTAATTCTTTTTTGAAAAATTCAGTTTTATCTAATTGAATTGATAACTGATGTTCTTTTAATGCTTTGAAAACTTTTTCCAAATCTCTTAAATGTTCGTTTTCATTTTTTGAATAAATAATAATATCGTCAACGTAAACCATTGCATTAGGAATATTTGATATCATCATTGTCATTGCTCTCTGAAAAGTCGGCGGTCCATTACTTATTCCGAATGGCATTCGAACAAATTCGTAATGACCATTTTCAGTAGAGAATGCTGTTTTTGGAATAGATTCTTCATCCATTTCTATCTGATGAAATCCCGATGTTAAATCAATAGTCGAAAATATTTTTGCACCTCTTAATCGATTCAGCAAATCTTCGATATTGGGTAACGGGAATTTATCTTTTATGGTAGCCTGATTTAATTTTCTATAATCGATTACCATGCGAACTTTTTTTATACCCGATGCGTCCATTTTTTTTGGAACAATCCACAAAGGGGAATTATACGGCGACTTACTTGGTCTAATTATTCCGTTTTTTAATAATTTTCCAACTTCTTCGTTAATTTGTTCTTTAAATTGTTCCGGATATCTATAATTTCGTGTATAAATCGGATTTTCATTCGTAGTTATTATTCTATGTTTTAATAATTTAGTCGGTTTTAATTTTTCATTTTCTGTTTTTAATATTTCACCGTTTTCACTTAATATTTTTGTGAGTTTTTCCGTTATCTCCGAATTTATGTGTTCGTGTCTTATAACATTTTTAATTTCATTAGTATCTTCGATATGAAACATTTCGTCTCTTTCAAGTTTGTATTTTATTCCCATTATTTTTATTTCCATGTCTTCTAAATTTATATTAGTTTTTAACATTTTCATTGTTTCGTACCCAAGTAAAATATCAAACCGTGAACTAATAGGATAAACTAAGAACTTTACTTCTTGATTAATTCCTATCAGATTTTGCAGGTTGAGGTTTACACTTTGTGTTCCTTCTGCTCGTCCTGTAGGGGTTTTTATCGCGAAGTTTTCTATGTTTATTTTAGCATCTTTCGGAATTGCTTGGGGACAAATATAATTTTTTGTTGCTCCTGTGTCAATTAACCATTTATTATTTTCTTTATCCAAGAGCTGTGGTAAATTATTTAAAAAATTAACTTCGTCACTTATTTTAATTACATTCGATCCGGTGGTTCTCCTTTGTTCGGACCTTGGTCTAAAAAATTATCTTTATTAGTTTCAAGTTGTTTTACTCTTTCAGTTAATATTCTAATTTGTTCATCTCTCTCATCCTCGGCGTAATGTACGCGATTAGAAACAGTTCTCATCGAAACCGTATTTGAATCATTTTGTTGTGGTGGATCTACTTTTTGTTGATTATTTCTCCAATTTCCGGATGGAGGTTTATTAAAGAATCTATGTTGAGATTTTGGATCCCATGATTGATTATGAATAGGTTTTTGATAATTTTGTTGATTATTTGGGTAATTGTGATAATTTGGTTGTGCATTTTGATAACTTTTATAATTTTGGTTTTGTTGATGTTGATAATCTTGTTTTTGTTCATGAGGTTGTTTTTGAAATTGTTTTTCATATTTATGTTTGTAATTTGGATCGAAATTTTTGCCTTTATAATTCGATTGGTGTGGTTGGTGGTGTTTGTCTTTTCGACTACCCGGACCGTACACCCGATGCACAATGTGCGCAGCGTTATTTCTTAAGATTTCGTCAATATCTTCGATTGTCTCGAATTTAATATGATAAATAAAATCAGTAAGCGAGGGATGTAAATTATGAACGGTGTGATGTGATATCTGTTTGTCGTATCTTTCCATTTCCGACTGTTTATTCACTATTTCCGAGTCGGCATACACGCGAGCATATAAATCGCATCTTTTCTTACCTAATCTTTCTAAGTAATCATGTGGGTTTTCGTTATGGTACGATTTAGTATTGAGTATTTCTGATATTAATTGCTCTCTCGTTCGCGTATCTTGATATTTACGTTTAAGGAATGTTAAAATTTCTGTCACACTAGTGAATTCCTTATCATAGGTTGCAATTTTTGCTTTTCCTTTTAGCTTAGTTAATAAAGTTAATACTAATTTTGAATGGTTTATATCTTTATATTGGTTATTATCTTCACAATATAAGTCATACACAAATTTTGTATTTCTAATAAAATCTACTAATTGTAAAGGATCACCATCATATTCCGGAATTAATTTAAAATCATGATCTTTTATTTCCATAGCCATCTCTGAATTTGTATTTTCTAATAGTAATTGATCAATATTATCTAGATTAAAAGTTGTATATACTTGTCTTAATTGGTTTAATCTATCCTGTAAATTTGACATACAATAAACTTATAATTACTTATAATTACCATCAAGTATGTTGTCTTCAGTGGAAAAATCTTCTTCCTTGGTGCTGCGAAGTCTCAACAAATAGTTTTGAAACTCGGGTGATAAGATTTGAAAATCTTCAGAAAGTTGAAAGATACCTCTGTAGTCGTGGAGAATGCTTGCTATACTTGTATACGCAGTGGCAATCTTCCTCAAGACGGAGAGAAGTAGTTATGCTGCTTGATTTCGGTATTACACACGATTCTAAGCTCCGCAAAGTTACTTTAAATACCTTCAAAATTCCTCCCAAGTCCCACGTTCGGGCGCCAGTTAAATATCTTCAAAGCACACAAGACTTTTTAAAAAGATTTATTTTGAATAACAAACATAAATGACATGGTAATATACAGATCTAATCTAGCATAGTGACGGGCTAATGAGATACAATAGACTGACCTCCTTCTCTGATTCTCACGGGGTTTAAATAAGAGTCAGCAAAGGGGTGATTCATAGTTCTTAGAATGTTAGCACGGGTGCACTATAACTATATATATATATATATATATTAAATAATAGTTACATAAGAAGGACAATGATTAAACAAGAGAAAAGGATTAGTTAGTTAATGGTATTGATGTTTAACCCTGAGATACTACTAATGTAGAACCAATGTATGTTACGAAAAGTCAGCTACAGGGATACTTAAAATGTAAGTAGTATGATACAATCAATCTAAAACCTTCATGATCTATTCAAAAAACTATTAGTAACTTTTAACAACTATCCTAGCTCAGAATCTGTTTACGATTATAGTAAAGCAATTTCAAAATGTCTTATTATTTGTATTTTTTTTTAATTTGTATTTTGTATTTACATAGAGTATGTAAATCACAAGGTTCATTTACGTACGCCTATAAATGCCCGTTTTTTTGATTTTGATTTGATAACATTTTTTAAATATTTTAGCTTTTATTATTATTTTACTGTGCTTGCAAAGGAAACTTTTTAACAAGTTTTAAACTGTCAAAGATGAAAATCATGAATTAATATGATAAAAACGAATTCTAATAAGGTTGTAAAATATTTCCTTAAACTATAATATACCGTGTTTGAGAGTTATGAACAAAGAGCATTAATATTTTCTTAAACTATAATATACCGTGTTTGAGAGTTATGAACAAAGAGCATTAATATTTCCTTAAACTATAATATACCGTGTTTGAGAGTTATGAACAAAGAGCATTAATATTTTCTTAAACTATAATATACCGTGTTTGAGAGTTATGAACAAAGAGCATTAATATTTTCTTAAACTATAATATACCGTGTTTGAGAGTTATGAACAAAGAGCATTAATATTTCCTTAAACTATAATATACCGTGTTTGAGAGTTATGAACAAAGAGCATTAATATTTCCTTAAACTATAATATACCGTGTTTGAGAGTTATGAACAAAGAACATTAATATTTCCTTAAACTATAATATACCGTGTTTGAGAGTTATGAACAAAGAACATTAATATTTCCTTAAACTATAATATACCGTGTTTGAGAGTTATGAACAAAGAGCATTAATATTTCCTTAAACTATAATATACCGTGTTTGAGAGTTATGAACAAAGAGCATTAATATTATTGATTAAAAACCCAAAAGTTTTTTATATATATTTGAAAAATAGAACTTATAAAATACAGCTCACAATGTCAATAATCTATAACCAAAAAAAGAAAATTGAGAGTTCACCGAATTATTGATTAGCATGTATTGGAGAGAGATTGGATTTCAGTCACCACATGACGATCTAAGTCACGACACAACAGAACTATCCCTTCGGAATGATCTCCTAAGAAGTATTAATTTAGCGTGCTAAGAAGTTATGTACGATAAGATTATAGGTATGTTTACTATTAAAATATGGTTTAAATGTACTTTAGGAGTGAATGAAAAGATGCGATTTGATACTGAAAAAACTGGCAGTATATATCCTTTTTTTTTTTAACAATTTCATATGTCGTTAGAATCCTGTCACAAAATTGAAAATCCTTTCTCAAAATTGAAAATCCTTTCTCAAAAAGGGAAAAAGCTCGAAATAAATATCTATCTTTATTTTCATTAGTCCTTTGACAGGATTATTTTTTCTTCAAAGGGTCTTTCAGTTAAGAGCTGATTGGATCCAGACTCAAAGCCCTTGGCGAATATAAATCCATAGAGATCGATCCCTTCGATAACTAAATCTCAAATGGCTAATGTACCCTTTTTGAGAATGTATAAGTCAGGCATGTCACAGGTGTAAATTTATACAGCAGAAAAGCTACAATTATAATAAATTATTGAAGTTTGATAGGCCTTATTGTGCCCATAATAATGCCATTGTATTTTTCTAAAACGATTTTATTAAATTACATACATGTTTACAACTTCAACTAAATTGTACACTAAATAGAAAATATACAAATTTTTGAGGGTGGCGGTCTTGTTATAACGATGATAACAGTGTTGAAAGCTAACCTAGCAAAAAGACTGACCTTCTCTTCCATTTTTAAAACGTCTCTGAAACAGTGGTTTTCAGCGAGGCTATTATGGTTGCATCACCAACCAACCGCAAAAAGAAGATGTATCTGTAATGATTCAAAAATTGATGCTCGCCGAAAAAGTAAATAAAAGAAATTGTGAAATCGCTGAAATAATCACACAATTGTTCTGGCATTGAAACCAATAATAAAAACTGCGCATTTACGAAGTAAAAATAAAGTGCCCGACTATTGATGCTGTCAATAATAATGCTTTCGAAAATAGCTAGGTTTCATCGACTGGGCTTGCTAGGCCCGAATAGACAAATGCAGGAATTGTGGTTTTTCGTTTATTTTTTACATATTGTTGACGTGCTGCGTATAGGATAGGCTCATATGTTGCTGGAAAGGAAATCCTATTTTCCATAAAAATGGATTTGACTGAACGTATTGCAACATTACAGCATCTTTTCTTTTAATTAATCCATAGTATATTTTATATGTTTGTATATTTCATGTTTAGCCTATAATTAAAAGATATAGATGAGAAATTCAATTCAAGGAACATGGGAAAGAAAGAGAGAGAATGAGAGAGAGAGAGAGAGAGAGAGAGAGAGAGAGAGAGAGAGAGAGAGAGAGAGAGAGAGAGAGAAAAACATATTTATCATAGCAAATTTTCCGTTTGGTAATAGTGACAGCCCATTTTCATTACATTATTTATGTAGGTATTTCTCTCCCTTTTGTTTTTTTTGGAAAAATTACCTGGGTAAATTTTGAACGAACTGGAAGCAGGATTTATTACGGATTCTAACTTTGAATTTCTTCGGTGAGCTAAAGCTGGGTACACGATAATCATGTTGGTGGAGTGGATCACAAGACGACCTCAGAAACGCTAGGAATCCCATGGGTACGGAGGGAAACAATTTAATATCATCTATAGAAATAATATTGCGAATTCCTTCATGATAGTGTCCTAAAACCTTCAAAAGTTACAAGGTCAGTTTAGTGAATTTTGTTTTTTGATGATAATAGACATATTGATGGATTATTTTTTCAATATTGCTTTTAATGTGTTCGTTTTTATTTAATTGTCAGCTTATTTTATGTTTCACTATTACGGTGAGTTAATTTATCTAGTCGTTTTATCTAGTATCTATTATTTATCATTAGTATTAGTATCATATATATAGAGTTAATTTTATAAACAATATGTATTATCAATAAATAATATTTATCACAAATCAAGATTTGTTTGAAGTGACTTATCTAGATTTGATTGGTTTACCTTATAGCATTGAAGTAAAGTATTTTAAGCAATCCATCATAGGTTTATTATATTTGTAACATTCAACGGTATTCTTAAAAGATATAGATGCGTAAATCCAGTTAAAGGAGTATTTAGGATAAAAGAACATATTTATTACATAACTTTGTCTCCTCTGAACAATAAAAATGTAAAAAATAAATAAATTTATATAAATATTGCGAAAATTAGTTTTTGTTCTAAAAAAGTCTTGACGTATCTCCCAAAATATATTTTATGATATTCCATCAACAATCAACGCCTCACCTTCTCAGGACCTAAGGACTATAATTAAGACATACATAGAAAACAAATAAAGACAAAACACTTAAAATAATAAACTAGTGTAATATATATAATAATTAGTAACAGTGCAAAGACTTAAACGTCACAAACTCCCCTCAAACTGTGCAACTAATCTCTACTCCCTTCACTATCCAGCAAGTTCATTCATTTGATTTATTTAAATCTAGATGTTGTTTATAATTATTTTCATCGATATTTCAAAATAATAATATTTCAAACTGCATGCATTATATAGATGCATTATTAAGTTAGTCAATGACACCACTTCATATTTTGTATAAAAGATAGAGTAGCGCATCGTGATGTCAAGTGCAATTCAACTTTATTTGACTTATAAATATTGTAATTAAACAAAAGGATTTTAAAAAAAATTTGAATATTAAAAATACTTTTAAGAATAATTTACGTTAATTTTATTAGCTAGCTATTGCCGAATTTAGACAGCTTGGTTTAATTTAAACACACAGCCATGGACATGTTGGCAAAGCCGAACTTTGTAACACCTACCACAGGGCAGTTAAATAATCTTGTAGAGGAGTATTTTAAAAAACTTTCTTATGAATAACAATCAAAACACTGGTATATATACAAATATTAATCAGTTACAACACTGCAACATACTTCAGCGAAGGCTAAGGCACAAGTGTGTCTTGTAGGGTGAGGGAGGAGGTAGCCAAAGGGTAGGATTTTTGGGATATGGTTACTCACAAAAAAAAGGGGGACCATAAGTCTCAACTGTGGCACACGTTTCTACTGAAAATGTAAGATCTAATGAATTGCATAACTGGGCAGTGAGTTCTTCCGGTATCGTAAATGTCATTAGTTTTATCTCAGTCAGTCTGTTGAACTAGTTTAATATTGTGCTGTTAACTCATCATACCTTAAACAATAAAAATTCTATAGCAGTATTTTTTATCTGGTATCTATTAACTTCAATACTTAAGTCGATGCAACAAGTAGTGGAGAGTCTCCTCTCAATTTGGCAATAAACAGTAGTACCATTCTATTCTTTATTTTTTATCCTTTTTTTAAACTAAAATTGAGCTATCATTAATATATCTATATTAGTTTTTTCTTTCATTTGGCATCCTCAGGCAGAGAATACTCTTACCAAAAACGTGTAACATTAATTGCGTTGCATTCATTTTAATAAAATATAATACTTTTTTCGTCGGGTATGCCTTTTTTTCCTTAAAATTAGCGACTTATTCTAAGGGAGATAGGTCTCAGAATCAAGTTATCTTTTCATTATATTATACTGCAGGTTTAATATAAAATTTAATATACCTTTTTTTTTGAGAGCCACTGAAAACCTTAAGCTGATCCCACCACAGACAAAACTTAAGCCAGCAATAACGCGACTATCTTCAAGTTTTAACTTAACCGCCGCCTACTATTACGTGCTAACTGACGGGTGAATAATCCGGAAGAAGTCGGAAACTTTCGTCCTCCGAAGGAAATCCCTACGCCGAACAGTTTGCAGAAGCCAAGAGAGAGAGCTGAGGGTAGGCCCTATATTAGATATTCCCTATACAAAGTGATTTCATCAAGTGACGATCCATCCGTGAAGTTTACCCCCAAGAGTTGAGTGGATAAGCGTGGTTTAATCGCCACCGATCTTGGGATATTGTCGACGAGGTAGGGGGAGTGGAGGCTCTATGGAGATTTCCACCTCCCCCCCCCTACAATTTTCTAACTTATAATGAAGGGGTGTCACCGTGCATGGCTCTTCGATTATTACGATATTATTTTCTCAACTTTCAGGGGGTGGTTTTTTCTGGGCCACTATTGCTCCCCTTTACTCCGTTGCAAAGATAGATTTTCTATTTACCCCATGATTTTAAATCGTAGTTATTATCGCACGTATATTAACAAATAGTTAGTCTGACACCACTGATATAAGCAAAAATCTGAGAACTTTGAAATGACAGTATAATTATTTTCTAAACCGAAAATTTTTATCGTGATAAAATTACATTCCGCCTTACTGGACAATAAGTAATGGTGATCAATTTTCTCATTCATAGCATATTTACAATTCTTCATTCACTTACTCAATCATGCAATATTTTCAAACAGCCCAAAGACCACCGAATCTACGTCTCTCACATGCTAAAGAGTATAATTATTAAAAGGGCTTGTAAAATAGAAGTACCGCAAGACATAATTTACATATTAAAGATGTTTTTCTAAAAACAGTAATCACCCTCCTTGCCATGAAAAGTTGTCAATAGAGTATTCCCTATTATTAAATATAATTCAGTTCCCTTAAAACTGTTTATAAAAAGCTTATTACAACTACTATATTGAAAAGAGCCATTCAATGGCTTGACGTGAAAGTGACGAACGTTTTTAATAAAGCTTTGAATCCTTCCCGAAAATTCCTATACCAGCTTTACAAGAATAAATTTGTTCGATATTTCATAAAAAGTCCAAAATCAAGTCTTACACAATTAAAAGAAATATAGATAGATACGTACAAGTGATTTCAGTAACCATGTTCATACTGTTGTTATTTATGTGGCGCATGATAAAAACATAAATAATAACATGACATTGCATGTATCCACTGATGCTGAAAAAGTATCAAAATAAACGTAGAACAACAATATTATAGAAGCATGTTACTGACGATGTCCGGAATCTGGAGTACAAATTGTGTTCCTGCTTTTCCGACAATCAAATTCAGTACAGCTTGCAATCTGTCAATTAGCGAGGTTCCGTCAAACAGAAATAGACTAATTTACATACAGACTGGCAGCAAGACAGAATTGTATTGATTGGACACAAAATGCAATTTGTATACCACCACAGAAACTGTCAGAACCGGCTTGAATAATAAATAGAGGCCTTATCTATTTTTGATAAATTAAGCTAGCAAAAAAAAAACACTTGTTGATAAGTACCTATTCCTAATGCCATCTGAGAGTATAGGGAAGTGGAAAAATATTAAAGAAAAAAAATGATATTTCGAGTTGTGCAAAGTAGAAAGTATCCAACATCAAAGTCTTCACAACCTTCTTGATTGTGATGAAATTACAATCTACCTTATTGGACGATAAGTAATTGTGATAAATATTCTCATTCATATTATATTTACAATTTTCATTCTCTCGCTCATTCATACAGTATTTACGAACAGCCCAGAGACCTCCCGAATCCAGATGATTGTCACCTCCCCTGCATGCGAAGAACATCAAAGTACTGACCGGAACCGGAGGAACAAGTTACACACAAATTTAAATATTCGAACTTGTATTTGCAACATCTCTAGACAGACAACGATCTTTTTTCTGGATTTTCTACACAAATTGTTTAAATTATCATATTGGTTAGCTCAGTTTCTTTGTTCTTATATTCTCTATTTTTTTTCCGTTCATATTTCTTTCCCCATTCCTCACATAAGTTATTCAATTATTTATCAAATTTTAAATTCTAATAAAGAAGTAAGTATTCCTGTCCTCTTGTGTTTACATTAGCCGTGGTAATCGATGTATTATGTCGATTTCCATAACATTTCTTACTTTTCACTCATAGTGATCATCTAAAGCTTGCAAAGCTGGGCAATTTTAGTTTCCATTTTTTTTTCAAAATGTTTCGTTTGTAAATAAAGACATCATTGAGCCATACCAATTTCACCGACCGTGCAGTCTAACTATTTAATCTGTATATAGAGTACATCCTCGCTGAAACGGAATCTACAACAATACGTCCGCAACGTTTATGCAAACGCAAATCATGAAACAAAACAATTCCAACCTCTTTCAAGGACGTGGCGCACATATTTCATGACGGCACTTCTTTCTGAAGCGAGAAATTACTTTTTGAATAGTGGTTAGGGCAAGGCCGAATGAATAATGCAAGCTGGGCGCTTTCCATTGTGACGGTGTCTTCTTCTTCCATGATAGTTTCAAGACCACTCCCGACATAGAATTTTCTTAGCATCTTCACTTTTATTTCAATGAGCTTGGTACTTCTAGATCTGACGTGATACAGTTATACTAAAGTGAAACCACTGATACGAATAAAAATCATTAGCAATAGGGATTTATATGTAATACAAAAAGTAAATATCTACATATACACTACCCCCCCCCCACTTATGTGGCCCACTTATTAAACGTTTTCCGCGCTAACCGACTGTAAATATGAAGCCAAACCCCAATAATTATTCAAAAAATTAAACAGAAATTTCTATTTTGATTTCTTAAATAATTGATCTAATAAATAGTTTAGGCAAATGAATTAATCCCAAGCACTAAGGCCATTTTTGACCTTATAATATCGTAGAGCTCGTTTGGAATAAAAAAACTGTATTATGAATAACAATAAATCACTGGTATATATACAAATATTAATCAGTTACAGTACTACAACATACTTTAGCGAAGGCTAAGGCACAAGTGTGTCTTGTGGGGTAAGGGAGCAGGTAGCCAAAGGGTAGGATTTTTTGGAAATGGTTACTTACAAAAAAAAAGGGGGACCTTAAGTCACAACTGTGGCACACGTTTCTACTGAAAATGTAAGATCTAATGAATTACATAACTGGGCAGTGAGTTCTTCCGGTATCGGAAATGTCATTAGTTTTATCTCAGTCAGTTTGTTGAACTAGTTTAATATTGTGCTGTTAACTCATCAATTTGCTCGAGAAAACAGAACACCTTATGTACACTGAAAACGAAATGAGCGACGTGGTGTTTTCAGATGAATCACGCTTATCTTTTTATGCTCGTACACAAGATGGACCCATTAGAGTTGACCGAAGTGATGAGTGCTATGCTGTCTGAGTGTAATGTCACGAGAAGAGTTTGGCGTGAAGTGGAATGTCTTCGACTGTGAGCACAGTGCTCTACGATACTTGTCTTTGAAACATTCAGAGACAATTCACTTCATAAAGTCAGTTTCTGGACATATTAGTACTCTCCGAGTTGTAGGAGGCCAAAGTTGTCCATAAGTCAAGATGTTATTAAAAAAAAAAAAACGACATAAATTTCTTTCTTTACAACATTTACATACTTTGTAAACAGCTTTCCTTAGAGTACTTTGGCTAAGTACTTTTCTACCAGTATCCAAAAAACCCTTGGAATGAGTGCTGTTAATTTTATGAAAGAGGATAATGGTACTAAAGTACGGCACAAGTCGATATTAAAAGTTGACTGGGTTGATCTGAAAATGCATCTTCAAGAAGAAAGTTTGCTAAAACCTTAATTTTCTTTCCCTTTTTTCCATTTTTTTTTTGTTCATTTTACCATTGAAACTATATAAAATTCCCACATCACTATAAATTTGTTTGTACGGAAACTAAAGAATCTACTTCATAACAAGGTAATTTGTTTTCACCGGTACGAACCTTTTTTCCCCAATGACTGTATCGTGAAAATCACTAGTATACTTCTAGTAGACTAAGTAATAAAAATCAATTGAAATTATGAACTCACGAGTAAGCGAGTAAGATATAATATAAAGAGATGAATTTTAAAGGGAAAATGAGAAGAAAGAAATTCTCAGTATAATTATCCAAGAATTCTACCTTTTCCAGGAAACCAACTCGCAGTTTATCATTTCTCCGAAACTGTATCTTTCATTTATAAGTGACGAACAAATTTTAATTGAAATAAGGTAGTAAGGATAGCTCCCGAATAGTTATGTAACAGAACATTAAAGAATACTCGAAATGTAATTTCAATGATACATCAAAAATATGTAATATTTGTAAAATATAATCAACCTAAATTTACATAAATTTGCTTTGGAACTATAGTAATCGATGGTATAGCAAATATTTTGTTCTGAGTAATACATGTAAATACATACAAATCCCAGGATTACTCTAAAGTCATAGATAGGGATCTGATCAACAGATGATTTCCTAAACTGTCTGTACGTTGTGGTGTAGTGTTTTTGTTTTATCAGTATAACCTTCTATCTCTAAAGAGATAGAGTGGTAGAATTTGTGCATAAAAGTGCAAATAACGAATGCCCTCGGATGTTAGTGATTCTTGAGCCCCCCTCTTGGTGCTTTCAATTGAAATCCCCACCCAGTTGGTAATGATGTTGAGTTAAGAAAGGAGGTAAACTGTGAGTTGTAAATGGACAGGTCGACAAAGTACTGCTGATATAGAGAGGGTGGGGGTGTGCGGATTAACACAGTTGTAGCTTGTTGGAAATCATTGGCGATCAGGACGACAATGTAATGGGAAATGAAATATTGGGTAAGGGTAGCAGTATCAGATGTACCAGCAGTATGTGATGTTTCATTAGGGTGGTTTCTTTGGTAAACCTAGTACTGTGGGATTTTTAGGGATCTGTTAGAAGTCAGTCACATTCAAGTAATAAGTGCAAAGTTTTACAGTAGTAACGTCACTTCGTTTATGTGATTTCGAACACAATTGGCATTAAAAAAAAACACAGTCAGGGGTTCGTGGGATGTCAAAATTATAATATAATAACGATAGCTTGGAATGAGGTGGGAAGCAATGTTTGTCAGCAGTGGTATGAGAGGAGTGACGAGAGTTATAAAATAAGTGCAAAAGTAGGTAAGAAGGGCAGTGAGATAAGTGGAAATTGAAGGGGAAGGCATTTGAGGTATTCGAGGCTTAGGTGCGTGCAGTCTCTTGCGGCCAACCGAAAAGATGTTGGTAAATGGATCTCTTTACTTCTTTAGCAGGGACGCTGTGGGTGAGGCACTTCTTCAGAGCTTGAAGTTCCACAGTACTTGTAATTGTGTCTTGGGGACACAAGGCACATACATCGGGAGATTGGCGAAGCTTCTTGCAAAACTCACTCTTGTGCTGGTCTCCACTCATCAAACAATCGGGTAGTTAGTAATAGTGACTGTGGTCATATTCCTGGCAGATGTGGCACTGCACTATGTCACGCTTGGGATATGGATTTTTCACCTTGACTCCTGTGGTAATAAAGCTAGTTTACTTTGAAAAGTTTTTCGACGCAAGGAGTTCTTTCTAGGTCGACAAAAAACAATGGTAGTGGAGTTTTCATGGGAGTTTCTATGTCTGTGTCCTTCTTATAGACACTGACTATTTGCCTTACTCCGAACCCTTGGGATCCTAACGCTTCTTAAATTTTGTTGTAGAGTTGTAGAAAGAACTCAGCTTCTATGTTTTCAAGATATTTAACGATCACTCGATAAGTAGGTTTCTGAGTTTTTCGGGCGTGATCATCATGCCTATTAGGCAGGTGAACTTCCCTCACACTGTTGTCAAAGCCTGCTATTTTTTTTTTCATTTGCTCACCCATTAGTTTGATTTTTTTAAAATGTTTTTATGATGTATTGGAAGGGGCTTGGGTGTTTTTAGAGTGGCTGTGGCCTCCATACATTGGTGAATTGTGTCTTGTATCAGTTCCCAGAAAGAACTTGATGTGACTAAAATAAATTTGTCTGAAAACCACTCTAAAATAAACACAAACGTCTAATATCTACTTAGAGGACACAACGTGTTGATTTGGAGAATTTCTGCATATCTTTTATCAAGCCGATCTACCATCGTAAAAACTAGTTTGAACGGATTAAGGGTCCTAACCAGGTATTTACCCCTGCCTAACTCCCAAGTCATGCTACACTCTGTATAGATTCTAACCGAAAGCACACTACTTCAAAATCAAGCATATTCAAATAAATAAATATAGTTTTATCCAAAAAATGTCATTATAATGTATATGGCAGTGGTCTAAGCAACAACTAATTATTATAATATTCCATCAGAAAAAAACAACAATCACAACGACCATTGAACGCTACAAAGCGACTTTAATGAGAGCCCCTAACATAATAGGAGAGGGGTTTCTAGTCATAGACATTCGTAATCACTACTTCATGAATCCATATTCTACTACAAGAAATATTTAAAAACCTCAACTCAGAAAAAATATGCATGGTATATTTTTAGATAATGAAAGAAGAAACTTCATCAATAGTTATTCAAAGGAGATTGAACAATGTGAGTAGATTTGTTTTCGCTATCTCTTAATGGATATTTTGAAGGTGAGAATTCTCAACAGTGGGGAAAACCCTAGCATGGAAAGATTATTTATTACAAGGTCAATAGGAAAAGCAGTGCGATGAAGTGATGATGAAGCATTAAGAATTGTGAATTCTCATCAGCTAACCATGAATCCTTGTAATGAATATGAGGATAACCTGATATCAATAATACTTCAACTGGATATCATTCTATTATCCCAGAGAAATATTCTTTTAATTTATAGTTATAATCCAAAGATTTTTTCTATCTTTAATATATGTGTTAATGGCACATTCATGTGTATTGTAATGACTTTTTTATGAGCAAACTAAGTTTATTTATTAGAACTAAATTGAATAAAACGAGTGGGATTTCTGAGAATATTATAAAAACTAGTTTGAACGGATCAAGGGTCCTAACCAGGTATTTACCCCTGGCTATCTCCCAAGTCATGCTACACTCTGTGCAGATTCAAACCGAAACACTACCTCAAAATCAAGCTAATTCGAATGATTCACCCTTGTATAATTGTGTTGTAGCGAGTGCTAACTACATAAGATAAATCACCCTATACTCTATTGCATATATATTGTAAGAAAATGTAAATAACATGAACCAAATGTATTACAGACAAAATGTAAATAACATGAACAAATATAAATCATTGTAAATGTGTTAAGCAATAAAATATGGGGGCCAAGCAAGTAACACGAGAAGGGTCACCAGCTGTCAGTCATAAACAGTTATAAACATAAACAACCCTTTTGCAGCCTCTACCCTCCAGGGGTCGGGTAATCAGGCGGCGGTCGTGGTTCATCACCACATGTGTGGAAACCCAACCACCGGCCTAGGCCCTTTCAGCCCTCCCATAAAGGGTACTTAAGCCAGGGCTCCTGGCCCTGTTAATTAGTCTCTTGTGACCTTTACTCGTTGATGCTTGGTTTCCGCTCGAACTCTGAAAACTTGACTAATTCTTTATGAAAAACCTCTGTACCTCTTCTCTTGAACATAGTGCATTGTCGAGGCACATACCTATCAAAAATGTAGTCAAATAGTAACGCCGTCATCAAACGATTGTCCAGGTTATAAGCTCGAATAATCCGCCCTTGTCACCAGGGCTAGGGTGAACAGGCACCCTCCTAGCGACGTCCCGACAGTGGTTATTGACTGTGCTGTCGGGTTACCCTAAAGCTTAGTCCACACCAGGACTCAATGTCGCGCGTCTGTATTGCGAGGCTGAATCGGGTCTGCTGTGATTAAGACCTGCAACTTGTCCTCATGTCCCTGGAGTGTAATGTAATGGAGTCTACGTGATACAAGATTTATATACAAAATGTGTGGAACAAGATTTGAATCCTAACGAAAGTGGGTTTTACGCAAACATTGCAAGTCTGGACGTGTTCTGGGGAAGAATGGCTCAGTTTGGCACATAGTTTTCACAGTGTTATGGTCATCTCCTGTGTTTTTTTTTGTACTATATATTTTGCAATATGTGGACGACTAAAGTTACTTCAAAACTAATTGAAGATCTTTAAATTAACTACTGCTTGCATGATATCACACGTCCCCACTACAGAAACCGCGAAAAATAAGGGGAGGCATTAAAAAGTTTGGCGTTTCAATAGTAGAACTAGAAAAATAAAATTCATACTATGAACCAGTTTTGGTGTGACTTTCTTGCAGACTTCTTGACTTTATTGAGGACGAGCAATATACCAAATATGGAAATAACGGCAGCAGAAAAATATATATCGCCGATATTGTATTCAACTTGTAAAGAGGGTTTTATCAAGCAAATAACAGTAACGATGTCACTTTTCCATCCTTCAGTTCTGAAAGGGGTTATTGCTCTGATTGTAACTTACAATCATATGTAGCCAACCGCAAAAGGGCTTACAATTTGTCTAGAGTACGCTTGAATGTTACAATTGCGTAATGTATTCGATTTATTATAATTCTTTAAATTGAGTATTATTTTATTTCATTATTGTGTTTGTTTAATTGTTGTGAAGTAACTGTAATTAAAATAGAGCTTCTGCCCCAAGGCTCGGCAATGATATTATCTACTACATATAGTAATAAATTAATAGTATTCCACCGTTGGCTAGAGACAGGATGACTAGTGACGATTATAAACTTACAAGCCAGGTGGACCTATCGTAGCTCGTGTTACGAATAGTCTTATGTTAAACTAATTTCGGTAAAAGAACATTGATTTCGACTTCGTAATGTTACATATTTGACTATTACCTTGAATTTGCATTGCTTTTGTTTATTTCGATTTTTAATGAGATTTTTTTTATTATTTAAACCTTTTTACTGTGCTAGAATTGGAATCTGCATAATTAGGCAATAATCAATTGAGATAAATGTTCTCATTCATACCATATTTACAATTTTAATTCACTCGCGCATTCATACAGTATTTACAAACAGCCCAGAGACATCCTAAATCCACATGGTTGTCACCTCCCTCGCATGCGAGAGAGGAAATGGAGTCTTTGGAAGTCCCCCACGCTCCTCCATCAGCCGCGTCACCGGAGACGAGCCAGTGGAGGCTGACCCAGAGCGTGAGAGCCAAATACGCTCAGGACATGATTGGAGAAACTGACAATTTCCAGGACTACCACTGTTACGCATTTATAGCAGGTCACGAGGCCACTGCCGTTTCAGTCTCCGAGGAGGATTATAGGGATGAGTGGTGCAGTGCAATGACAGTTCTACAGGATTAGGGTGGTTGGAAAGGCTACTGTGGAATTTCATAAACTTGGAAGGGATGAGTTCAAGAATGTAGGGTATATTAAGATCGCATAAAGGGTTTTGTTGTTGACGTAATCAGGGGCATTTACTATTGTTCTCAGGACTTTTTGTAGAAAGGATTGGATACGCTTGATGTTCGACTTTTTTGCTGCCCCCCACCCATAGCTCTATTCCGTATCTGCAGATTGGCTTAAACAAAACAATTGGGGGAGAGGAACGGAATTAAAAAAAATTAGTATTTTATGGGATAGTAGTTAGAATATTCTAAGCCAAAGTGGACTTAAAAGAATCAGTTTGAAAGGTAGGATTAGAAAAAGGGTCTTTGGTAGATATCTACCTTGTAAGGAAAACCTGCGTGCCAGACCCGCACTCCCGCTTTTAATTAGAATTAAAACCAAAATAGAGAGACCTGCGTGGGCTTACTCCCGAGACATTCCGAGCAGAACTAAACTTAATGGTGTTAACAGGATACACTGTTGCTGCTTTCCCTGAGCAGACACGGGGCAGCCTCACAAGAAAGACCCACATAAATGTTCCAGTGTGGACTAGGCCTTATATCTTTTGGAAGTACCAAAGAATTAGAATACGTTTTCACATACAATGTTAGTCCCTCACCTCTGGTGATTTGGACTCAGTTCTGAGTTAGCCAGACATTTGCGAAAGCAACATGAGCTTTGTTTACTCAAATTGGTCTTCACACATCAGAAGCATCATCCTTCCAAGTCGCTTCCTTGCATCCAAGACATCCTATATACATCCTATATATGTAGACCACATATATATAAGACATCGAATGATTTCCACCGGTGGGAGATTAAATTAGAGCATCACACAGAGTAAGTGAATTACTTTTGTTGCAAACTCATCACCGATCAATTTCACATCTCAAAATGACACCTCAAGTAGCACACATACTGTACGTATAAGTATTTAAGTAGTTAGTAAATTTTCATAAAATTGCATTGATAAAGCACTTAGAAGCATAGATAAATTGTAGCTACCATGCCCCAAGGCAGAGGCTCTACGTTCATTTACAGTATGGGGTCTGTAGTTCTTTATTGACCTCAAAAATGATCTGAAATATGTTTTACACTTTTGCATGGAAGTTATTAATAATATATGGAAATATAAAAAAATTTTGAGCAATTCCACTGCCTTTAAAGATTTCTAATGTTACTTTGCTTTTCTTACATCTTTTTAACTTTTCTCCAGGGCAAAAGTCATATTAGAGGAGGAAATATTAAAAAAATTATTCCTAAAAATGTATGAACTATATACAACCCAAGTCATAAAATCTCAGTAATGAATAGTTAATTATTAAAGTTAATATTATTTCTTTTAAAAAGTCTAGTTGTTTGGCGCATTTCTATAGCAAGGCTTAATTTTGTTTAATAATGATAAAATAAATAAATAAAAGCGGATAATTTAGCAATAAAATAAAGATAACAAAATCTGCATGCTGAGCACTGGGAGGCTGTTCCTTCAAGCAGCGGGCAAATAAGTTCTATAAACATACGTACATCTATTAACAGAAATATTTACACTAATTATGTGGAAAAATGAATAAAGACACCTTTGACTGTATATTTACAGCTCAATATTAAAATGAATGATAATATGAACAAAACTATGAGCAAACTAAGTTCAAATAAATAATGATAAATGAAATTGTATTTAAATAGAAAACCTATAATGGATAAAGACATGGCAAACATCATATTAGGTAGTTATCAGGTTACACAATGTCGCAAAAACGTTTGGTCAAAGTATAGCTTATTTGAATAAACGCTCAAAGTAGGCTTTAATAGGGTCTATTATGTCTGAAGTTTTAAGCTACCGAAATTGTTTTTATTAGTTTAAAAGACAACTGTCAAAGGTTTCATTAATGTATGAAAAACAAATGCGCTGCCCAAGCTCAGACAATTCACAATATTTATCCTTGCTTATCGATTTCTACGGCATTAATTTCGTTTCTAAATGTTTCGTAATGAAGGATTTTATTTTATAATTAATGAGAAGACATTTTGGTTGCTAACAAGGAAAAAATCTTTAATCTAATGTATCTTTATTGTATGAATGAGAGCATATATCTTAATTACTTATTGCCTTATAAAAGGCAGATTGTAATTATTGCACAATAAAGGAATTATACTAAATTATACTAATCTAATGGGGAAAAAATAACTACTCTAACCATTTCTTGTTATAGGATTATGTTTCCCTGATCGTGGATCAATGATTACTATTGAGGGACAGAACAAATTAATAATATTATTTAACACTTTCGAAATTCATGTAAAAGATATATTGTGATTTTTTTTTTGTAGCTGCTGGGTTGAAACATAATGTTTTAGGTAGTTTTGATTTTATAGTTTTTAGTAATGTTAGAGATGATAATCAAACGGAACATTAAAAGTAGTCTCAGATGTACTGTGTTTTAAATTAGTTAATAATTGTACAGCACTTAGTAAGGTCCACTCGGTTTTCCAGGTATTCCATATTGCCGGTTTGAAATCCTGGATGACATCACGTCTAAGAACCATCTCCCTCAAAACGGCCCTTTTGCTAAACTTATAAACTCCTCCATCCTTTCCACAATTCCACAATGTCCGGGTCTCTAGCAGAATGTTACACTGAATCCAAATTCTATAAGATGTCCTGTGCTTTTAAGGATTGAAGAAACTATTGGGTCGCATAAATTCATTTCTTTTAGTACCCTGAAGTGCATATCCTTGCTTATAATCAGTACAAATGGCTATATTACAACTTGCCAATGACCTTGGAAAACTAAGGGCTTTGTTTATAACAAACAACTCCACAGTGTAACTGCTAGTGTCAGCAGTTTGTTAAATCTGCTGCTGATCTTTATGACACATAGCTGCACCGAAACCTGGAGCCGATTTCGATCCATCCAGGTTGTTGGTTTCATACTTTCTGGAGGAACTCTTTCTAAAAACCAATTGGACTGGTTAATTTGTTTGAATATTCAGTTTCAAATTCATTTTAGTCATATTTAATAACCAGGATTTGGTTGAAATTAAAGTGGTAGGGTTTAAATGTCCCGTTGCTTCGTTTGTTTTAGATGGTATGAGGCTGTTCTATCAAGAAAATGTTTGGATTCTGTAAGTGGTTCATGTTCAAGAGGTAGAGGTCCGGCCGGAAAAAGGTAATTCAATGGGTGTCTTAGAGTAGAAAATATCATATGAAAAAATACTGACAAAATTTCCCTTTTCATTGTGAACAGAATCTATCCTTTATACTATTTGTTGAACTAGACCGAAAAGCCAGTAGTTATTTTCAAACCTCCATAGCGGATGGTCTGAATCTTTCGGATAGTTTTGATAGCAGAGTCATACGCTACATAATCAAAGCTTGTACCTTATTATGGTCCTACAAAACACGAGTAAGCTTGATATATCGGCACCCCAAGAAGTATTTGTCACGATCTTTAGAAGTGAAAAGCAGATGTTTATTTAGATTTGAGAACCTTTATGTTTGATGCTTGATTGAATAACCGGTCTATAACGAGCCCCAGATATTTGACTTGATCGCGGAAGTAAATAGGGGCATTGTTAGTGAAAAGTGAATAAACTTTTTCAGTGGGGTGCTTCCGGAACTGATTGGCAGAACATTTTTCTGTAGCTAATTGGAATCCATATTCTTTCTTGTTTGTTAAACATGAATTTAATTATTCATAAGCGGGGGTTTGTCTACTGATGGATTAAGGAATCTACCCTCTACAGTCTTCACTTGTTGACTTGTAGGGGTGGCTGACTTTTACTGAAGCGTCAAGTTCACTTCTGCTCTATGTAGCCAAATTATACTCCGTTTACGCACCCCCTCCTTTTACCGACTATGTAATCAAATTTATTCCCGTTCGCTATATGCTCTTCCCTCAAGTCTCGCGAGACCACCACGCTTCAAATTCAATAGAGCTAAAATATGTTTTAACGTATAAAACACCTCAAGAGAATTTTCTTTTATAAAAGTAAAGATTTTGGTTTTTGTCTCTTCTGGATTGGTTTGGTCGTTTGAATAAATACCTGAAGAAAGTTGTACCTCCTCTGATATATCGGGGGCATTTCCAATTAATTAGGGAATTCCTGAGTATTTTGTTCAGTAGTGTGTCTTACCCTGATAGGCTTGCTCGCACTGTAACGTACGTGACTACAATAAGTAATTGTATCGATAATATGAGTGTCTTCTAATCTTACTTCGCATAATTGTTTTTTGAGTTTGTTGCACTTTGTTCATTGTAAGCGCAGGCATGTCGTGTGTCCAAATATGGTTTTATTAATGTGATAGAATAGGATGGTATTGTGGCTGCTTAAACCACAAAAACATCCAATTTAGCTCCATCGCAGCCATTTAATTGGCACGCTTAGTGTTATATTTGCTCTATCCATTGAACTGCTGTCAATAACTTACGGTTTATTCTGAAGGTTAATCCTGTCAGAAAATGACATATATTTTGTCCTATCTTAATTTTAAATAGTTCCAAAACTGAATTTTTTTATTCATTCTCTTCACAAAAATGTTAGATTTTGAAACGGGCTTTGTACAGCCAAGCAGTTTTCCCCGGTGCTAAAATTAACAAAAATGTGTTAAGCGTAATTATTAATATACTCCACAACCAGGAGTAACACATATTAATCGTATACTTTGTAATGTTGTTAAAGACGATTAGGTCAATACCTATACCTCTTCTACTGGTCAAGCAACCACTATGTGGCGAAAAACTCACTTAGATAAACCTTCTCTTGTGGCATTCAAGAGCCCGTAATACCGGTGGAAGGTCTGAAAAAGTCAGCCATTTAGAAGTTGAAGAAATTAGTTTTGTCGAGTGGTCGAGTGTGGGAGTGAAGAGCTTTTGCTAACTGCAAGTCGGTTCGTTAGTTCAAAAAGTTATTTTCTCTTTGCGAAAACTCATCAAAAATTAAAAAAAAAAAAAAGGAAAAAGGTAGATCCCTCAGGCCTCCCTTTTTTCTACGGTAGGTTGTGGGGGGGGGCTTATTTGCCGGCAGACCAATCAGAGCTTCTGTGCTAATTCAGACACATTTTGCATCGGAGTTAAGCGAGTTAGGCCTGACCGCGGCCAAGTTGGGTTCAACTCCGACGATACTATTAAAATCTTTTATAATTCCTTTAATATTGATGCCTTCCCTTCTATACAGGACAGATTATTCCTTAATTTTAAATTTTAATTTAAAAAATTTTTAATAAAGACACTTTTGATTTCTGTTACATTCTAAAATAAATATATATTTCAGAAAAACGCTCTAACAATTTTCCTCTCTAGTACACCCACAATTTATATTAAACTGATGCGAACGCTATTGGCAACTCATGTTCTCTAGTATCATAGTAACATTTCAACAGGAGTAACAGATCTGCGTTCCGATACGTCTTTTAACTTTACCCTTTTAATTTTTATTTTTTAAACTATTATGCCCTATTCTATCATTTTAACTACAAGATACGTGAGAAGCATAGTATAATCAACTAATTGTATAGGTATGCAAAATGAATTGTGGGTAGACCACAGACATTTCTTAACGTGAATGAAACTTTTCTAAATGAACATGATATCCTTTTATAATACAAGTTATCAAGATTTAGTTATTATATTTAAATATCACTTAGATAACCTCGTATTAAGTGCATCACAATGTAAAAATTAATAAGGGAAAGCATAATTTTCTATGAATAGATTCCTATTTGTATAGCGTTATAAGACCGTCCATGTTTGGTTATTAGCTAGTTTGGTGGTTGTTACTTGTTGCTTCCCAAAGTTTACGATTTACAATGGCTAATAGTCAATCCATTTATTAGATTTGCTGCAATATCGTCAACATTTGATAATTATTTTGCTCTAGTTATTTGAAATTTTGAAAGGGATCTCACGGTGCATTTTTGATACACGTTAAGTTGTAACCTGATATTCTCCAATTATCTGAGATTAGGTGGCTCGAGGCTATGAAGAGTACAAAGTTGTCCAATCTGTTTATAGACTACATCAAAATATTGAAAATGTGGGATAAAATACGAACAAATCAGCCACGAACAAAGAAAAAAAACTACTGGAGAACGTAATGCTTTCTTAACGGATTGTGAATGAATACATGGTTGCAGGCATTTGAAACTAGTGACATCAGCCTCGAGAAGAAAGAGGGTTCTAGACAAAATCCATCATTCGAGGAGAAAGCTCTGCGGGGCTCGTTGAGGCGGACCCATCGAAAAGTACTCGTGAATTGGTAAGAGAGGTCCGAGTTTTCCAATCCATCTTAAATCGTGGGTGGCATACCACGTGAAAAGTGAATCGCTCATCAAGAATGCTTCTCAATGAATTGGCCACTTTTTAAAAACACAAATAACCATAATTTCATTAAAAGAATTATTACTTGAGATGAAAAGTGGATATGTTGGAAAGCCCTTAAAACCAAGAACTAACGGTTAGACTGGTATCAGACAGCTGTGCCAGTCTCTAAGCAAGGGCTGTTCTATAAAGACAATGGTCTGTATTTTGGAATTTGTGACAGCGGGAGTTCTAGAAATAGCCAGTTTCTACAGTCATGTCCTGAGCGTCTGCGGCTCTCGCGCTGTTGGTCACCCACAGCTGCCTCGTATCCGGTGACGCGGCTGACGGAGGAGCGTGGGGGACTTCCCAAGTCTCCGCTTCCTCTTTCGCATGCGAGGGAAGTGACAACCATGTGGACTTCGGAGGCCTGCGGGCTGTTTGTAAATACTGTATGAATGAGCGGGTGAATGAAAATTGTAAATATTGGTATGAATGAAAACATTTATCACAGTTACTTATTGCCCTATGAGGCAGATTATAGTTGTTGTTGTAGATGGATTTCTCTGGAAAAATTTCAAAATGGAGTTGCAGAATTCTTCCGTTCAAAACACAAAGAGTTTCATTGTGAAAGAATATTCGAATATTAAAAAAAAGATTGTAAAAAATTATTTTTAAATTAGCAAGAAAAGCGGTCAATTTTTTATCACTCGTCCCATCAATAGCGCAAGAAGTGCTTCGACGTTTCAAACCAAATATAAATACCGTACGTACAAGGCGAAATTAAATTAAAATACTGCGCATTCTATAGCAGATTACACGAATAACACAACGCGAAAATCGGTAGATTTTTACTCAAACACTCTTCCCGGAAAGCAATATTGGAGGCTCAAGAGAAAATAGCAGTAAAATTCCGTTAGGGGAGTTGACTGGTCGTACATACACCTTCCCTCGAAGCACATAGACCTAGCCAGACTCGTCAGAAATATTTGTTAGGGACAAAAAGTAAACTTTTACTAAAATAAATCATTTTTAAATGTTATTTTCCAAGGTACTGATGATTAAAAAGAGGCAGGGTTATCCGTCAACCTTTAATAAGCATTGCATCAGCGTTTTACTGAGATAAAAAAAGTCAACTGTTAACATTTGTAGTGACCGCTAACTACATAAAATAAATAAACCATATACTCTATTGTATATACGGGTACATTGAAAATTTATTTAAACAAATGTAAATAACATTACCAAACCATAAATCATTGTAAATGTGGTAAACAATAAAGATGCAGCTGCGAGACAATTAGTTATATGAGCTGGGGCACCCACTACCCTTAACAGGTACTAAGCGACCCAAACCGCCGAGAGGGCCGGAGACCCTTACCTGGGTGAGGTATTAGGGACGCAAAGGCCACCACAATACTCAACTGGCATTACATAAAACCGAAGCTGATTGGCTACTGACGAAGCCAGCTGGGTATTTAAGACCTGATGTTTGGGCTTGTAATTCATTCTGCTGACGACTGGCTGACTTATGGCTCGTGGCCGCTCTGATGTTCAAAAAACTTGGCTTCCTCATTTATGAAAACCTCTGCATCTCTCTCTCTCCTCACCTCGCTACGTTTTAGTCCGGCGTTGTCGGACCCCATACCTTCCTAGTGGGAATCTCTGCCTTCGTCTCGCTAAATCTAGCACCTCCTTGGGAGAGACCTCTCCCTAGTGGACAACGGTTGTCGTGGCCCTGCGAACTTACCAAGCAGTGTTCCCCACGGCGATTAAGTCAGCCTCTCTCCGGTTCACACTCGCCTTTGGGATCCGGACGGATTTCGCCTACCCCCAGATACCGAGTCTGATTTGTGGTCATTTCAAGACCATACAAACTACCTACCCTATACCTCTTCTCCTGAACATAGTGCATTGTCGGGACACAAAGCTATCAAATATGGAGTCAGATAGTAAGACCGTCATGAAACGATGGTCCAGGTCATATGTACTTTATCAATCCTCACTTCGTCACCAGGGCTAGGGTAACCAGGCACCCCCCTCGTGACGACCCATGTACGAAAATGTATAACATCTCAAACGGGTGTTTTCTGCGAAAAACATTATTCCATTTAGTCCATAAATATTTGTCAATTTTGGAAAATTATTATTTTTCAAATTTTTTTCAGATTTCCGATAATTTTACAAAGCTGTTTTAGCATAACATTATAGTAAAAAAAATGAACCTTATACAGCAAATTATCAATGATAAGTTAAATAGGAACCCTTTGCTCACTCATGATTTCGGCATAAAGGAAATACTGGTGTACATTTTGAAGATGGACCTAAAATGTTTATTTAAGCCCCGTTTTTACACAAATTATTATAAAGAGGCTTTTCTTTATTTTTTCTAGGATAATAATTAAAAATAATGTATGGTTTAACAGCTAACATTTCACCTGTTCAGGAATCAGGATGATTTTCTTGAATGTGGAAATTTCAGCTTTTCCTTTTGTATAATATTATTTTTCAACGTAATTATGACTTCTATTAAGTACCTGCAGATGCCTGAACAGACAAAACGATGACTGTAAAATGATATCATCGTCTGTAAAAGACAAATTTTATGAACAAGCGAAAGTGCAAATATAAAAAAATGTTTTGTTAAATTAATTTATTAGATAGCTTCTTCTGTTTCTAGACCTGACTGGTCCCTTAGTGCCTGGTGACGCTTTAGCTGGGTTATTCCTGTTAGCAGAGGCCAGGAGGGCTTAATTGAAATACTCTTAGTTTAATGAGGAGGATTTATTAGCGAATGTCAGATGCCTGCCGCACCTCGAGCTACGCCTCCGGCAGAGAACGGTGAAAAGTGACTCGAATAGTTGAGATATCGGAATAGTTCCTCAAAGCCCGCATCCAAAGCGCTTAGTTAAAACTTAAAGCGGATTCAGCTCAATAGTTGAGTTAGTGGGTCCTTTGAATTTCCAATATACACCTTATAATTAATTAATTGGCAACAATCAATGTAAATAAAAGAATTAACTATAATTCATTCGAGGTCTGGAAACCTGTGGAAATGTGGGTCACGGCCAGCACGGTCCACGTCTACTTTCCAGAGGTTTAAAACATAATTTTTGAATTACTTTTCACTGATGAGTTCTGAAATTCCTCAACTATACTAAAATTGCCTTTTTTTTTTTTTTAATTTTTTTTTCTTTTTTTTTTTTTTTATTTGATGAAGAACTAGAAAATAGAAACGTATATTAAATTTCACCTGCTTCAGGTAAAAATCAACGGTAACCATCCTTTTGGAATTACATAAATCAGAGTACATGAAATATTAACTCCAAACTAATTATAACTGCAATAAGCAATGAAGCTCTCTGTTTCACGCAGTAGAATATGTGCGCTATTTTCACTATACATATACACATTATCACTTGTGACTTGATTATAAAATACAAAACGGCCATTAGGATAAATTATTTATTAAACTTGAATATATCTGTAATTAAGGTAATTTGGTGCTGACTTTGTAAACTTCCTAACCTCCTCAATATATCTCAAAAAGTATAGTTGATTAATCATTAGGCAGGCGTACAAAACCATCTGCATCATATGTCTGGAATAAATTGTTCATCAATATATTCACCGCAGTTTGCGAATTTGAGATATATTCTGTTCGTTTTATACTTAACAAACCATATATAAACTTAAAAATTATTAGGTTGCTACTACCAACTTATAGGATTCCATGGGTTTAAACTTTGGGGGCACTGTTTTGCCAACTATTACTTCCTTTAACGGAAAAATAAAGGCTTTTAATGGCTATTCTTTGTTATAGCCGTTATTTCCCAACACTAGTTCTCAGTTCCACAGAATCTATTTTAATTGTTTGTTACCGATGATAATACGAGGGTGGTCTGAAAAGTTTCCGACCTCAACATGAAGATAGCAGCAGTCGTATATAAAAGCGTGTGAGTTTCGTTGTTCATCTGTTGACAGCTACTCACCAAAGTTTCAGCCATTTTGGACGCGCAGTTGTTGTGTAACAGTCGTTTGAGCGAGTCAATTTGAGTGTTTTTATGAAAATGGACAAAATCGAGTATCGAGCTGTCATTAAATATTTGTTTTTGAAAGGCAATACGCCTACGCAAATCAAAGATGAGTTGGATTCTGTGTATGGGGACTCTGCACCATCATTTACCACAGTGAAATTTTGGGCAGCTGAATTTAAACGTGGTCGTAAGAGCTTCGGAGACGATGAACGTTCGGGACTTTAAAAAACTACCGACGAAAACATCGCCAAAGTTCACCAAATAGTGCCAGACGACCACCGAATTAAAGTGATAGAGATAGCAGAGGTTATGAACATGTCAAAAGAACGTGTTTGTCACATATTAAATCAACATTTCCGCGCGTTGGGTGCCGCGTTTGCTCACGTTAGACTATAAACGTTTAGAACATTTCCAACGCTCTGTTGGCGCAGTTTAGATGCAATAAATCCGAGTTTTGGCGCCGATTAATTACTGTGGATGAAACTTGGATACACAATTATACGCCCGAAACAAAAATACGCCAAACAGTGGACTGCAAAGGGGGAACCGGCTCCAAAAAAAGGCAAAAACTGTTTTTTCGGCTGGGAAAGTGATGGCGGCTGTTTTTTGGGATATTCATCGAGTTATTTTAATCGGTTATCTTTAAAAAGGAAAAACCATTACAGGAGCATACTACGCATCATTACTTTACAAGCTCAAGGCAGAACTTGCGGAAAAATTATGCTCGGAGGACAGGACAGGACATTAATGGTTTTCGTCAAATGAAGAAGCAATCACCTTCGCGAACGATTATTTTGCAGAGAATAACGCCGAGTACTATTTGGACGGGTTACAGAGATGTAAGCATCGCTGGGAGAAGTTTTTAGAGTTACAATGAGACTATGTCGAAAAATAAAAAAAAAATCTGAAAAAACGTCTTGTATCTTTGTTAGGTCGGAAACTTTTCAGACCACCCTCGTATGTACACATGCCTAATTATTTCGGTAGCGTTCAGTTCTAATAATAGTTCATAACCCTTCATTAGGTCAGAGAGTTATTAAATATAAGTAACAGTTCAGCAATACAATCTTGTCATCGTGTCTTCTACAGTATTTTTAATTAATTTAGTAGTAGATACAGTTATACAAGTTTAGATCATAGAATAAGCGTTACAATTTTTATATTATCTGCAGTATAATGTACGTACTGGGATCGACACTAGTAATGGAAGGGTTTTTAAAACAATTATTACTGTAACTTATCTTGTAAAATTTATCATAATTGCAGATTTGTATACAGTTATGCGCATCTTAGATAAAACACTATACATTAATGATTTGCCGCATTATTATTGTATAAATATAGGTGATTTTGTCCAGGTTCTGGCCATCATCCCCACTTATGTCCTGAGCGGCTGTGGCACTCTTGTCCTCTCCCTATGTTGAGCGTATTCCTTGGCAGAATATGTACGGGATATATTGCATGAATGTGAATTTTATATGAGAATAACAACAATATTACATACCCAGCCTAAGAATTGAAACAAAAATAATTTATTCGTTAATTCCATCATTCTAATTATATGAACGTTTGGACTATAGTAGTGAGATTAACAAATTTTTCTTCGTGTTTTGTTTCTAGCTTTACTATTTGTTTATGGTAGTGTAGATACAAAACAAATAAAATTGTTTTATAATATTATACATATTTTTTAGGTATTTATTGTTACTTAAGATACTTGTGGGTAGTGCGAAGTTAATCCTTAACTTAATACCTAAATAGAATTGTTTCTTACTCCACATCATCCAAAATCCACTGTTAAAGATTTTCCTTTTTCTTTTTTCTTCTTACAAGGAAGGAGTCCCTTAAAGGAAAGCACTTAAGAAATCTGAATGGATCATGGCCTTTTTTCACCTCCTCTACATTATGTATGGAGAGCTCAGCTCTTTAGCTAGTGTGACTCCTAAGAGCATATCTACCCCTGGCGTTCAATCTTATTGTCTCGCTCCTCCGGTCATTTCATGCAACCTAATACCATCGATGAAGTAGGTTTCATATCGACTAAGATTTTTTTGTGTATCGTATCAAATTTATCTTGGATCGCTATTCAAAACTATGCCACTAAGATCTTACCAGGTCAAAATTATAACCTAGTTTTTTTAATTTAAAGTTTGCATAAGGAAGACCACGAAATGCATATAAAATAGCTCTTACGTTATATAAAATTTCAAATCAATGACTGACCTTACATTGATGCGTGCAGAGTACAGTTGTACCCCCAGCTGACTACAACGCTTATATAAGTTGCACCATTTTCACATTGTGGAGGTAACAGTTGTAATAAATGACTTAACCTGTCTACGACCATTTTACGATTATTTTTATGAATATTTCAATACTTCTTTACTGTGAAAAAAAACGTATTTTTTTGTCTTTGTCTTTAAAACTTATATAGTAATTTGGTGAGTTTTGGATTTATATAAATATTTCAAGCAAGTTTTTGTGTACTATTTCATACCTAAATAACTATTATGTTGTTATACACTGTCGTAAAATAAGCTGAAAAAGGTTTATTTATTATGGATCATAAGTGAACCCCATGCGCCTAATGGTGTGACGAAAAACCATGATGGTTTGTCAATTGATTACTGTTCAGACGGTATTGATATACTGTTATATGTAATGATGTTAGTGTTTATACTTATTTTTTTAAATAACAACAGTGCTACTCCATATACTTTGTAGACCTTTTGCTTTAATGCTGACTGTCAATAGAAACTTATATCAGTACTTCCTGATACATGGTGTATTCCTGCATACTCTACAATGCAGCTATGTCTCAAGCAGGACTCACTGCGAAATCCATTGAAAGTCGTCGTTATGTGTTTGGGGATTAATGTGCCTGTATGAGGCGGTTTGGTTTCCATGTATGAGTATGTGGAAGAGCATCTGCACTCGGAAAATTCATCACTGTATTTTAATGGTGTATGTCAAAGTGTAATATTTTGTAATAACACGGTAGAGCCTCACTCCATTTGAAAATTCCCTCAGGTCGTTTCCGTCTCGCTTTTCTTCCATTTATTAAATTAAAGTCTCTTCTTTTTGTGTACTGGGATACATTCGTTAATATTATACTCTTTTTTATACTCAATTAATTTGTGTTGGCTTAACGTCATCCAAACCACGTTGTATTAAAATCCAGTTCGATTATAAACTAAATTACGTCCTGGTATTTGTTTTAATTGATGACCAGTTTCTCAAAATACAAAGCATCATTCATATTGGTAGGGTATATATATATATATATATATGTATGTTATTGCTGCACTCGAACAAGAGTCCTGAAATAGGTTTCAAATTATCAAAGCATCATTTGAGAACGTCATTCACCGTTTACAACTCCCGGTAATGTGTAATTAGCTAATGGGCATTTAGGAAATCAAGCTAACAACCCTGCCGTAGCCCCCTCGGTTAAATTATTTACCAAGGACATTAATTACTTTAAAATTAATTGATGATCCAATGGGGAGACGATTTACTTTGAAGTACTCTCAAACTTTCTCCATGTATCTAATACGATAGAGACTATACACTATATATGACACAGACCTGAATGATTTCACTTGTTATCCGAACCACTTGAGATTGCTGTAATGACATCATACTTTATATTCAATGATAAGCAATAATAGATAAAAACGAAACTAAAAATGAAAATATTCAGTCCCATTTTTGTACTTCACTACTTTTTTCAACTTATAGATCAGCTTACTGGTTTGTACCATCACTTAAAATTAACTTGGCTTTTTAATTAAGTAATGCTTTTTAATTAGTTTTCTTTATAGCTACCGAAGTTAAGTTTATTTATAATTACTAAGACTGCTACTACTTCTATTCAAAAATATACTTGTGAAATTTCAGATCGATTAAGTTATTTTTATGAATGATATTGCAGAACAAGGGTTGTTGACAGGTAGACGAAAAACAAACGCACTTGATCGTAGAGTCAGTCAAAATTGAGTTTGCCAGTAAGGTAGGGGGGAGAAAGATGTGCAATAGCCACCTTCTCCCCACCAATCCCCTCCACTCATGTTTCCAATTGGCACTTGAGCGGGAAAAAGCTGCGCGAGTGACCTTCCCCTACTGTCAAACTCAACATAGACAGGCTCTACATTACTGGTAACACCTGAAAGTATAGCCTCTCCTTTATGGCATAACAACAATGACAACGTTAGTGTTTTATTTCGTCAGGGAAGAAAAATTAAATTAACGATAAGATATTAATTTGACTACTCACATGAAAAAAAAAATGGGTTGAAAAGATGAGGTTACGTCCTGACCTGAAACATAAAGTAATCAAACAGGTAACCGCTTGATTATTGGTGATAAATAATATAAATGTTATTATAATTATGTCCTCAAGAGAAAATAAATAAAAGATACATGGCTGGGATTTGAACCCTGGTGCTCCTAATTTCTCTTCAGGGATCATCTGAAGAGGCTATTTATTTCTGATATGTGGTACATGTTAAATGCATATAATGATGTTAATTTTAAACTTGGTCTTGAAAAAAAATAATTAATTAAGTGTTCATTATCATACAATTAGTAGATTAGATGATTTTACTAATTAATACCTCTTGAATTGGTTGAAGTTTTTTTTATAGCATACACGTTCCAAAGCAGTTTATCTCGCAACCCTCAATTATTAGCACTCTGTGCATGGTAATTTCTAACCATGGTAACAGCTGTTTTATTTATTAAAAAAAATGTCTCAAGAACCTTGTTGCATATTTTTGTAATTATAGGCAAATAAGCCCCCACACATTAAACAGCACATCGATATCTTTAAGACTAGGTCCTTGTACTTATGATACCCTCATATACTAGGAAAAAATTATTTTTTCATCACACTGTAATTAACTGAGTTTTCATTGGATTAGTTTTATTTTTAGTAAAATTGGGACATAAAATGAAAATACCATGCATTTTTAGCATCAAGGGGTTATTAAATAAAAATAACATTCAAAATTCTTATTGTAGAACACAAATTTATTGTAAAACTGATGTTGTATTTTTTTTTTTTTTTATAGTAAAGAAATAAAAAGGTTAAACGTTTGTCACCTGTATTCTGCATTTAAACAAACCGACCTTGCTCCATTTTGGGGCATGAACTCAAAAAAACGACAAAATGTAGGCCAGTCTAGAACCTTTGCCGACTTTGAGGTATCTTACGAAACCCGGGTTTAGTTTGAGAAACCACTATCCTTCCTTCTCTTTGAGAACAAGTGTTGCGGTGACTATTCTACGTAATAAAATCAAAAATACCACGAGGAAATACGTGTATTTGAATAGGGAAACGTGTACTTCAATACGAGTGATCTGCTAGCGTTCGGTATAACATTTACCATTGACATTTAGACGTTTCGAAAATTTCTTTTTATGTAACAATAACAAAAATAAACCAAAACGGAATATTTTATGAATATAGTTGTATGTCACCGGGCGCTCATTATTATTTTATTTATTTATCATACAGTCGTCATAAGAAAACCTCACAACTCCAAAATGGAAAATTTTACAGGGGACAGAAAAGTTCTTTTTACGCCTTCCGTTTTGGTGTTTAAAATCTACTATCATACTTTCCCTCAAATGGAATATTAATATGTAAAGTATATTTTTCAGTATTTAAACACGAAAAATGAAGGCGTAAAACAAACTTTTGTGTCCCCTGTAAACATTTCAATTTTATAGTTAAGAGATTTCCTCTACGGAAAAAAAGTAGCTGGATGATTTCCCAAGGTAATGTCAATTATACTTACTGCATGGTCCACAGCGCGCATGTTTTAAACATTTTTTATTGCTATTGAACTGCACTCTTTACAATTCCTTCGTTATATTTATTTAAACTTTATCTGAGTCCTTATGAAGTTGAAAACGAAGTTTGGGATGAATCTCAGGGTTGTATACATCCTCTTTCATTGTCTTTATAATGGGTTATTCACAAAGTTTTTACCGACTCTTTCTTCAGCACCCCCGAACTCCGGCCTGTTTATTTAAATTATTCTTTCATACTTTTTCAATTCCGTTTTCCAGTAAAAAGCGTTGTATTACCGGGTGTCTAGTATAAGAAGAAAAATTAAAAGGAAGAAAAGAAATAAATTACTCCTAAAGTAACTAACTTAAGTTTTGTAGAAGCTATGAAATCTTTAGCGCTTTTCAACGAAGCCCTTTCAGTAAACAAATGCGGAGGCTGCTTGGAAGAATTCAGTTCAACGGTTATATGAAAGTTGTACAAAAATGTTATGGTTATTTTTAGGTTTTAGTTTGATATTATGACATCAGTCTGGGGTGAGGAGTGGGAAACTTTTGACCACAAGCCATATTAATCTTGTGCTGATGTGGGGTATTTCGTTTTAGCTTACAAAGAAAGCAAAGAAGCTGGATGTTTGCAAACAATTTTTTTTTTCCTAGACTTCCCTTAACTACTGGGATATTTATAGTCTCTACTCAGCAAACACGTGACGTAAGCTGTGTTATGATCTACGCTTCTCCTCTTTTCAACCTCCAGCTCGGGCTGCGAGTTCACACAACATCAACCCTCAGGTAAGCTCAAAACAAAGTTTACAAACCCACTATTAAAAAAAAAATAAAACTACAAAAATTTCATACTTACAATTCACTGTAATTAATAATTGCGATTAGGCCGGTAGTCGCATGTGTTTTTCAAACAGCAATGGTTGAATGTACCTAAAAAAATTCCCAGGCGTTTTAAAGGGGTTTATAATTTTTTCGCGAATGAAAAATAACATTATTTTGCGATCTTTCCAGGTTATGATAAATCAAATATTTTCTTTGAAATCGTAATTCTGAAGTAAAAATAATTGCGAAAGAGCTTACGTTAAATGATTAGGATTGTAGAAGGGTGTAATTAAACAATAAATCGTCCCTCATCCCACAATATGGTATTTAATCACCAATAACGTTATTACTGTATATTAATTCAGACTTTAAAATTGGTTCGATACCACTTCAGACTTCATTCTATGTATGAAGTGAGATAAGTTCTTCCACACCGTCAATGGGAAATTGAAGATGACAGCTTAGAGCTGTCAAAACGTTATTGGTGAATAAATACTATATTGTAGAAAGATGGAAGATTTATTATTGAACCTTTTTTATCGTGATAAAATAACAATCTGCCTTATTGGGCAATAGGTACTTAAAATTTACTGACACGAATGGTCGTCGCATGTACCTCACCAGTGAAATTGGGCCCAGAGAAATGTCACACTTACCTAAGCGGAAATGGATGTTGGGAAGCTACCTAGAATAACAAAGAAATCCCTCGTTTTCCGGGGAGGTGGTGAAGAATAAAAATGTTTATTTACACAGCTCACAGAAACAGATTGATGAGAGAAAATTCATACCATATACACAATTCAACCGATTCAATAAGTACAGTTCACGCTCAGGTTTACATGCATATAATATGTACATGCGAAATCTGCCTAGGACTTCTTATGCCCCGAAAATTCTACTAGTGAAGCTGGTGGAGGAATTGGGGGTGATGTAGCTCCATCACTTTCACGTTATAGCACTTTATAGCACTATCCGACCGTTTCGTCATATGTTGTATGCCAGGAAATTGAGGGAAAATGTTGTAGAGGTTCAAGCTTGTTAAAACTGAATATTCCGCTCGAGCACCGACCTGCAAACTAGAAAATAATTTTCGTTTGATGTTTAACTTAAAACGGCTTTGTAGCTTAAAAGCCCGTCAGTTTTAATTTATATACCAGATCTGATCAAAGGTTTTACCCACAAAGGTTCATTAAGGGAATGTTTTTGGTTTTAAAATAATTACCATATTCATGCTTTCGTTACTAAATGCTCAAACCTCAATTTTTATGTTAAAAATTTTACCTGCGTGTAATCTGTCGTTCGAAAACAAAATAATTTATACGTTTATGCATGAACACTTTTTTTAACCAAGCATACTGTACCATAAATAATCGCTGAACGGCTTTTTGATGTTGATAATGATGATATTTATATTATCCCAGGACTATGTCCCACAGAACTAGCATTTATTAGTCCCCGCTAATATTTACAACAGAAAAATATAATTAAATAAACAAACAAAATTAAATAAGAAATATAAAATAAACTAGACAAAAATTCAAAATTGGGTATTCACTCACTAATATTTAAATATATGTATGTGTGTCTGGATTTACACATTAAAAAATTTTTAAAAAAATTCGTTATACAGAGATTATTACTAAGTCATAATCTTTACAATTAACAATCTTTCTTTAGTTAGATCATTTGTTTGTGATAGAAAAAAACTAAAAAAATGTTGGTTTGAATATATTGATTGATAGAGCATGACAAATGGAGGGGTGGGGGCTGAGTTCAAGAAGGATATTGTCATTACGACTACGGAATTGTTAAGTATTATAATTCTATGGCGGTAAGGGCTCACATTGGCTCGTCGGCAGGGGATTCGGTGCAAAGGAGTGACTCCTTTGAAGAGGTACGAAGGGTGTTGGGTAAGGAACTGAAAATTTAATTGTTTCCTCGAAAATACCTTCTTTATAGTAAATGTCGACGTTTTATCAAATCTCGTCATGACTCATGCGAAAAGACTTACTTTCTCCAGTAAAGTGTGCAGATAACAAATACTGAATTGTTCGCAAACAGGAAAGCACGTTAATAATTGCCTAGCATTATTAGAGCAAGAACTCTAGATTCATTTTGATGACTGTGAATACATTTTGTCAGTCTTTCCCTGTATGTTTATTTCTAAGTGAATATAGATGTAAGTTATACAAAAGAGGTAGTAGATATTATGCAATCAATAACTAATATATAACAATGATGTGATTACCTTGTAAATAATGAAAGCCTACGTCAGTACATATGTAGTGACCACATTGAACCAACAATGTAAGATTGAAACAAAAAGCATGTATGAATGACATTGGCTGACAATTGCAACTAAGAAAAAAAAGAAAATATTGTAATTAAAACAAGTGATATAATACCTTGAAAGCTTGCTGGGATGCATTAAAATAGAAAATTAATAACAAATAAAAAGGTTGAGAGAATCAGTCTTTAGTAATCAAACAGGTCCTTTTCACCTCTCCTTTACTAATAAGTTTTTGAATAAAATGTAGGTATAGGAAATCTGTGAAAAAACGGAATAAACTTGCTAAATCTTGCGGGCTTCATTAACTTTAAAGAAAAGTAGAGGTCATGGACTCTACACACATCCCAAGCCACCAGCGATATTTGTACGCAATATTAGTAATTTTAAATTGATAAGTACCCAATTGGGTAAAATCGTAGGTACAGGCAAATACACCTGCCTCAATCAGTCTCAGGACACAAAAGTCTCTCCGAACCCTCCCGACACATACCGAGCAATAATCAAATCCTTGGAAGAAACTAAGGCCGACTTCCATACTTGCCATCTAAAGCAGGAAATATCACTACGGGTGGTGATTGGAAACCTGCATCCCACCACACCAGTGGACGAGATAGAAAGGGAGTTCTTAGGTTTAGGATACAAGGTGTGACAAATTACCAACGTGCTCCGTGAGGAAAGGCAAGAAGATGAAGCTATCAAGACACCACTGCCCTTGTTCTTTGTGGATGTAGAGCGAACTCCTGGCGTGGAAAAAATCTACGAGCTTACCCACTTGTATGACACAAGAGTACAGGTCGAAAATCCTTACCCAAAACGTGACATAGTCCAATGCCATAATTGCCAGGCATATGGGCACATAAAGTCATACTGTCACCCCCCTCCCAGTTGTGTTAAGTGCAGTAGGCAGCACAAAAGTGAATTGTGCAAGAAGCCTCTAAAACCACCTGCTCTATGCGTGCTTTGCCTGCAAGGCGACCTGGAAAACTATAAAGGCTGTGAGGCTTACAGAATTCTGAAGTCCAGGAGCAAACAACGTCGTTGGCTAGAAGAAGAGAAGCAAGCCACAGGCACCTCAAGAAGCGCCCCCGCCAGAAATTTGAGGCCATCAATCTCTTTTGATGATATCGTTCGGAAGAGAGAGCAGTCACAGGGATTGCCCACTCCTCGTCCGCTAGTTCTTCTTCCCCAGCATTCCGTTCGTTCCAGAACCAGCAAATTCAATCCCATCCTTAACCACACATCTCGCATATTCTTCCACATTTAAGCTCTTCAGATTTCACTAGTCTATTAACATCATTCCTTACAGAGTTCAGAACCCTAATTACCCCTGTCGGGTCTTCACGAGGGGGTGCCTGGTTACCCTAGCCCTGGTGACAAGTGAGGGCTGTTTGAGTTAATAACCTAGACAATCGTTTCATGACGGCTTTACTATCTGACTCCATTTTTTGATAGGTTTGTGCCCCGACAGTGCACTATGTTCAGGAGAAGAGGTACAGGGTAGGTTTATAGGTAGATTATGTGGTCTTGGAATGACCACGAATTCACACTCGGTATCTAAGGGTAGGCGAAAACCGTCCAGATCCCAAAGGCAAGTGTGAACCGGAGAGAGGCAGACTGGGTTGCCGCAGGAGTGTTGCTAGGAATTTGCAAGGCCACAGCGACCCTCCCCCAACGAGGGAGATGTCTCTTCCAAGGAGGTGCTAGTTTTAGCGAGACTAAGGCATAGATTCCCACTAGGAAGGTGTGGGGTCTGACGACGCCGGACTAAAACATAGCGAGGTTAGAAAAGAAGAGGTGCAGAGGTTCTTCATAAAGAAGCAAGCATGATTTATCTTATGTAGTTAGCGGTCGCTACACCCCTCTCGTCTCCCTTCTTACAAATTTCACCTACCTCATCCTAATTAAACAAAACACATAGGTGGATCCTGCCTTCTTATTCATTTTCCTTTGGAATGTGAATGGTGTTCGCACCCACACTAACGAACTGACAGCACTACTCCACGACAAAAACATTGACGTAGCTCTCATTACTGAAACAAGACTTACGAGTAAACAACCTTTTGCAGTTCGACAGTACCAGACTTATCGAACTGATCACCCAGATGGAAGAGCTCATGCAGGTACCGCTGTCATTGTCCATAACTCCATATCCCACCACATAGTTCCTTTGGTAGCATATGATTTCCTTCAGTCCACTGCAGTGTCAATCAGCACCTTCACTTTTCCCCTTACTCTAGCAACAGTGTACTGCCCTCCCAATAAATCCATTTCTGATTCACAAGTCATCCTTTCTAGACTCCATTGGGCATCGTACCTTATGGGTGGGACTAACGCAAAGCAGCAGCATTGGGGCTGAAGATCCACAAATACACGAGGACGTGCTTTCCTGTCTGCACTCACACGGAAACATTGCTCCACTGTCTCTCCTGACACAGCCACTTATTGGTCATCAGAAGCCAAGTTGGTTGGGACCACTTCCACCAGATTCTTACAGACCAAGACCTAGATAACGCAGTGCATTTCTTCACTACTCTGATCCAGAGGTCGGCCAGGAATGCATCGTCACCAGGGATAACTCCTTGTGTAATCTAACTAAGAAAATCCTAAAATATCATCCTGTTTCACACCCACTCCATCGCGATGATGAGTCATGGGCGGCTTCGGATGGGGATAGGTCGGATGAATTTGCTCTGCATCTTACCCATACTTTCACACCTCACCTTTCTCGTCAAAACCATACTCACAGCACAACTGTTGAAAATTTTCGCACTCTACCTATTCCCCTCTCTCTCTCTTCCACCAAAAGCCGGTAACCCCTCTTAGGCTAAATACATTCTAAAAAACATACCTTACCAAAAATCCCCTGGATATGATCTCCCTATTCCTCAAATTCAAAACCATAATCTTCCTAACTCACATATACAATTGCATTATCCGAAAGACGCACTCTCCTTTCCTCTGGAAACATTCCATTCTTGTCCTATTCACCAAACCCGGTAAACCGCCGAATGACGCCTCATCTTACTGTTTATTAGCCTACTCCCTATCCTCTCAAAAATATTTGTGAAACTCCTATTAAAACGTCTACTTTCAATTGTTGAATACAAAAATCTTTTTCCTACTCACCAGTTTGGTTTCCGCCAAAAACATTCCACTGCTTAACAAGGCCTTCGCGTTGTTGATCACATATCCTTAGCCATTGAAACCAAACAATACTGCACTGCTGCCTTTCTGGATATAGCTGAAGCATTTGACAGGGTCTGGCACGCAGGTTTGCTTTACAAGCTTAAAGGATATTTAACGCAGACCCTATCCCTAATCTAACAGTCCTAATCCTACCTATAAAACCGCTTCTTCCAAGTCCGCTTTGGTTTAGAATATTCTAACTACTATCCCATAAGAGCAGGTGTTCCACAGGGCCGCGTTCTGGGTCTCTTCCTCTATAATCTATACACCGCTGATGTCCCCTCTACCACCAATACCTTCTTTGCAACATTTGCAGACGACACTGAAGTCCTGTCAACCCATTCAGACCGCGATATAGCATCCCAAAACCTTCAAATACACCTTGATGTGATCGAGTATTGGTGCAACCAATGGCGCATTAAAGTCAATGAAGAAAAATGTTCCCACATAAACTTAACCCTCTGCCACAGGTCTTGGCCGCTAGTCTTTTTAAATTCGATTCCTGCCCCTGTGTCTGAGACAGTATGGTATTTAGGCTTCCATCTCGACAAAAGACTGACATGGAGCCGACAAACGAGGCTAAAAAGACAAGAACTTAACAGACGTTTTGGACAACTGTACAAACTACTTCGAAGGACATCTCATCTCTCAATAGAAAATAAACTACTTATTAACAAAGTTATACTTAAGCGAATCTAGACACACGGAATAGAGCTATTGAGACAGCAAAAGTCGAACATCAAGCGCATCCAATCCTTTCAATCAAAAGTCCTGAGAACAATAGTAAATACCCCTTATTACGTCAGCAACTAAACCCTCCATAATGATCTGAATATACCCTACATCCTTTCCACTCAATATACACTCATCCCTTCCAAGTTCATAAAATTCCATAGTAACCTATCCAACCACCCCAATTCTCTAGCACAGTCATTGAACTGCATCACTCATCCCTATAAACCTCCTCGGAGACTAAAAAATGGCAGTGGCCTCGTGACCTGCTATAAATAATTGACAGTGGGAGACAGTTTCTCTAATCATGCCCTGAGCGTCTGTGCCTCTCGCGCTCTTGGTCTGCCTCCGCTGGCTCTTATCTAGTGACGCGGCTGACGTAGGTGCGTACGGGATTTATACTCCGCTTCCTCCTTCGCACGCGCGAGGGGTGACTACCTAGGGGGCCTCTGGGCTGTTTTTATATATAGTATGAATGAGCGATTGAATGAAATTGTAAATTGGTATGAATGAGATCATTTATCACAATTTATTATTTTATAGTGATGTTTCCCAACTGATTTTTTTGTATTAACTTAGAAATTGTTTTTTTATTCAAATACAATAGCGGAAGCATAGTAGAAACAAAACATTTAAACGAGAATAAAGTTGGGCACAATTCACCAACTCTTAGAACTTCTAGGCTCAAAATTATTTCAGATTTGTTTTAATATATAGAAGGTGTTAATAGCAAAATTTGTCCCAGACATTTAAGGTTTCATGCCTGCATTTTATAAAAATACAATTTATTTATTAATTTTCAATTCTGTAAAAAGGCGATTTTTAGCAACTAAAATGGTTTATAATAAAGTCATTTAATATGTTTTTCGGTTTAAAATCCGTTTCAGTATTTCACTCAATTCATTTCTGCTATATTTTATTAAGTCTCTGTATATACCATTCTCTAAGCCTAGACTTTACCAGTTCATTATCTACCTCTGATCTAACAATCCAATGATTCATTTATTTTCTCAGTTTTAATTGTCATTCACTTTTAGTTATTTATGTCTTAATCTTATGCTGTTGGTCTATTATAACTATAAGTCATCTCATAGGTAGATAGGCTCTTTAATATTTATAAGGTAACCCCATTGTAATGTTTTAATTTTATACCAGCTAGACAACAGCTTTTTTCTTGTTCTAATTAGGGAATAATGTCCCTTAATAAAGCGGAATTTTTTTTCTTTTCATTTTTAATTTAGTAAACCGACTGTTGGTTCAGCCCTTCTGGCCACAGAATGAAACTATCCTACTCGGCTACAAAAAAGTGGCAAGTTGTTACCACCCACCTCATTCGGACGGTCTGTTCCAAAATAAGCAAACGAGCAAGCGTCGTTAGTGAGCGAACGCGCCTGTTGCGACAAGACGTAAACAACAAGCCAGGACCAAAAACCCGAAGAGTGCCAAGGTTTATTAACGCCCCAGTGAAAATATTTTCTCTTGCAGCAGAGGAGATAGGGGATCTCTGGAGACACCGCTCTCTGAGGCCGGCCAGCTGGTAGAACAGGAATCAGTATTTATAAAGCTGCCTTCTAAGTGGGGTCAGCGACCTCCGCTTCGAAATCAGTCACCCAAGTCTGAAAAAACTTCCTTATTTGCCACAGCTATCTGTTGTTGCTGAACCAGGAGGATTGACGTTCGGTCAAGACCAGGAAGATGATCATTCGCCTGTCAGTCTGTATGTTAGGTTTAGGAATTTTATGTTAGGAAACAGAATTTATTCTAGGACATTACTTAACAAAACCAAAAACGTACATCAAGCTGACAAAAGATATATAACAATGATGTGATTATCATATAGATAACGAATAAGGCTTTCATATGTGGTGACCACAATGACAATACAAGATCGAAACAAAAAACATATATGAATGACATTCTGTGACAATAGCAACTGAGAAAGAAAAAGAAAATATTATAAGTGAGAAAAGAGGTTGAAAGGATGCATTAAAATAGAAAATTAATAACTAATAATAGTAAATGATGGCAAATTATGAATTGTTAGATTTGAGGTAGATTAAGAACTAGTAAAATCTGAACTTGAATCTGAACAATCTGAACAGATTGATTACCCTAATCTTCCTAATCTGTAATCCAACAGGTCCTTTCCACCTCGAATTAGCTGATAAAGTTTTGAATAAAAGGTTGGTATAGAAAACCTGGGGAAAAAAGGAATAAACGTGTTTAATCTGGTACGTTTCTTCAAATTTACAGTTCTCAAGTCCAAGGTCTGAAGATATTCGGTTACTGGCACATTAAAGACGGAATTTCAAAGAAATTCTTCGAAAAGTAGTTTTATAAGAGGCTCCATTTATGCCATATTTACAATTTTCATTCACTTGCTTATTCATACAGTATTTACAAACAGCCCAGAGAGCTCCCAAATCCACATGGTTGTCCCCTCCATCGCATGCGACAGAGGAAGTGGAGTCTTGGGAAGTCACCAACGCTCATCCGTCAGCCGCGTCACCGGATTTGAGCCAGTGGAGGCTAAGGAAGAGCGCGAGAGCCACATACGCTCAGGGCATAATTGGAGAAACTGTCCATTGCCAGGACTCCCACTGTAACGCATTTATAGCAGGTCACGAGGACACTGCCATTTCAGTCTCCGAAGAGGATTATAGGTATGAGTGGTGCAGTGCTACGGATTAGGGTGGTTGGATAGGTTACTATGGAATTACATGAACTTTGAAGGGAGGAGTTCAAGAATGTAAGGATTTATTAAGATCTTTATGAAGGGTTTTGACGTAATAAGAGGCATTTATGCAAATTGCTTGTTTGATATGTTTTATTTATGTTCTGTTATCAAATATTTATAAGATATGGAATAGTTTTTTCACAATCATTATTAAACTGTTTTTAAGTACTTAGTATAGCTTAAAAACAAAATCATGCCACGACATTACTTAGTTACTTTTCCTTTTCTATGTTCGTCTGTTTAAAGCAACTTAAGCCTAGCACTAAAAATTGTTTTCTTCTGATTAAATTTGAATGAAATTAACACGCTAATTTGGGAGAGCAGAAAACTTCTAATCCAGTGATCCTAAAACGGTTTTGATAGTAATTGATTTTACCAAGTGACTAAGGTCAAATTCAAACATTTACCAAATAAAATGTGGTGACCTTTGTGTACAATTTTCGATCTTACCGTATGAGGGCATAGTGTGGCTATTACAATTAATTTAATGTATTAATTTATTGACATTTGTTCGAGCGTATCAATTCATGAGGTCATTACTCTTCAGATATATAGGTGATTGTAAATTCAGGTCATTAATGATACCCCAGCCAAACCTGTCTGCTAGCCTTAGGTGCCATGGATTGAAAAGTCTGGCAAGAAAACGAGGAATGCACTGAGGATGAGGTTGGTTTTATAATCTATATAATGGGTGAAAGTAATATTCAATGAGTTTATGTATTAGTACACTCCACCAATGTTACAATTAATGATGATCAAAAACTAAGACCATAAAAAGAAAAATCTCGATCATTTAATGGCAAGTAGTCTCATTTAGTGCTGGAAAGATTTAAAATTAATAACTACACACTAGATTTCAACTTGCGAAGCAACTGTTATATTACTATTGTAACAACTGTTAGAAACCTGTAGATCGATTAGCTTGGTTATAACAATTGAACATACTTTTGATGTAGACTGAGAAGTTCTATGAAAAAATTATTTCCACTTATTCGTGAAAAGTTGATCGCATCGAGAGTTGCCACCTCCAGCTGAACCTAGCACCTTTATATTGTAGTTAAAATAAGATGCTCAAAATTAATAGCATATCAATAACAATTAGCCAAAAAAAAAAAATACAGTTATAAGGCTGGCATACGAACTACTCAGTGAGTTGTTTCAATGATTTGTAACAGTGGGATTACATAACAGCTAATAATTGCCAATGCATAGAAAATACAAGTTCCAGGATCTCACAGGAACTTTCTGCTATTTCGATCATTTTGTTCTTAATATTTTTTAAGTTGCACTTGCATTAGTATAGGAGAGCAGTAACCTGATAGGCAGTCTAGTTTGGAACAGACACTGAGCTAAGCTGTAGGGTAATGGTTATGAAGCCCTACAGGGCTGCTGTAACCTGAGACGCAAAGGTACAAAGCCAGCAATGTCCTTGTTGCCTGTTGGCTCAGGTCAGCCCTAATGATGTCCTAGAGGACACTCAAGCACAACTTACTGTTTGTTTTTTTTAAATGGACTCATGGGCGATAATTGCACACATTAGTCTTCAACGTGTAATTGTTCAATTATTACATCACGAATGCTCCTTTATAAGGAAATTATTTGCGACATTTAAACCAATAAAGGTCGCTAAATATACGTAGAAATTGTTAAACCTGCATTATTAAATGGTCCATAAAGTGCAATCTGTGCAATTCAATAAACAAAGTCAGATTCAAATCACGAAGGTGCGATATTATATTACTCTGTAAATCTCGAGCCCAGAACATTACGGTTTTAATTACAAAAATTGCTGCCGTAAAAATTACAATAAGTAATCTTAAAATATCTAAAATCTAGCCGTAAAATACGACTATAAACTGATCTGGAACTGACTAATGTCTTAAAAACCTTGTAAGTTTTAAAATACTATTGCTGTGTTTTTTGGGGGAAATTTAGACCATAGGAAAAAAACATTACTTTACCTTAATAGCATTTGATTTGGGACTTTAGAAATCTTAAATTATATCGAAATGCAATTTTTTTTTATACTTTCCGTAATTCTGTTCAAATCCGTACCTACTTAGCTCATTTCAAGACCTGGTTCAAAAATCCTTTTATAGCTCAAATAGGTTGAGTAGTTTTTACTACCGTTATCAGAGAACAGTATATTTACAATCAGATAGGCATACAAAACAAAGACGATTTTATTCTGGATCGAGTACCCGAATAAAATTATTGCAAATCCTTCTGCACTCACTAACTATTTATTCTAGTTACAAATCGTGTGTTAATTTTTTTTTTCGATCCTTTCTGCCAAAGATAACGGTACATATTGATTTCAAGTCTTATATTTTACGAAAAAGGTTAGAAGAAAATATAGCACGAAAAATAACACAAGTAATGTGCGATGGAGAAAACAGTTCAGGCATCTGTTAACAATTTTTAAACGCTATTACTTTTTGTATCAAGAATTCACTAAATCATCCACAAATAATACACATTACTAATTAAGAGGTCAAGACTTTTAATTGAATGGCCTACTTAACACGAGAAGAAAATATTCATATTCAAAGCTAGAAGTAATTGATTAGTGATTGAAGAAAATGTGAATGCACTTTTATTACAGTTCTATTGACTTTGTGTAGTCATATCACTTCATCCCCAAAATCTACTGAAAATAATTAGACATTCATCTTTAATTTGAGACCCTATGCAGTATGGAAGGCAAATCCTTATTGGTAATTAATTATGTCGGAATGTTGAGGGGTATTTTTATTAATAAACGTGAACGTCTGGTCTGCCGAAAACTCATTTTATACTGTTGCTTTTGGTGGCTTCACCACTATTTTCAAGTAACATATCTGACTACTATAGAAATTTTACACTATTTAAACTTTTATTTTTTATTTATATTTTTATGTCCCATTCTAACATTCCAATTATAAGATATTTGACAATGGTTGCTTGGCGACCGAAAGCGCTTGTATCAGTATGAAAAAAACTGTGGTTAGACCAAAATGTAACATTTATACAAAGCAGTACATTTATTAATAATTAATTCATTAATATACCCTAATTATTTTAGCATCATTAACTAATTCCGTTTGTTAAATGGAACTCTCGCACAAAGCATCACACCCACAAATTCAGGTTCAAAAACACAAATTAGGCATTGTTGATCAGGACATCGAAATCTTTAATTTGACACCTTCTTAACAAAAAAAAATTAATAATAATTAATTAATGAGACTCATGTTTCATAGATGTGGTTATATTTTGCTTTCCTTCCAAATACCAAATGGGACCTTCAAGTATCTAGCATGAACAGGCAAGTCCAGAATTGAGAGGCAGACATGCACATGGGTAAAAATGTAAGGGTATGTGGTTCAGAAAAAAAAAATCAACGAGACCTTCAAAAAAGGTGCTTAAGTCGTGAACTTACTCTTGACAGTGACGCAAGGTAAGTGACGTGATTTGAGGTTAAAGGCTGATGTGGCGAACACGACCTCAATGGCCTTGATAAATGATAAAGTGCGAGATAACGCATGGGGAAAAAAATAAAATAAGAAGATGACACTATAAGTGACAGTACCGCAAATACTGTTGGCACGAACTGATGTCGTCTTCACGGCCTCAACCCACTTCCGGCCGAAGGACGAGTGCACACTGCGCACGATAATACTACCACATATAATAGGAGATATTTTCCTTCTTTATAACTTTAGAAAACGTTTTACTACTTTTAACTAATGGTTTCGTTCCACTGGCGATAAGCTGCGGAAGTGTTATTAACGACGTTTTAATGGCTGCACGCATGCTAGTTTGATTAGTAATTTTGCAAAATAAAAGTAACGATGCAACAATACAAAAGTTTAATCATTAATTAAATTAATTCGCTTACCTTAATACCTGAGGTTCTCGCATAATCTTCTACCTGTGATAATCATTGGACAGAAGGATGTTTAGGATAAAAAGGTGGTGAACAATAATATATAAGATGGACAAAGCAGTGGTATGAGAACCAATCTAAAATAAACACTAAAGTCTAACTTTTTCTGAGAGAACAGGTATGTTGCTTCGGGAGCTGTCAGGGGAGCTCTGTTTTAAAATAGTTTAGCACAGAAAGCATGCTAGTGCCAGGAAAACGTATACGTGACTACCCTAACGGGCCTTTGGGTAGCCCAAACATATATGTGGTAGGAATAAACACGACTATTCACACTAGCAAACCTATCTATTCAGCCATCACCTATTTAACTGGGGATAACTGAAATTAACACAGATATTCCTCGATCGGCTTTTCGACAAGGGCAAGGCATGAGAGAGACATCTCTATCGATACAACATGGTCGATCACCGCATTCCTTAACCCCACTACACCAATCTATACATCGAAAATAAGCAGCGGATGAAGATTTTAGCTGAGGGCTTAGGAAGAGACCGAAGACCGCCGAGATGAACCTCAAATCAGGAATCGAGGCACTTACTTTTTTTATACAGTCTATTTCACTAGTCACTTAATCCATAGTTTCAGTGTCATATCCATTCTACCCGGAAGACATGAGAACAAACGAAATGTATCTTACGTAGACATGACATCATTGTAGCATCGGCAAGTTAACTTGCTCCATTACACAGCATTTTTACCAAGTTTTATCAACGGAACAATTCGTTTTGTTTTTTGTAGTTTTATTTTACTAGCACTAATTAGGAGGTGAGCAAGTGAGAAAATGAAATATATTTCTACTCATCCCCAGTCATATAGTGCCTGGTACCATTATGACTGGATTATCCCTAACGACAGATAGATGAGTGAAAAGAGAAAAGCTACTACAAGCTGAAGCATTCACCAAAGTCACCGATTCGGGAAAATACAAAGTACTACTCAACATACAAGAGCGGAAGGGGGGTACACAAAAGTTTTCAACTTTACTCATACTCGTTTCTTTACATATGTAGCGACCGCTAACTACATAAGATAAATCACCCTATACTCTATTGTATATATATTGTAAACAAATGTAAATAACATTACCAAAATATAAATAATTGTAAATGTGCTAAACACTCAAACATGCTTAGAGCCAATTAGTTATATGAGCTGGGTCACCAGCAGTCAGGGCAGGTATAGACCCAAACCGCTGAGAGACCTTCCCGGCTCTGTCAGTGGACAAAGGGAACCGCACACTTAACATCATTGGGTACTACAAAAGCGATCCTTATTGGCTACTGACAAGGCCAGCTGGGTATTTAAGGCCGTCGGTTTGGGGCCGGTATATTATTCTCCTGACAACTAAACTGGCTTGTGGCTGCTCTGCTTGAAACTCCTAAACCTGACTGCTTGTTTATGAAAAACCTCTGCATCTCTTTCTCTCCTCACCTCGCTACTTTTTAGTCCAGCCTTGTCAGACCCCACACCTTCCTAGTAGGAATCTCTGCCTTCGTCTCGCTAAATCTAGCACTTTCTTGGGAGAGACCTCTCCCTTGTGGACAACGGTTGTCGTGGCCCTGAAAACTTACCAAGCAGTGTTTTCAACGGCGATTCAGTCTGCCTCTCTCCGGTTCACACTCGCCTTTGGGAGGGGGATTTGTAGTAAACTTGATTTACTTTAATCTTTCACAATATAAATACATTTAAATATAGATATGTTCGGGGTGGGTAAATCACAATTAATCCTCCATGTCCTTACTGAATTACTGGCCGGTGATTGTTCAACAAAATCCAGAAATCCTTGACACTAAGTGAAATCAAAGAAATTATAAAAGTTAAAAAAAATGTTAATATCAATAAGTAAAAAATGCTGGAAAAAAAACAGGGTAAACAAAACAAATATATCTACACTAAAAGATTATAAAATTTATATAAGAATATTATAAAATTTGTAAAATGGGTTATTCTTTTACTAAAAAAAATAAAATTATTGATTTTCGACTTGAAATATTTAAAGAATGGCACTTCATAAATAATAGACAAAATAATCTTTTAAGCAAACCACGCCTTGATAGATGTTCAGAAAAAGTTTGATGGATTGAATCCCCTCAGGGACAAGTCCTGGTTAATGCTTTTCTACTGCTAGAGTGGTGTGCCTGTGCAAGAGGTGAGCTGGCGAGACAAAACTCTATGAACAGCAAGGTAATAGTTAACGGTAGCTTCCCCAACTAGTGAAGTCTTACAACTAAAAAACTATGGTTGCCCGGGTCAGGGTTTCAATCCCTAGTTTTGATTGGATTGTTTACATTCTTCTGAAGAATTCATCTTTTTTGACATCAGTTTGGACAGAATCAAACACATCAGATAACTAGATAATGTAAAACAGTCATAGCCGACTATAAAATGTATAACTGAGGTTGTAAACACGCGAACTGAACGTATCTTCACATATCGCGTCTGATAGTAACAATGATTATTATTATTATTTGTTCCGGCATTTGTGCACCGCGGCCTCAGTGAGACCTATTGTGCGCCGTCCATGTCCCTGTCCTATATATGTGACAGGCCCACGGCCTTTGCAAATCTGAGGATACTGAATGGATCGATCAGTTCACATAGTTTGGGGTCTACAATGCGATCACTACCAAAGTGAAGGTATCCCCTTCTAGCTAAGTTATCACAGTCACATATTATATGACGTGCCGTTTCTCCCTCTTTCTTGCAGAATCTGCAGATTGGTGATCCCACTATCCCCAAATTAAAGAGGTGTTTATTTAACCGACAGTGACCTGTATAGAGTCCTGTCACACTTTTGAGTGTCCACCTGTCCATTGATAGAAGTGCTGAGCTTCTTCTCTTACAGGGTCCATTAAGAAACAGTTTCGAGTGTTCCTGTTTCTTAGTTTCTCTCCAAGAGAGTCTTGCCTCGTCCTCTAAAGCTAATTTTATACGCCTTTTAGCGTAGCTGAGGCTGATACCACATATGGGTTCAGGTGCAAGAGGTGTCTGTTCTGAGCCCACCCTTGCAAAGCCATCTGCCTTCTCATTGCCTGTGATGCCTGTGTGTCCTGGCACCCAGTCGATTCTAACCTTATTGGCTAGCGAGAGTGTGTTTAGGTTGTTTTTACACTCCTCAACCAAATAAGATCTGGTCGTATAGCTTCTCAGGGCGCCAATGGCTGCCTGGCTATCCGTGAAAATTGTGATCAGTCTGTTTCTTACACCCTCCCCAATTAAGGTTTGGGTACAGACATTGATCGCCATCACTTCGGCCTGTAAGACCGAGGTGTGTCTACCTAAAGGAATAGAAATCCCAGATTCTGGTTTATCTTTCCTCCATATGCCGGCCCCTGATCCGTTTTCTGTTAGTGAGCCGTCTGTATAGCAATTAATCCCATTACACAGTTTATGTGGTTTGGTCTTTGTGTTTTCCACACAGTATAAAACGTCTGTGTATTTCTTAACTTGTAGGTCAGAGTGCATTGACAGCACCTCGTCCTCATCAATTCTTCTGAACAAGTTCCCATGTCCCATGTGAGTCATGACTTTGGATCTTGTTCCTGATTTCGCAAGTCTGTAAGCAACGTTCAAGGCTTGCGCTTCTACTTCTATGTGCAGTGGATTCAAGTTCAATAAGACTTCCATTGCAGCAGTAGGAGTTGTACTCATGGCACCAGTAATCATGACACATGAAAGCCTCTGTAATTTGCCAAGCAAAGTTCTATTTTGACTAATACTACCTCTGTGCCACCACACCATAGAGGCATAGAGCACCATTGGTCTCACTGCTGCGGTATATAGCCAGAATAACATTCTGGGTTGTAGTCCCCAGGTCCTACCCACAGCCCTTTTACATGCATAGAGGCATCGAAGTGCCTTCATAGTAGTATTCCTGATGTGTTTAGACCAGTCCAATTTACTATCCAGAGTAACCCCTAGATGCATAACAATGATATAATGGGCAATAAACAAAAACTAAAAATAATAATCTTGGAACATAGAATTTTTTGAAATAATAAACTAATTTAACCTTTTTGTAAATCAAAAAAAAGGTATATGGCCGCAGTAGCGATGGGAGTTCATGAATGTGAACCGTTTCAGCGAAGAAACAAAAATAATTGTACGCGTAACTAGGGTACTTGATGAGTTATATAAGTAAGATTTATTTCACTAGTTTAATTCTATTGGAAAAGTTTGAATGTGTTAAGTAAGGCGGTCGTTGAAGCTAAAGTAAACACCACTAAGACAACTATTAAATTTCAGGCGGATATTTGAGTTATCCAGCGAAACCGAGCCGTTCTGTTTAACGTTACAATTAGTCTAAAGCAGCTATCTTTGGGAAATAGTCGTTATGGCCTAATGAGCGATCGTATAATGTACCGATGCAGTAATGCCTATTTGTTTTTCTTTTTGGGATTCATATATTTTAAAACAGCTTTATTGTCTTGGCACAACTGATAATTGCTTCTTTATTGAAATAGGGCTTTCGGCTGCTCTAAGCTATAGAATAAAAAAAAACTCAAATGATAAAAAACTTTTACCTGCGCATGTGGAGACAAACTAATTACTTTTATTATAGGTAACAATAGCCACAGACATTAAGTAAAATATATTCCACAAACAGTGCTGATCTTTACTGTACTTTCTATTCTACTATAACTAGATATTATTCCGGTTTCAATCAATTTTATTAAGATAAAATTACAATCTGCTTTTTATTAGGCAATGAGTAATTGAGATAAATGTCATCATTCATACCATATATACAATTCATCATTCACTCGCTCATTCATACAATATTTACAAACAGCCCAGAGGCCCCCAGAGTCCACAAGGTTGTCACCTCTCTCGCATACGAATGAGGAAGCGGAGTCTTGGGAAGTCCCCTTCGCTCCTACGTCAGCCGCGTCACTGGATAAGAGCCAGCGGAGGCTGACCAAGAGCGCGAGAGCCACAGACGCTCAGGACATGATTAGATAAACTGGCCATTTCCAGAACTCCCACTATCACTTATTTATAGCAGGTCACAAGGCCACTGCCGTTTTAATCTCCGAAGAGGATTATAGGGGTGAGTGGTGCAGTGCAATGACTGTGCTAGGGAATTAGGGTGGTTGGATAGGTTACTATGGAATTTTATGAACTTGGAAGGGATGAGTTCAAGAATATAGGGTATATTCAGATCATTGTGAAGGGTTTTGTTGCTGACGTAATAAGGGGCATTTACTATTGTTCTTAGGACGTTTCATTGAAAGGATTGGATGCGCTTGATGTTCGACTTTTTGCTGTCCCACATAGCTCTATTCCGTGTGTTGGCTTAAGTATAACTTTGTTAATAAGTAGTTTATTTTCTATTGAGAGATGGGATGTCCTTCGAAGTAGTCTGTACAGTTGTCCAAAGCGTCTGTTTAGTTCTTGTCTTTTTAGCCTCGTGTGTGGGTTCCAAGTCAGTCGTTTGTCGAGATGGAAGCCTAAATATCGTACTGTCTCAGACACAGGGAGAGGAATTGAATTTAAAAATACTGGTGGACAGGACTTGCGGCAGAGGGTAAAGGTTATGTGGACATTATCCTTCATTGACTTTTTGACTTCATTGTACTCGCTTCGGTGGTACATATACTAAAAGAAATTATTAAAATTCATAAATACAAAACCATTGTAGTAAATAATTAAAATTACAAAAACAAAGTAATCAACTGTAAAATAACCACTATAACCTTCTAAAATTATTAAAACACTTTGTCAACTAGTTGTCCTGAAATTATAAAAACCTAATAAAACACAACTATATATAAATCTTACAGCTACTCACCAAATTGGTTATATAGGATATATAACTCATCAAAAACACTAGAATCATTTCTATTTGTTAACCAGGGCTGTTACATCCACGCACCTCACTCTACGACTGGCTTTGTCCAGGAAATACGGTATTCATGTATTGTTAATTCTACTAAAAATTTAGGTAGTTTCAAAATTTAGCTGGTGCAACATCAGGAAATTTAACGACTAAGAAATGGTTTTAACCTTGAGGATTGTAGACGAAAACAGAACGAATAGGTTCCTATAGGTAGGTTGTAACATGTTTAATAATTAGTCACAAAATATTTAGCAGCTGAAGATGACGTTGTAGCCCGTTGAATGTACTTGTTAATAATATTCATTATACCAGTTAGTACATACCACACCCCATATCCTTCTCATACTTCCTTCAAATGTGACTCCCCTTAGTGAAAGGCACCCATCAATCCAAAATAATTTCCTTTTATTTTTCCCACATCCTATTTTTTATAAGTTTGAGAGCTATAAAAAAACAACAAATAAAAAACATTATTTTTAGTAGTTCATTCACACATTCGCAAAACCGTTAATTCTGTGTTACTTTATAACTTAAATATTTATAATGGCAACATGTAAGAATGTGAAGATCAGCAATCATTCCTAGAGCAGTGACCCATACAAAACTTCTGAGTGGCACCTCCCAAAAATGATAGATTTTTCTGTTATTTGTCATTTTATGTATACAGGATTCTGAAAGATGCGAAATTCATTTCATGTAAAAAACAAAGTCGAAACTTTTCCGATCGGTCCCCTTATTTGATTTGGAGAAATCCATTTTTTTTTTATTTGGTTTTTTGAACCTCAAAACAATAGCAGGTAAGTAAGTGCTGTTATACTTAGACATAGCTGTTTAGAGCTAAACATGACTTGTTCGGGCAGATAGAAAGCTCAGATGGGCTTGTACAGGATGTTTCCACAGCTGTTCAGACATCTTTCAAGCAGGATTAGAGGCATTGTTTACTGTGCATCGCATTCCCGCATGAAGTGCGCATATGATTCCTTACTCTCAAGAATTTTGTTTTCTGAATTTCTTAACAACGCTTATTTCTTTTCGGGTTGATACGCTGGCTGAATATACTGTAAAATTATTGTTATTATATTTTACTTTAAAAAAAAATCCAAGAATGTTATCGCGTGAAATATTGTGAGAACAATTTTTTTTGCTATTTTGAGAGTTTAGGAACACTCCAAGTTATATGGCAGCCTCTACTCCTGTGGTTGATTTAGTACATTCTTCTACTTTAGTTACTGCAGGGTTTATCTATTAATTTGTTGAAGATTTTGTTTTGCCATTAAATACAAGCTATTTTTTATTATTATCTTGTTTAATTATATTTATAAACTTTAATATTACAAAATGAATAAAAAAGTCAGTTAGAAATGATAATAAGAATTATCTTTATTGGTTTTCCTTTCTTGTTTTATTTTCATCTATTAAGCCATGCCTTTTTTAAGGATTTATTATTTTTATGTGTATGTCTTATTATTCATTGCAAAAATGATAGTCAAGACATCCGTTATATGGGTCATTTATCTATTTATTTGCCTTTTTTTTCATTTCCTTTATTTTTTTTATGATTATCATCTTGTTTAACTGGAACTAACCGCTCTCCTTTTGATTTTGCTGTTGGTGGAAGTGAATTAGTTAGAGGCTTTAACATTAAATATAGTTTTCTTTTATTTTATTTTCTGAGTACATAAATATTATTTTTATAACAAGACTTAACGTTATTATGTTTTAAGGTTGCGATCTTTGATCTATTATTTTTTATATTGAGGATACGTTTATTATGCTTTGATTTATTTGGGTTCGTCGCACTTTACCTCGGTTTCGTTAAGATAAATTAATATATTTAACATGAAATTTATTTTTTCCTGTTTCTTTGAATTATTCTCTTTTGTAGATTTATTATTATATTATATGATTAGTAATTAATTCATTAAATTATTGAATGAGGGCTAAGTTAATGAAAGAATTTAACTTTCTTTATGTTCTTTCAAGATACTAAATTATCTAAAACTCATTAACTAATTGGTTAATTTATCTCATATATTTAGCATAAGGAAATTTATAATGAATAAAAATGAAAGGTACTCCTGCCGGCCATGCCCCGCGATTCACGATTTTTTTTTTCATTATGTTGTTTTTATTCCTTTATATAATGTTTATTGATTGAGAATTCTTATTGTTGAATTCTTCTGGGTTATTGATAACGTTTTTTTTTTATTGAGTATCTTTGGTTTGTGTTTTATTTATTTCTTCAATGGTTATTTCGTATAGTTCTTTATATGTATCTAATGATTTATATAAAGTTCGGTATCTTTAATTAGTTTTATTATATACATACATATAAGTACTCTAGTTTTCCTAAACTCTCATAAACAAATATATTATTATTATACTGTTAGTAAAGTAACAATGTAAACAATTGCATCCTTTGTTGATATATTTGCTAAAATTGTCCATAAAGCAGACGAGAGAGCACCCACGATGCATAAGAAGCCACCGGACAGACAGCGAAGACAGGGGAAGTGCAGGCCCCAGAACCTGAAATGGAGGTCGAAGAACTCCGAGGTCGAAAATTGCCGGTTCGTGCTGCGTCCCGACTCTTAGTCCGGCCATCCCTCAGCAGCAGATTAGCTCCTTCACTCTTGTTTTTCAACCAGTTCACCTTTTTATTTTTTCTCTTAGGACTCAAGCTTTCTGCTGTCACGTACCTTCTACGACTGAGTTATTCTCTCTCCTCGTCCTCCTATTTTCTCCGTTAGAAACCAACAAAAAAAAAAAACGAGAGAACAATGTGACAGAAACAGACGTCATTGTTACCGAAATACATCTCGCCATTAGTCTGAGAACAGTGAAGATATTGTTTCAAGCTAAAGTCCAGTTGGATTAGTGGACAGTCTGAAATACCCCACCATGTTCATTTTAATTTCCAAGTCCCGTGAGAAAGGCTTTACTTTCAGTCATGACTAAGCTGAAAATTAATCTTGGGTAAATCAGCTGAACTTCCTGTTGGTTATGAGGCTATGAGTAGATTATCTGTGTTACACGATTATTTTGCTTGCGTTTAGGACTTTTTGATAGAAGGATATTTCCAAATTTTATTTCAGCGCATTTCGGACTTTTTAAGCAAAATTGCATGAACCCGGGTTTATTGCACAATTGATCCTAATTAATTCAATTAATAAAATAGAAATGAAATTATTATATTTATACTAAAGAGGTTTGTATTATTAATTTTTCTTGTACTTGTAATTTAAAATGTAGAAAAATGAACCTCTGATCGTATAAGTAAAAGCAAAATGGTATCCACCCTATTAATTGCTCTCACAAGGTTGAAATCCAAAAATCTCAACTTAAATTTACAGTTTGAAATTCTTCAAACTGTTCTAAAGAGCCTATGAAAACTTGAAAGCGACAAGGTAAGAATTATCTATGCACAATTTGACACCGTGAATGAGAAACCCCCTGACTATATTCGCTTAAAACAATTTAATGACTGCATTACCGACAAAAAAAAAATTACGCCAGTCAGCAGTAGCCTTCTATTAGAGCAGATGTATGTTCCTTTTCAATCTTAAGTTACAAACGAAATTTTGAGGGGAAAAAAATTTAAAAGGCAACACTGTAAATTTTTGTGGATGTGTTTAATTATTTTTTAAATATTGTTGTACTTAATATACCAACATTAAGCAAAGAAAGTTTGCTATGTATATATGTATTATGTATATAAATTTATTCTTGCATCATGTATTATTTATTTCTTTTTTTAATTTACTACACAAAAAAAACTTTTTTTTTTTAATTCACTCTGATTCATACAAATTTAGATAAGCTTTCAATATGTATGAAACAATAAAGATGAATTTTTATGTTTTAGTTTTATATATACATATAATTTTACACATTTTGGGTTTATAACCCCACAAAGAAAACTATTCGAACTTTGGTCCTTTTGGTTCCGCTTCCGCCCTTCAAAGTAAGCCATTCCCGTCAACGGCTGCCTTTTCTTGTAACGTGAGCCTATTTCGTCTATATATGATAAAGCTTGGCAAAATTTTGATTAACTTACAATGAAATCGTTTTCATATTTTTGTACGCAATCCCATTTTCTATTAGCTTAGTTAGTGTACTGACTTTTGTCTGTGAAGATTCAAGTCGGGTTCCAGCCATTACCATGATGTGAAGTAAATAAATGTCAAATCCGGGTAAGAAAACCAAAATAGAAGTTTAAAGATAAAATACTGTTATGAAGAAACAAACTCTTAAGCTACCATCTACGGAGCTGTTCTCGGATTATAAAGTGTATGTATTATACCATAACTTACATTATAACATATAATAATGAATAAGTGTAACCTCAGATATGGGGAAAGTACCGAAGTAGTTTGGGGCGTAGAGGTGGGTGATTTAATTCAAAATATATGCAGTATGCAGGGAAATTGTTAAATATAACGATACATATACCTTCGGTCAATGTACCTTGAACTATGTCATCGCTCTCGCCACCTGGTCCCCCAGCCAACATGTCAACTCCTCGTTTCCTCCCTCATTCTCCCTCACTTCGCTTATGGCTGTGTCATGTATGAGGGTGTCTCGGTGGGGCCCGTGGGCAAGTTCTTGCGAATCATGAATTATTTCGTTAGATTTGTCTTTGGGACTCCACAGCGCTCCCATGTCTTTCACCTTTACGCCAAATCAGGATGGCTAGTCCCTTTGTTCCGTGCACATTATTTTCAATTCATCAATCACACCAATTAACATGACACACTTTATATTACAATATTTTAAATTTCGAAACCTCAGTTCACCCCCGGAACACAAGATCCCGTCGCATTGACCATAATACTCCTGCCCACAAAACTGCAGCATAACATTAGTGTGAACGCCGGGAAGACCGACTGCGTAATTTTCTCTTACCAAAAAGGCAAATAAGCTTTGCCAAAATCATATAGTATACATGACTATGGCTGGAGGGCAAGAGAACAGGCTAGTTTTCTCATTCTACTATCTGGGTATGAAAATGGATAGGCATCTCCATTTCTCTACTCATTTTAGTAGTAAACTAAAAACAGTACGACAGAGGTCTTACCGGCTTTCGCAATTGCTGACTTCACCCAATCTGTAGGTGCGTCTCAAACTGATAATCTATAAATGTCCGGCTAGTTCTGCTCTACGGTGCCCCGCTATTTACCCACTTGACTGACAATACAGCCAAATGTCTCCAACTTCCAGAATGAGATCATGCAAAAAGTGGTCCGACATACCTCTCTCGGGAGGTTAAAGAACACCGACCTGCATTCGTTGCTTGATGCTCCGTCAGTAGATGATTTCATCCGCCGGAGACACGTCAGGTTTTTCGACGCGTTGCAGACACCAACCCAGTGTTTAACACTATAACCCCACCACCCCTCCCGAATTGAGGTTAAGAATTAGTATGTAAGTTAGTTTTTAAGTTTTTTTGTTTGATCAAAAAGGTGAGCCCCATCACCTTATAGAGCACTCAATGTAGTCAAGTACATTGTGTATAATTGTACTTGTATTTATTATATAACTTTTATGGAATTCAGACCTTGTATAGAATGTAGCGATGCTACAGGACACTTAAAATGTAATATGTAAATATATTCGCCTGAGAATCTATAATGAATAATAATTGTGTCATTTTTAAGGGGATTGGGTAAAAAAAACAAACGATCGGTCCTTACTTGCTCGTTGCAATACCCTCTAGAATGATCTACTTAATATTCACCATGATTCATCATTATGAAGATTCAAAACTCTTCTATTCCAAGAGCATCTCACCACCCAATGAGACGCTCGTTAGTTTCGGAACGAGTCACTCATTCATAATTTTATATTTTCTGACTTTTATTTTTGTGTTAATTATTTTTATTTGATCGTTTACTGTATAAAGATGAATGTTGTCTCCCAGTTTGTGCATTACTTTCTTTTTTTCTTTTGTATTAGTTTTATTGTTTTTTATTTAGTGCACTGTACAGACTTCTGCATATTGTTGTTGTGTTTATTTTATTTTAGGTTTCATACAGGTGGATCCTATTAGCTTTTATTTTTGTTATTATTGATAATTATTATTACCATTCCTATAGCGGTTTACACATAGTTTTACATTGTTATTAATATTTTGTTTTTGTTGTCTTTTTGATTATAATGTTATTAGTAATTCTTTTTATTTTTCAAATGTGAATTTGTTATTTTAACATTAACTTTATTCATAGGAGACTTGGTCCCCAAATATTTTTTTTCTAACCCACCGAATGGCAATAAATCAATTTTTATATTAAAGAAAAGACCGCATAGAGGCTCACCAGGGATTTGTGACTAAATTAGCGTGACTAACCATTCATAGAGGCACCTAATCAATTCTGTTCAAAATTGAAAAGTCTTTGAAGTTCGAAAAGTACACCTTAAACCAGCAGGTATTTTTAATTTTATTAAATTTTAAGTGACTTTTGAGTAGAATTTTTAGAAAATATAAATTTTTTTTCAAGACTGGCTACAAGTTATAGTCCCCCATCTCCTTTAATTTTATCTGCTTACAAAGATAAAAAAATCATAAGGTATATTTTAGGAATTTTAATTTCGGTAATTGCAGCTCAGATGAAAAGTAGCCTGCATGTGAAACTGATGGCCCTAGGAAGGCAATAAATAATGGAATGCCCCCTAATGAAAAATGCCCTAGGGTCTTATTAATAGTCCCGGAGCTCCTGTTTCAGGGCGAAAAGTTGCACCTGGTTAGTCCCTATAGGCTTTACATGGCTTGTAAGGGCTACTGCAGTTTGGCTAATATTAATAAATAGGCTAATTAAAAATTAATTTTTATAAAAGAGAAGACTGCCAATTACTTTAAAACCGGTACTAGGAAATCATATTTCATCTCTTTGTATATATATTTTAGGATCGCAGTCTTAAAAATTATTCGATCGATCACAATATTTAAAAGTATATTTCAAGATATCTTCTGGAGGGGGGAAGTGGGTGAATCGGTAAAATTACAAAAACAAAAAAAAATCCTTGATAAATTCGGTATTGGTAAGCTAACTTGTCAGAGCTCAAAGTTAATTTAGTTTTCTTTTAAATGATTCAGGACAGATTTAGGAAGGTAAAAATAAAAGAACATTTAATATAGTTTAAAACCCCTTTGACTCGTTCTAAACAATTTAAAGGATTGTTAAGTTTATGACTGTTTATGACTGCCAGCTGGTGACCCTTTCTCGTGTGACTTAGTTGGTTTCCGCCTTTTATTGCTTAACACTTTTACAATGATTTATATTTGTTTATAACACATTTAGTTCATGTTATTTTACTTTTGCTTACAATATATATGAAACAGAGTATAGGGTGATTTAACTTATGAAGTTAAAGTTAGTAGAGCGGTCGCTACAACGTCATTAATTATTAATATTTCACCAATAGTCGTCGTTTCGTCTGAGGAATACGATTCAGTCAAAAAGTATTAATTTATAAATATAGAAAACAATTAAATATAAAACATTTAATATTATTTTTTTTTTTTATACTCTTTATTGGGCTATAACTACAATCTTCCTTTTATAAGGCAATCAGTAATTGCGATAAACGCTCTCATTCATACCATATTTACAATTCATCATTCACTCACTCATTCATACAATATTTACAGACAGCCCAGAGACCTCCTAAATCCACATGCGAAGAGAAAGCGGAGTCTTGGGAAGTCCCCCACGCTCCTCCGTCAGCCGCGTCACCGGATACTAGCCAGTGGAGGCTGACCAAGAGCGCGAGAGCCACAGACGCTCAGGACATGATTGGAGTAACTGGCCATTGCCAGGACCCCCGCTGTCACGCGTTTATAGCAGGTCACGAGGCCACTGCAGTTTCAGTCTCCAAAGAGGATTATAGGCATGAGTGGCACAGTGCAATGACTGTGCTACAGGATTAGGGTGGTTGGAAAGGTTACTGTGGAATTTTATAAACTTGGAAGGAATTAGTTCTAGAATGGAGGGTATATTAAGGTCGTTATGAAGGGTTTTGTTGCTGACATAATAAGGGGCATTTACTATTGTTCTCCGGACTTTTGATTGAAAGGATTGGATACGCTTGATGTTAGACTTTTTTGCTGTCCCCCATAGCTCTATTCCGTATGTCCAGATTGGTTTAAGTATAACTTTGTAGATTAGTAGTTTATTTTCTATTGAGAGATGGGATGTCCTTTGAAGTAGTCTGTACAGTTGTCCAAAGCGTCTGTTTAGTTCTTGTCTTTTTAGTCTCGTATGTGGGTTCCAGGTCAGTCGTTTGTCGAGATGGAAGTCTAAGTATCGTACTATCTCTAATACAGGGAGAGGAATAGAATTAAAATAAAGTAGTGGACAAGTCTTGCGACAAAGGGTGAAGGTAATGTGGGAGCATTTTGCTTCATTAACTTTGATCCGCCATTGATTACACCAATACTCGTCAACGTGTTTTTGAAGGTGATGCTATGTCGGGGTCTGGGTGGGATGACAAGACTGCAGTGTCATCTGCAAATGTGGCCAAGAAGGTATTGGGAGTAGAGGGGACATCAGCGGTGTATAGGTTATAGAAGATGGGGCCCAGGACACTGCCCTGCGGAACTCCTGCATTTATGGGATAGTAGTTAGAGTATTCTAAACCACAGCGGACTTGGAAGAAGCGGTTTGAAAGGTAGGACTGTAGGACTAGGAAAAGGGTCTGTGGTAAATATCTTTTGAGCTTGTAGAGCAAACCTGCGTGCCAAACCCTGTCAAAAGCTTGAGCTATGTCAAGAAAGACAGCAGTGCAATACTGTTTGGATTCAAAGGCTGAGGAGATGTGATCAACAACGCGAAGGCCTTGTTGAGCAGTGGAATGTCGTTGGCGGAAACCAAACTGGTGTGTGGGAAAAAGATTTTTAGATTCAACAATGGGAAGTAGACGTTTTAGTAGGAGTTTCTCAAATATTTTTGAGAGGATAGGGAGTAGGCTAATGGGACGATAAGATGAGGCGTCATTGGCTGGTTTACCGGGTTTGGCGAATAGGACAATAATGGAATGTTTCCAGAGGAAAGGAGAGTGCGTCTTTCGGATAATGCAATTATATATGTGAGTTAGGAAGATTATGGCTTTTGGAGGAAGTTGTTTGAGAATTTGAGGAGTAAGGAGATCATATCCAGGGGATTTTCGGTAAGGTAAGTTTTTCAGGAGGTATTTAACCTTAGAGGGGTTAACGGCTTTTGGTGGAAGAGAGAGAGGAATAGGTGAAGTGAGGAATTCTTCCACAGTTGTGCTGTGAGTATGGCTTTGATGAGAAAGGTGAGGTGTGAAAGTATGGGTAAGATGCAGAGCAAATTCCTCCGACCTATCCCCATCCGAAGCCGCCCAGGACCTATCATCACGACGGAGTGGGTGTGAAACAGGTTGATACTTTAGGATTTTTTTGGTTACATTCCACAAGGAGTTATCCCTGGTGGACAGAGAGGAGAGGTAGGAATTGAAAGAATTGGAACGGAAGGATGCCAATCGCCGCATTACCAATCGGCAGTACTGATTGTACGTGCGACGATCAGCAGGATGCCGGGATCATTGCCACACTGTTCTGGAGCGGCGTTTGGATTGGATTAGATCATTGAGATGCTGAGATAAACGATTATGATTGTGGATTTTTGGGTGACGATGGGGTGACGATGCCTCCCAAGCCGACCTCTCGACCAGAGTAGTGAAAGAATGCACTGCATCGTCTAGGTTTTGGGATGTTTTCAAGAACAATTTTAGGTTTACGGACTCTGTAAGAAGCTGGCGGAAGTGGTCCCAGTCAACTGGGCCCCTAATAAATGAAGGAGGAGGCAGTTTGTGAATTGTTCTTAGGGAAATGGTTAATAATAAATGACTATGATCAGAGGAGAGGTCATCAAGGCGCGTGAGTGAATAGTTTAGTGTTCCTAAACTATTGTAAAAAAATAAGTCAAGAAGATCAGGATTTCGGTTGGGATCGGGTGGCCAATAGGTGGCTGTGTCAGGAGTGATAGTGGAGCAATGTTTCCGTGTGAGTGAAGACAGCAAAGCACGTCCTCGTGTATTTTTGGATCTTGACCCCCAGTGTTGGTGCTTCGCATTAAAGTCCCCACCACAAGGAAACGATGTCCGATGGAGTCTAGAAAGGAGATGAATTGGGAGTTGGAAATGGATTTATTGGGAGGGCAGTACGCTGATGCTGGTGTAAGAGGAAAAGTGAAGGTGGTGATTGACACTGCAGTGGATTGAAGGAAATCATGTGATACCAAAGGAACTATGCGGTGGGATATGGAGTTATGGACAATGTCAGTGGTACCTGCATGAGCTGTTCCATCTGGATGATCAGTTTGATAAGTCTGGTACTGTCGAACGGTAAATGGTCGTTTACTCGTAAGTCTTGTTTCAGCAATAAGAGCTACGTCGACGTTTTTGTCGTGGAGTAGCGCTGTCAGTTCGTTAGTGTGGGGCGAACACCATTCGCATTCCAAAGGAGAATGGATAAGGAGTCAGAAGGATCCACTTTTGGATTTTGTTTAACAGGGATAAGGTAGGAGACAAGATTTGTAAGAAGGGAAATGAGAGGGGTAATTAGGGTTCTGAATTATGTAAGGAATGATGTTAATAGGCTAGTGAGATCTGAAGAGCTTGGAGGTGAAGGAATATGCGAGATGTGTAGTTGAGGATGGGATTGGGTTTGCTGGTTTGGTGGATGAGCGGAATGCGGAAGAGATACTTGCGGACGAGAAGTGGGCAGTGCCTGTGACTGCTCTCTGTTCCGAATGGCATCAGCAAAAGAGACAGAAGGCCTCAAATTTCTGGTGGGGGTGCTTCTAGAGCTACCTGTCACTGGCTTATTCTGGCCGAAGACGTTGCTTGCTCCCGGACTTGAGGATTCTATAGGCCTCACAGTCTTTGTAGTTGGCCGGATGGTCTTGCTGGAAGAGCACGCATACAGCAGGCGATTTTAGGGGCTTTTTGCACAATTCGCTTTTGTGCTGCCCACTACACTTTACACACCTAGGAGGGGTGGTGGCAGTACGATCTCGTGTGCCCATATGCCTGGAAATTATGGCATTGGACGATGTCTCTTTTGGGGTAAGGTTTTTCGACCTGTATTCTTGTGTAATACAGGTTTGTTAAGTCATAAATTTTCTCCACGCCAGATGTCCGCTCGAGATCTACATAAATAACGGTAATGCCGTTTTGGTGGATTCGTTTTGTTGTCTGTCCTCACGTAAAACGTTGGTTATTTGCCGAACTTTGAATCTCAGAGCTGATAGTTCGTCTTCAATTTTATCAGCTGGTGTGGTCGGGTGCAGATTTCTTATTACTACTCGAAGCGATCGTTCTTGTTTCAACTGATATGTATGGAAGTCTGCATTGGTTTCTTCCAAATACTTGATGATCGCTCGATAAGTATCGGGAGTGTCTGGGGAAATTTTTGTATACCGAGAGTGATTGAGGCACGTATATTTTCCGGTTTACCTCGAAGCTATTCGGTGTGAAGAATGGAGATTGTGCTACAGTTTCTTCTTTTGAAGTGCTGGCAAGTGGTGGTAGATCTTCCATAGAGCTGGCGGCAGATGAATTTATAGGGATGTTCCTATTTGAGCGTCTGGGTTTTCGCTTTACTGGCGACGTTGTCGGAGTTGGACCTAAGGATTTAGATCTTTTTTTTTTATTTTGTGATATTAGCTGCTGATAAAATCTCATTTTATCATTAGCTAAGATTTTTGTTAGTAAAAAAAAAATAAATAAATAAAATAAAATACAATACGTAGCGCCGTGGGATTCCAGTGGCGAGTCACCGGTCTTGGCTCTGAGCCACCAGCAGGTCTGGCTCAGAACGACTATGTATCGTGAACGACTAATGCAAGGCGTCAAGATGGCCGACTACTACCAACAGTGGTATTTTTAATGGTATTTTTAAATTCATATTAATGCGTAACTTATCTTCAAAAATTAATTCAAATTTCATTTTAAAATGATAAATAAATATCACAAAAAATTTAGCTGAGCCAATACAAAAAACAATTACAAACATTTAGTTCATGAAAACCTTATTTAAGTGATTTGATGAAATGGGAAACATTTTTAGCATAATTTGGATGATGCACAAAAACTCACTGTTTTGGGAGAGGTTTTGTAATCTTAGGAAGACATATGTATCCTTAGCACCCTTAAATTAGACAAACTGCTGTTATAAGATATATAATAATTAGTATTAATAAAAAATCACAAAAAACTCTACACATATAAACAACAAAATCCCTAAAAAAATATTAAAAACATTTTCCCATTTTTTATTTCATAAATATTTCGGATGCGTCGATTTTGGTCATATCTCTCAATATAGTGCATTCACTGTCCATTATTTCACTTTTAAATATTTAAACAAACATTAGTTCTCATCGTATTTGAACATCGTATTGAACATCGGAAAAACATTTGCACGTTTATAACATAAATACTAGATGTTTAAGCAGAATTTATTCAAATACTAGATAATAAGCACACAGTGTTGGCCCAAAGGTTTTTTTTTAAAAATGCCTATTCATGAAGACAATGCACGAGATATGAACAATAGGAATACTGTCCTGTTTGCGCCGTCACAGCGGAAATGAACGATTTGTCTCACCTCCCTGCCTTCGGAAAAAATCATTTCCTCAGTTTAGTTGTCGACAGAAAAAAGCTGCGACCTTGCTCTGTGTGCTGTACAGTCACTGGTGTATGACCTGGCGTAACACCCGGGCTATAACTACTACGTAGTCAAATATTTGCACAATATGTTCTGCATGGATGCGTCTTAGGTTATACACAGAAATACCTAACAGATGTTGTCGGGTCGTCACGAGGGAGGTGCCTAGTTAGGCTAGCCCTGGTGACGAAGTGAGCGTTGCTTGAGTTTATAACCTGGACAATCGTTTCATGACAATCTTACTACCTGACTCCATTTTTTGATAGGTATGTGCCCCGACAATGCACTAGGTTCAGGAGAAGAGGTATAGGGTAGGTAGTTTGTGTGGTCTTGGAATGACCACGAATTCACATCGGTATCTGAGGGTAGGCGAATCCGTCTGGATCCCAAAGACGAGTGTGAACCGGAGAGAGGCAGACTGAATCGCCGTGGGGAACACTGCTTGGTAAGTTTGTATGGCCACGACAACCGTTGTCCAATAGGGAGAGGTCTCTCCCAAGGAGGTGCTAGATTTAGCGAGACGAAGGCCGAGATTCCCACTAGGAAGGTGTGTGGTCTGACAACGCCGGACTAAAATGTAGCGAGGTGAGGAGAGAAAGAGATGCAGAGGTTTTTCATAAAGAAGCAGCCAAGTTTCAGAGTTTCAAGCAGAGCAGCAACGAGCCAGCTTAGTTGTTAGGAGAATGATCTACCGGCCCCAAACCACCGGCGTTAAATACCCAGTTGGCTCCGTCAGTAGCCAATAAGGACTGCTTTTGTAGTACCCAATGAATTTTTAGTATGCGGTTTCCTTTGTCCTCTGACAAAGAGACGTGGGCCAGGAGGGTCTCCCGGCGGTTGGGTCTATACCTGCCCTCCATCTGGTGACCCAGTTCATATAACTAATTGGCCCTAGCAGCATGTTTTATTGTTTACCATATTTACAATGATTTATATTATGGTAATGTTATTTACATTTGTTTACAATATACACAGGTGGTCTGAAAAGTTTCCGTATATACAATAGAGTATAGGGTGATTTATCTTATGTAGTTAGCGGTCGCTACAGATGATAATTGGCAATTCGCAACAGAAATGAACAATGAATTCGAAACTAATTTGAAGGTAGTTATTTGCAAAAATTACTGTCAACAACGAGACTCTGCGAACTGAACAAGTATGATGAGTAACGACCTGATGAGTAACGACCTTCCGAAAACGAATTCTCTTCGGCCAAACTCTCATAAAGTTTGTACGCAATGTACTCCAATGGCACAAAGGAAGATTGTGGGGACACTAAGCGAACCTTAGTTCATTTTTCCAGAGCTAGTTTGCCAATATTAAGGCATCTAGTTTATTTTTAAATTCCAGTCTTAGATATTGGCTTAGAAACAATAAATCCAAACGTTTTATTGTACTTATATGAGAGAATCTGAGAAAAAAAAATTAAAAACGAAAAACAGATAAGGAGCCTAAAAATATATTAATTTTTTTATTGTACTTATATGAGAGAAACTGAGAAAAAAAAATTAAAAACGAAAAACAGATAAGGAGCCTAAAAATATATTAATTTTTAACAATCTACGGATTTCTTTTCACTGACAGTTATGAAAAAAACGGTTTGGTTCTGAAATTTCTTATGAAAAAAGTTCGGTAAAAGTTTCTTATACTCAATGTTACAAAAGTATGAACTCAGTGAATCTGTTTTTATACGTCGTACAAGCAATGTACACTATTATGTTTGTTTTTTTTTAATTTCATCTGTTATCTGTATCTAATCTGGTAAGTGGTAATAATTAAATTGACAATAGGATTTTAATAGAGAAACAAGAACTCAACGATGGCGATTATTAAAACTGGAATTATCAAACTTGAAAAAAAAAAAACTTATTCAACAAAGTAGGAGTAATTAAAAAAAAAAGTTTTTATTTATTATTTTCTACTTTTTCTTATTCCGTGTCTTTACTTGTAGTAACTCGATTAGTTTAGTGGCTATCAATGACAAAGTTTTATATTTTGCAACATAAACTGTTTTTGGCCACGCTAAACTGTCCCCTGTAAAATCAACATTTTTCTGACTTAATAACATTCCCATGTCAGTGGGAGCACTAAGACTCGATTCTTCATGTGAAATTATGATTATTCCTCGAAATGGAAATATATTTAAAGTAGATTGGTGCACCTCATCGTGTTACTTCATTCGAAATAGCACAAGCTACTGTCAGCAGATAAAGGAGGGATTATTTTCTGTGGCTGACATCTTCAAAAATTCATCTATTTTTTTCAATCTATTTCACTATACTTTCAACCACTTTGTTCATTCACACTTTTGTTTTTCTTAACCCATATTTTCAGTATTTTTTTAAAATTATGAATCATAAACAACAATATAAATTAGCTGTACGTGGCTCTTTCTACTGCATAATATATGCATTTTAAGGAGTTCTTATCCTAAAAACTAACATTATATTTTAATGATTAAACATATATAAGTGCAAAAAGGACTTATATATAAAAGGAAGGTGATGAGGTTCACCTTCGGAATTCATAAGAGACTCTGATTATCATTATTTTATCGTAATTTATTGACTAAGACTAAGTTTTGATTTGATGAGACAGTAAACATTTTAGAATTTCCTTTGTTAGACCAATACATAATTTAACTTTTTAGTTTTATTTATTAATTTTGAAAACTATTTATAATGTATTTTAATTTTTATTGCGATTCTTTTATTTATTTATAACATTTATTAACCAGTAATTATTCTAATTATATTGTTTAACTGATTTTAACTATTTGTGAATGGATATTGTTTTTTATTTGACTGATATTTGCTAGATACTAATTATTTATTTCATTTTATTTTAATATGTTAACAGTTTGAATTGTGAATGAAAACGTGTTTTCGGCCTTATATCTGTTTAATATTGAATTTGAATCAGTGAGAAATATATACCTATGTGTCTGCTTTCTCATTTCGTAGCACCTGAGGACATTGGCTTAAGCCATAGATATAGCCATAGCACTTGAAATAAAACTGTCGGCAGACAAAGGTTTTTCAATTAATGTCCCATTTTCGTTTACCGAAGGTGTAACATAGCGGATAGATGAAGATGTAATACAGATATTTACTATACTTTAATAAATCCTTTTCAAATGTGAGGGTATAAAAAAAAGAAAACACAATTTTATGAATAAACTTTTTGATTTAAATAAATAGAAGTCTTATATTTTCGTTGTTATTCATAAATCATTAATTGAATCATCCTGATCATCTTTTCACAATTGAAATTTAAATGAATTTTACTAAATCTCAACTTTCATCATTTAAAAAATATTTTATCTTAAAATAAAAACGTATAACTTTCTGCAACGAACTATACATCCCACTTCTACATCCGGTGATTTAAAACTTAACTGCCTTTTACATCACGCGCAAACAGTAGCCACTACTTCTTCTTGAACCCAACACTCTCTAGGTTAACCGTGAGTTATTACTGCGGTAGTAAGGTAGAAATAAACCGTTCCTAGACTTAACATCTCTCCAACGTTCAGCGAGTACTTAAAGTTAGTTCAACTATTAGGGTTCTATAGGTGTTTTCAGGAAGCCTAATGTTTGCGGCCTGGTCTGATCAGGTGATTATTATTTTTGGAGGTACCGTTTGACCATTAAACCACGTGAAAAAATCCAACAGCCTAGACCTCTACGTACAAGACCATATGGTCTTCTAGAGGAGCAAAATAAATACCTATGTAAGTTGATTACCTGGAAGCAAGTTGCCAATCCCCACCAGCCTCACCCCATTTGCTGGCATGCATGCCCCTAGCCCCTATATACTGATTCAATGTAGCTATCACACAAACGCAGAACTTAAAATTAGAATTTACGACAGATCTTAAAAGTTATACCAGGAGTGACAGAGCACTGCAATAGACTGGAACATTACCATACAATAAACAGCTATCAAGAAGACAACGCTTAAAAGAGCGGTCAACTCATGGGTTAGATCCCCACTCGGCATTGGCTTGCCCCGGAGATTCCAGAATGACCCTGTCGGGTTAGATGTCGAATATCCCCAAGGTGGGGAGGAGACTCCCGCTAAGGGTCGCTACAACCTCTAGCCGCCTTCCGGCGAGCGCCAAGAAACAGTTAAGACGAGTGAACCTGTGGTTTTTCACCATGGATTTCGTTTAACAGGGATAAGGTAGGGGACAAGATTTGTAAAAAGGGAAATGAGAGGGGTAACTGTGGTTTTGAACTCTGTAAGCGATGAAGTTAATTGGCTAGGGAGATCTGGCGAGCTTGAAGGTGTAGGAATATGCGGAATGTGTGGTTGAGGATGGGATTGGGTTTGCTGGTAGCCGGGATGAACGGAATGCTGGGGAAGAGAAACTTGCGAATGAGGATTAGGCAGTGCCTGTGACAGCTTTTTGTTCTGAACTGCATCCGGGACTGAAAGCCTCAAATTTCTTGGTGTGCGGCTTCTTGAGGTTCCTATGGCTAGCCTCTCCTTTTCTGGCCGACGACGTTGTTCGTTCCTGGACTTCAGGATTCTGTATGCTTCACAGCCCTTATAGTAGACGGATGGTCTTGTCGGCAGAGCACGCATACTGCAGGAAAGTTCTTCTTTTGCAATTCACTCTTGTGTTGTCTATTGCACTTTACACACCTGGATGGGAGGTAGCAGTAGGTTTTGTTGTTCCCATATGCCTCCCAGTTACGGCACTCGACGATGTCGCATTTGGGGTATTGTTTTTTGACCTTTGTATAATACAGGTGGGTTACTTAGTAAATTTCCCTAACATTACTTAACAATATGTATGTGTACTGTAAATGTAGTGTGATTGAAAGAATAAATGCCACACTGGATATATGATATTTTTTAGGCCATAGCCATATTTTATCTACCTGTAGGTAACTGGTATTTTTATCTCAGGGTGATTATATTACGAGCTAGTGGCACTTTTTTTGACACGAGGTGTTGTTCTCCCTTAGGTAAGCTCGGAGTTGATTAGATTTTCCATAAAGCAACACGTGGTATAAACCTGTGCAAGTTTCAGAGATTGTGGATATCAGAGAAGTTACCTCCATTACTACTCACCTTCTTGCTTCCTAAAAATCCTCTCTACCACAGATAGAAGATTAAGATATTGCAGTAAAAGAAGTAAGGTATGGATTTAAGAGAATGAAGGGTGAGTTACGCCACCTTTGAATTTTAATATATTTTTATTACAAAAATGAATTAAACAAGTTAGCTATATAGCTTAATAATCTGTATAAAGTGTCGCACAGTTACTGAAAATATATAATAAGCACTGTTTTAATTCCTTACAGATTCTAAAACAAAATAAGTCAAAATAAAAGGGTTATGAAAAAAAGCAATGTTTAACTATCGTTTTGTATTATATTGCAAAATTAACTCTTCAACTAGGGTATACAGGCATAAATGAGATCATTTTCCTGTATTTTTCTTTTCAAATAATGATTTTTCAAGATAAATAACAAAGCTTGAATTTTTCTGGCGTCCACGATTGTGGAAGTAAAAAACGACCGCCTCGTACCTCAATAAAAGTGGAGCCTCACCCTTTGGCTTTGGAGACCAACTGTGACATTGACAACCCTTGGAATAATATTCTTTATTGCCAAAGAAACAAAAAAAAATGTGATAGGCTCAGGGGTAGAAAAAGCTCCCCTTCTCCCTGCCCTGTATATATATTCGGCCTGCTGTGTTTTCTCGGTCCCACTTTGTTATTCGAGTAGGTAGTGCGGGTTCCTGTTATCAACACCTCGTAAATTTTACGACGTCTCTTCACGAGCCATAGCAGACCTATAGGAGAGGGATGAAGAAAAAACACTGGACCTCTCCCTTGTCATCTTTTCTACCCGTCTGTTTTACTTCCCATTGATTAGAGGCTAGATTCTGTGATCTTTTAACACCTTTTTTCCGCCCTAATGAAGTATCTTTTTTTTTGTTTAGCTACTGGTTTGACGATTCCTGATTTCTCAAAAGTTCTAACTCACCTCATTCAGTATTTTTCATCTCAGATTAACACTTGTGTCTTGTGGAAATATGGCATCTCAATGAGATTGAATCAAGTGTGTATTGGGTTACATATCCAACGACATATCGCGAGTATAGTATTTTAGTACTTTGAATCCACATAGGCTATACCACTGGAATTTTCAAGCTTATGCTGTCATTCACGAGTGCTCAGTGTTGGAAACTATTTCAAAACCTCAAATATCATCGCTATAGGAGCTACTAACCGATTTATTCTATAAACATTTTGTTGTTGGCACCTTTTAATTACAAATAATTATAAGTCACTCTCTTCTCGATCAGATCATATCATATCTATAATTTTTTCCATATGTTTAATAAATAAAGCTTATGACGCCAGTCGGAGAGTGGGGGGATAAGTAGTGGGGGAGTCAGTCGTAGGTGGGGAGTTATCCCCACCCTACTGGCTGGCCTCCTATATAATCCCGAGCTCCTGAGTCAGAGACCAGACTGACTGCGTAATTTTCTCTTTCTAAAAGGGAAAAAGCCCTCCTACTAGTTACATAGTAGGAACGCAGAAAAATTCACCAGCCAACAACCTAGTATATTTGGGAATTAAAATGGCAGACACCTCCATTTTAGTAACCATTTTATGAAGAAGTTGAAGCAAACAGGCATGAAGTCTTACCGGCTTACGCACTTATTGACTTCCCCCAATCTATCACTGCGTCTCAAGCTACTGATCTACATGAGCATAATCAGGCCTACTCTTCTGTACGGTGCACCGTTTTTCGTTATCTGACGTATACAACAGCTAATAAACTCCAACAATTCCTAAACGGTATACTAATGAAAGTGGTCAGAGGTACTTCATTCGAGCAGTGGAGCAACAGTGAGCTTCACGAGTTCTTTGAGATGCCTATGGTGGATGAGTTCATCCAACGTAGACATATCGAATTTTTCGACTCCCTGCAATACTTGACAAACCCGGTGTTTAACACTATAACCCCCGCTCCGTTCCCCCATAGATGGCAGGACGCTGTCGCGCCTGGAACGCTTTAGTCTTAGGTTCTAGGTTTAGGTTTTAGTGTTAGTGTTTTCCACGGTCGCAAGCTGAGGGTGAGCCTCATCAATCTGAAAGTATTATATTTTATGCACTCCTTAATATGCATCTGCGAATGCAGCACGAGGAGACAGCTGTAATTCCAAATTTATTTATTTATTTTTGTCATTGTATATATATTATCAATAAAGAGGTGTGTCGGCCTCTCTCCGGTTCACACTCGCCTTTGGGATCCGGACGGTTTTCGCCTACCCTTAGATACCGTGTGTGAATTCGTGGTCATTCCAAGACCGCATAAACTACCTATAAACCTACCCTGTACCTCTTCTCCTGAACACAGTGCTTTGTCGGTGCACACACACCTTCTAAAGATCTTATGGAGTCAGATCAAAGCGAATTAGGCTGCCCTGCCGACTAGGCCGGTGGCCAGGGTGAAAGACCATAGGTCCAGCCGCCTTATCTCTTGCTTGGAGCTCGCCGTTGTAGTGATCCTAGCCCGCGGTGGGCGTCTCCTCGCCACTTGAGGGGGGGGGGGTACCCAGGTATAAACCGAGCCCCCACATTTTAAATGAATTAGTTTTTTTGTTACATTTGTGATACATTATTTCATGTAAATTATTATTGGATAGCCAGATTGATTAGATTGACTCATTCATTTGTAAAAATATTATTGTAAAACTCTGGGATATAGAATCTTCCTTTTCAATCTCGGAATATAAATAAGTCGCCGGATAATGTGTAGGATTAAAATGTTTTACCAGGTGTACAACATTTTTTCTTCTGAATTGTGTGGTTATCAATTTGATAGCGTATTTGAGTACACTTGTAAAATTTACGGGCCATTGCTTTTAGTTTATAATATACTATAAATAAATACAAATATAAATATAATTAATAATATAATAATACTAATGGTGCCTCATCCGATGAAAGTGTAACATGAAAGGAAAATATTAAATCCGAAATAATTCGTTGTTCCTGTATTTCAATTATGTATAGTACAAATACGGGAGAGAATAAATATCTCTTTTTAACCCCCGGGAGGTTGTCATTCACAAGTGATATATTTGATTAATACTCTTAATTGTGCCCCAGATATAATCCTTTATGCTTGTTACGCTTCAATGAATGTCATTAGTGATGAGGGGGGGGGGGGCTTAGGCTAGATGGAACTGAGAATGTTCTGACTTTGTGAAGCCAAATGTTGAGACATGACAACCCCTGTACGGCTTCATTCACAACCTATAACAGGGATCTCTTATTTCATCTTATCAAGAGCTCATTATTGATGATATTGTTCATAAGCTATCAGTTATGATTCATGTTGTTTGATTAGGGAGCTTCAAGAGTTTCTGGTCCCTACGTATTATGCATATAACATAGCAAATAGGTGGGAGATATTCCAAGAATCTTTTTTGAAAATTAGATAACCTATTTATGACATTTTGTCCAAAGCTTCTCTCCAATCCGAAATCCAAATGAACAGAAGTCTAGTTAATATATGAACTAGAATTACCCGAGACTCCAGATATTTTCCGTGATATTGACGTATACGTATATAAATCTACAAAATATTTATAACCAAGCATGATAACATTTGTAAAAATTATCAGATCGTTCTGAAATTGTAAATTCATGCTTTAAAACGCCCCAGGTTACTTTGATTATTTAATGTTTATATTAAAGCGGGAAGTATATGTATATACTCAATCACAGTGTGCAAAAAATTGTGATTGAAACCAGCAAAATAACGTGTATGGAAGTGCTGTTTTTTGGTTAAAAACGGTGACCATTTACGATGTAAAGCAACAATCACATTTAGAATGTGCTAAAACTGTTTATTAAATATTTGCATCGTTCTTCAAATGGTAGCTTGTTCATTTCTGGTTGCTAAAAGTTAAGGATATTCAGACCAGTGTGTGAAACTAAAACGATTTTATCTAATATGATGGTGTTTTTTAAAACGTTTATTTGTTGTTGTAAACTTTATTCTGCAATAGTTGTTATTTGATACATCGGACTTCAGGGTAATGCTGTCCTAAAGATACCATGCTTCTAGCTCAAGTTTGTCTGTACTCTCTTTAACGCAGTATGAAAAATATTTTACTCTCTTATACGCCAATATTTTGGTTACCTTTAGTTGGTAAGTCAATTTTTTAATAATGTCCAGTGATGACATTAAGCTGTTGAAATTTATTTTGAAGCTGGTCTTGAAGTTATTGAAGGCCGGTAACAAATGATAAATAGTTATTTCCAGGAAAATACGCGTATATCTCTCTAAAACTTATCGACCACTTAATAAAATACTACTAATAAAAATAAAACTACAGAAAAAAAGTGTTTTTCTTTGCGCTATTGACCCCTGGCCTTGAGGAAAGCCTAATTTATTTACACATGTGAATTTGGGAGGTCTCTGGGCTGTTCGTAAATACTGTATGAATGAGCGAGAGAATGAAAATTATAAATATGGTATGAATGAAAATATTTATCACTATTAGTTAATGCCCAATAAGGCAGATTGTAATTTTATCATAATAAAAAAGTTTTCACAATTCAGTTATTTTAACTCCATCAATGTCTCAATTCAACTAAACTAAATTGAATTGGTTATTTAAGATACATGGACTGTAACGGTCATTTTCCCACCCCTCTACTAATGTTTCTACTAGAGGCTCAAATCGGTGCTTCAAAGCACCGGCTCAAATGTCATTCTCCGGTGCTTCAAATGGTTTGTCCCGAATTAAATCTTTTGCAAGGGTTGTTCGCTCGTCTGTCTAACCCCTTTTTGTGATCGCCGTTAGATGCATATATATTTACACACATATAGCAGTAACCAATCTTATTTTTTATTATTTTCCACATTTATATCATAAACTCACGTATGTAGCAGGTTATACATATAACGCAGTGTGACCCATTTTGTAGTTGGGCACCAAATAGGCTATTTCGTACGTCACCAGTATTTTCTAGCGCCCTTTTATTGTGAAATCACCTCTAATGCGGGACTTGAGCCTGAAATTCTGGAGCATGGGTCAGGCATTGTCACATTGGGCTCTTGTACATAAGTACCTACAATTAAAAAGAACCACAAATAAATCACATCATTAAGCTCTGGAATTGAATTACATGTATCTTGGATATTTATATATAAATTGAAATTTCAAACCAAATAAAAATTACCGTTAAGTGCTTACACTAAATTTTCCTATGAGTTGACACAATGCACCCAGGTCACGTTTGTAAGATCTCCTTTCAGTTCGGAGAAATAGTTAGCCAGCGTTCCTTGCTGAGCCATAGGGAAAACACTCGGTTACCCTACGAAAGCTACTGGCGTTCAAACCAAACAAACCAATTATTGGGAATAATTCGATGTTCGGGCAAGACGGGACGTGACCTGTTGGAAGGGGGTTGGAGAACAGCACGGACTCCCAACCACCGCGATGGAAACGCCACTCGGTATAATAAAACGCTTGAGGCGATCATTACCATATTTATACTCTGCTCTTACAATACTGTTATAGATGGCGAGGCTATGAATATTTATAAAGTCATTTTGTTTGAATAAAAGAGGAATAATTCTATTGCTTCAATGGTTCCCATTTGAAATTTCCACGAACATATTGTGAATTTTTATGAATTAAAAAAAAATATGCATATAAGGCGCAATATCAATTTTGAAATGTTTGGATTATACAGCTTTGCAGAACACAATGGTTGATCCAAGTTCATCTCTTCATCATTTTTATTCTTTATTTTAATGATTTTTTTTATTTGCTTACCTACTGTAATTATTTACACCATTTATGCAACGAACTTTATGTCAAAAATACATATAAACGAAATAAAGAATGCATTAATTGTGAAAACAGTATCTAAAGTGGCTCTCAAAGTCTTATTTTAGAATTCATCTTATCATTTTTATCTCTTTTTTTTATTGCTATATTTAATAAATTAAGGCCTAAGATATTAGGAAAAATCATATTAGATATTTAATTTTTACCTGTTGAAAAACTTGAAATTAGCAACATTTACCAATATTGTAATTTACCATGGGAATTTCAGATTGATCAATTCATTTTTTCCAAGGCTCCCATCACACTGACGGACGAAAGTCACCTACTACCTGTTTCAAAATAGTGCATCATTATCTGGGGCTAATCAAATATTAGAGCTTTTAATAACGTATTTACTACTTACAGTCAATTCTTTGATTTTTATTGACGTATTGACTCTTTGAAATAAGGTCCATACCAATAAAAATGTGAGAAGAAAGAGAAAAATCATTTGAGAAACATAGTGTGTGTGCTGCCTGAAAATAGGAATAAAGTGGTAAAAAATAGAGCCATTTTCCGTTTTAGATACTAGTTGTGGAGTCATATAAAATAGGGATTCAAATATACCAGTTTCATATTGGAAAATTGATTTCCTTACTTCAGTTTCTAATTTTCTAGCATAATCTCCTGGCTGTGGTAATCATTAGATCTAAGGTTGTTTAAGAAGCAATGAGATAAGTATTAATGAAGGATTGAACACGTATACTCTCTAAAAACCACTCTAAAATAGAAGGCAAAAATGTGTTACCGAGGGTACACTACGTATTGCTCAGTGGAATATTGAGTTACTGGCGCGTAATCCCACGATACTATGGTAGGGTTTCAAAAGGTCTATTTCTAATAAATCAATTTTGTTCGGTACTATAAAAAGAAATATGGCCGGGGACTATGTTCATGTAAAATATTATAAAGCAATTTCAATAATAATAATAAGTATAATGTTATTGTAAGTATAATGAATAAGTATATGTATTTCATTATTAGAAAAACTCCGTTTGAGACCATAGGGGTTAGGAAAAAGGTGAGAAAATGTTGCAAGTAAAGCAAACAAATTAAAAGGAAGTTGGCATTGTTGGCGGTCGGGGGGGGGGGGGTTGTTTGAACGTCAGTGCTAATATTTGCTAAGAGGTCGAATAGGTGGAGGTAAGGAGGGTGAGAATAAGCTAGATAGAAATTCCACAACCTTCCCTAGGACAATAACTTATCGAACCTAGCAAACAGTCTTCGTGATTTGATGCAGTATTAAAGATGGAAGTTCAGAATAGACGATATTGAGAATGGAGTATTTATAGAAATCATTTAAATAGTTTGATTAATATTTATTTTGGCAAATTAATATCGTTTCAAATAATGTATTATTATTATCATAAGGATAAATTAGCTGATTATTAGGGCTTAACGCCATTATGGCATGAATGGTTCCAACTTCACTTTGTATGCTTAGTTTAGTCATGCTATAAACACGTGATAGTGGGAGTCCTGGCAATGACCAGTTTCTCCCCTCATGTCCTGAGCGTCTGTGGCTCTCACGCTCTTGATCAGCTTCCACTCGCTCCGGTTACGCGGCTGGGAAGGAGCGTGGGGGACGTCCCATGACTCCGCTTCCTCTTTTTCATGCGAGGGAGGTGACAACAATGTGGATATGGGATATCTCTTCTCTTTAAAATACTGTATGAATGGGTGAATTAATAAACAACTGTAAATATGATATGAATGAGAAAGTTTCCCACTGTTACTTACTGCCCAATAAAAAACATATTGTAATTTTATCGCAATAAAGATTGTTGGTGTAATTTAGTTTAAACAAAAGGCTTCCCTCGAAATAATTCTCTTACAGGTAAAAATAAAGGTAACGTGTTACCCGGTCATAAAAAAATTCCAGTACAACAAAAGTATCATTCAGTCAGAAGCTTATTGTCCAATTCAAGAATCTGCCTGTAATTGAGCACATCCTAGTATTTGTAACTTTGCTGAGAATATTACGTTAAGTCCGAAATATAATGAATTCCCTATCAAATGTTATTCATGTTATTGTAGGCCATTTTTTGTATACAATACACATTATATATCTGTACCTCGGAGGGATACAACACTATGTCCATTTTCATAATTTTACAGGAGAGGAGTTTTAAACTTTTTTTCAACAAAAAGTGTTATTGGCACAGCTATTATTTATTGAGATGTTGAAACAATATTTTACCAGAACATTCTATTTATTGTTATTTACATCATGCAGTTGTTATAAAATGAAAAAAACCCTTTTTTTCTGTGATAAAGTCAATATGGAAAAAAATGGACATAGTGTTGTATCCCTCCGAGGTACAGATATATTTCATGATCATAACAAAGAAAATGTTGGTCAACTTTTTTTACCATACCTTACTTTGTGGAAGGTGTTAGAGAAGGGGTTCCACCAACTCAGAAATGCTGAAAACTGCTAAAAAAATATATTAATAGTGCAGACCCTGTCCTCAAATATTTTTTCAACCAGCTCACATTGAAAAATGTGTTGAAAAAGCTCTTGTCGGGAATATGTTGAACAATTGTTGAAGGTGAACAATTGTCGGAAAAGGTGAACAATTGTCGGAGGTCAACAATTGTCGGATTGTTGTAGTTAATAACATGGACCATGTTCCATGCAGGCGTTAATATCTGACTCCATTTATTGATAGGAATGTGTCCCGACAAGACACTGTGTTCAGGATGAGGTTCAGAGGTTCATAAAGAATAAGACCAGTTTTCAGAGTTCGGGCGAGAGATCGGCAGCGTAATAGGTACAAGTCGTCAGAGGTCTGCTATAGGCTGTGAGGCAAAGGGCCGTCGTAGAGGTGTGTCATAGAGTAGATTAGCGGAAGGCTGAAAGGGCTTACTCCCAGGGCCCCGATGCCCTGGCATATCGCGAGGTAATCGGCTGTGTAGACTAGGAAACAGAGTAGAGCGGGCCTACCAGGGGCCAAGTGCCCCTGGTGTCAAGTTACAAGTAGTGTGGCTCAGGAGACTAAGAGACAGAGTGTCTCAGGGCGAAAACCCCTTGATATAAATACCCGTGCCCTTTCCCTGCCGGGAGGCGGAGCCTGTCGGCCACGGGTATGTTTTACGATACACAGGTAGTCATTTCCTTTTAGTTTTATGACCGTTGGGGTCAAAGGGTGTGTTTTATATGGCTGCTAGGGCCTCACCCACTTGGGTTATTTGACCACCTATAGGTGGTCTATTTTATTATCCCATGGGTCCAAAAGGGTTCCTAGCATGCTTTTATGACCAAGGGAAGTGACTCAAGGTCTATTATAATAGGGGTAAGTGTCCTTGCCCTAGGTTATATGGCAGTCAGGTGGCTAATTCCCTTAGATTTATTGCCGCACCCTCGATCCTCTGTTACTTGTTTACGACTTCCGACCTCTCTCTGATTTATTACCAGAAGTTTACACAGATTTACATTTTCTATTATAATACATTATGAACCAGAGTGTAGGGTAATTTACATATATAGTTAGCGGTCGCTATAGCTCTTGCTTCACTTTAAAGAAAAAAATAAATAATTACTTAACACCTAAAATAGGCAAACTGTCCCTGCCTATAGATGATATATGCGACTCACTTAAGTATTAAACATAAGAAACACCAATCCACCCTCATACTTTTTTCTTTGCATTTATATTTTTATTTCTTTGTTTGCGTCATGTATCGCTATGTATAGTTGGCATTTGCTATAGTTTTTACTATCATATATTTAGCTTGTATGTTATTTTGTACTTAAAAATTTATAGGTTTTCATTTAATGTTGTTTTGTATTTTACTGGTTTCTTCATATTGTTTTTTTTTATTATCTTATAGAGATTTACACTTTATTTTACTTCGTCGTATTTATTTATAATGTAATAGTTATATTAGTTTTCAGAAATAATTTTTTTATCTTTTTGAATCCAACGACATGTTAGCCACTCGTACAGAATATTAGACGTAACCAGGTGACTCCAAAATCAATCCAAAATATTGACTACAGTCGTGAATCTGAGAGTGCTGGTGAATCTGGGTCCTTAGGCTTCGCGTTGAACGCTAATAAGGGTCCTGGGTGGACCCTCTAGCCCAATAAAGGTCGTTTAACTCCAGGGATGTGGGAGGGTATGAGATTTACATGAATCTTGCTCCATGGTCAGTACAATGCGTATAACAACAGCTTACCATATGACATATGGATTTTTCTTAAAGATACCATTCTGAGTGTCAATAAAACTTGTTTTTGCCATGACCTAAAACAAACCATCAGTAAATATACCTTCAATAGAATGTTTTTCTCATTTACATAAACAATCTCAAAAGTATATTGTTGATATATGCTGTGAATAAATAACTATTTAAAAACCTACCCTAGATGAGTTCTCATACTAAATGTACATATTGACCAAACAAACTACTACCTAGACTTGTTTAGTGTAAGTTTCAAGCAAGCATAATTAGAACAAACGGTATAGATCAAACCCTATACGAAGAGGTAATACTTACGTTAGATTAAGTTCTTGTTTGTGGATGATTTTCCCTTTTTTAATTCAGAGGATATTCTGTTGATTATAACGAACTTCAATGTGGCTCCGTATTTATTCATTTTCAAGAGAAAATCAGAGAATTCCTTTATATTTTAATTGGTTTGGAATTTTTCAAACGATAATGTAATCGGTTAGATGATAATTATCTATCTCAATATATTGTAGTATATATAATCATTAGTGACTAGTTTGATTATTTCTTAATGATTGACGTTATCGAAGAAATGGTATCTCGTTGATAGAAGAGAAGTACAGTTTTTATTTTCGTTACGGCAACTGTAGTGATGTCTACAACACCCGAGCCGAAAAGTGCTTTTGATACTTCTTCATATGTTAATATGATGCTAACGTTAAACAAGAGTAATGAACAACAAGACAACTAATTGGAAACTGGTACGGGGGCCTGACCCCACTATTGAAATCCAGGGAAGAAACTCAACAAGTCAACTTAAATCACAACCCTTATGTCATCACTAAATTGTGGAATATTAATTATATATGTAAAGCTTGAAGCGCTAATCATTCAGGACAGAATATTAGTAACAGAAACTGAGTGCCGGAACATCCATAAATATTTAATACAATTTCAGGTGAAATTCATGAACATTTAATTATTTTATGATGAAAAATAATTGTGGTAAAATTCCAATCTGCCTTTGAACCTTTAAATGAACTCAGTTCTTTACGAAACTCTTTATTACAGGAAGGATGTATGAGTGTATGATGTAGGAAGGAAAGATGTAATAATATAAATAAAAAATACTAATATAATATTTTATCACTTTTATAATTAAATTATAAATTAGATAATAATTAAATTACCTTAACTTAACCAAAAACAGTGTACCAATATATATCGCTAACAAAAGGTACAAAATATATGCAGTTAAAATGACATGCATACCTTATATTATAATAGTTAGTATGTTATTTGAAACTAAACAAGACATACCTATTATTCAAATTTCCTATCATATACTATATAAATCATGTACTTAACTTGATAATTAATAATTACAAGACTTAACAACAACAAACAATGCTCCATAAAATATGCTTTATTAAATTCTTTATCATGAGAATGGCCTCAAAACTAAGGCTTTTCATTTATTCTTCTCCCACTAGTGGATTTACCTGCGTTGTATCTCTTTGGTACGACGTAACGATATTTTGGTTTGTTAACAATTATCTTTGTACCTAAACAATAAAATGCTGTATTGCCTCAATGGCTCACAAATAATAACTATTTATTTATAATATGATAATATAATAAGACAATGTCATGAACATGAATTCTCTTTGTTTAACTCTGCTGACGTTGCTTGAGTTATACGATTTTTTCCAAAAATTCCAATACATGTTTTTTCAACAAGCTTGTTGATCATTGTATTCACGACCATCTTAAAAACACACGAAATTTTAGTTGTTGTTTTCGAGAATAATTGAACTTTGGGAAAACGTTCCCTTAATTTGGAGACAGTATCATTTGTCAAAGGAGAAAGAAGCATTCAACAATGGGGCTCAAGAACCTACAAGTTTTTGTGATTAGATTGTTTGCCTTAATTGATTGAGGCCCCAACTTGGGATAAAGCCCTGGTGGCAAAACCTCTTCAATATAACTTTGACCAATACGGTTTTTACTGGATATTTTCCAATAATGGATAACAGGCCTTCCTTTGAATAATAATTTGATACATAGATCTCTATAACAGGTTGTTTTTTTTTTCTGTTTTTTTTTTAGGTATTGTGGTGGAGTAACGATTCCGTCAGGAAAGAACGCGTATTTCTCAAAGTCATATTATGTCTCTTATGTGGTTATAATACTAATTCTTACCGTAGTTTTCCTAAATATATTAGTATATATATACATACGTGTGGTACTTATAACTTTGAATATATATTTTTTTAATATCTGGCATTTCGTAATATAAATCTAATAATATCAGAACATTTAAGGTCTGGGACTATCAGATCATGATTCATCTTATGAACATGCAGATCTCCTGATCTTTGCAAGCGATGTGTATACATGTCAACCTAGTACACGGTCAGGACAATCAAATCAACACTATGCATACACGTTTGGCTAAGTCATAGTCCGTTCGGAACTTGGTCCTGATAGTTCCTCACGGTAGAATCGGTCTTAATAATACGTAATTGCAGATTGCATTGTTAATTTTTTGCTTAACAAAATAAAAATAAGATTTTGATAAGTATATGTGACAATTAAATTACATCTTTCAATGTTTATATTGACATTTTCTGAAACAAAGTGAAAATATATGACCTATTTTAATAATAATAGTCATAATAAACACGGTTTTACTTATACTATTGCGGTATTCTATCTATTGTTAATTTGACATTATAATAAATATTTAGCCTTTACACACATAGTGAGTTGTGGAATGGAAAACCTAATGTATTTTATATGTAAATTATTCCTTCTGACATAGCTCCGAAACATAATCAAATGTTAGAACTTTTCACCAAAGTGAGCAAGGAAAATACATATACAATAATGACGAAGCAATAGGATTAAAAGCTATTTAACAAACACCTACCACTTTTAAGAACGTATGAAATGACAATAGCAACAATAGAACTAGATATCAAATGTCATATTTAAGATAAATCGCAAGAAATATTCAATGACTTGAAACTTTTGAATTACAAGTTTGAAAAAACTTTTTGATTTTAGTTTTTCATTTATATAATTGTTTTTATTCTGAAAAATTTATAGTATTCAGAGTTACGGAGCTCACTTTCCACATTCAAAACTCCCTGGTAACGAAGCATTTATTTGCAGGCATGCTATTTAATTCAGTTTTTATTTTTGTTAACTATTGTGCATATTTCTCTGATTTTACTCTTATTTGATTTAGATTTCTGTTTCCCAATTGATAAATGTTCAGTTATAATAATAAAAATAAATCTAAACGAAGTTGATTGATCGAAAGACAATTTATTATTGTAATCTACAATCCACAGCCACCATTTTAGCTGGACAGATTTAATTTTTTTCAAGATGGCAATCCATGACGTCAAATATCTGTTTGTTTATAAACTATAAATTACAATTCCTCGGTTACTTCATCTCTTCAACTAATTCATATATCAGATTCTTTCATGAATACTGTTTAGAAAACATTTCAATTCGAAATAGAGGATACTGGCAATTCTTTTGATGTTTAATTAGCTAAAATCTACTCCACTCGAGCTACAAGTCACTTTCTTGTTCAATGTTCTTACTTAAAATTATGATTTCCTTTGAAGCCCTTAACCACCGTACCGTTCCTTTCCTGTAGGCCGAAATTCTCCGAAATGATTATACAAAGTAAGGCTCTTCCTTTCAGGCACCTTAATTACAAAGAAGCTTGAAACATTTCATAAATTTACTTATTTCTACTAACTGATTAGTCTAAATAATATTAATTACTTTTTGTCATCGCTAATCATGCTGAAATTCAGAATCATATTTAACCAATATGTAAACAATTAGTTTAGCTATAAGCGATAATACAAATTCGGAAGAAATATTAATGTATACAATTTCACCTATCATTCATATCAGTAGACAGTTTGCCTAAAGTGTTATCATCTTTGTAATAAATCAATGATATAGTAATGTTATTATTAGTTTTTAATTTTTTTTTTTTACTAGAGAAATTTCATCCTTCAAGTTAAGAACACTCATAATGGATGAGCAGGGTATCAAAGAAATGAATATTTTTTGTATGGGAAAATTTGACTCTCCAGGAGTCCAAAAATCCATGTAATACGTTTTTTGGGGGGGGATGTGCATCGAAAAATTAAATTAAATTTAAAAGTATGGAATTCGGAAATACTCAGAATTTTAGCTGAGCACATTATTTCTAGTCGTTCGTTTATAATGCAAACTTAATTTTGAACTATTGTCAACAAGTAAAAGAAGTACTTTCGAATAATTAATTCATTCCTGTCACATTACCCGAAAGTGTGTTCTCCATGCCAGTCGTTGGACGAAGGTGAGAGAGACAAAGAAACTTGCTTAATTTTATTTGTTACCTGAGTTTGTCTTGAGTTAAACGCAAATATATTTGCCGAGCTCGTAGGGGAAGCGTATGCTACGTTCGATCGTACGTCCTCTCCTTGTTCTACGATAGCATGAGGAGAGGAAGACAAAGGGTTTTGAAGAGTGTACCAACTAATGATGTTATAAAACCCAAGCAAACAAAACGCGTTTTATTGCGGTTTACGCAATGTTGTTGGTATTTATATTTAGAGATACAGTTCCCGTGCTCACCCATCCATCCCAAAGAGAATATGTTGAAAATTAGCTCGATGACAAAGTCTATTAGCCATCTCAGCGCCTGTACTTGACAAAATATACGATCATTGAGAGGCAGTGTCTAGTTATTGCCTCACGACAACTATGTTTAATCTTTCAAACGAATACCTAATGTTTGCACCAATACATCATATTGACTGGATTATAGTTAATGTGTCAACTCGCACTTTATTTAAGAACCAAGAAGTATTTTGGACATTTGATTAATCTTCTTTCAAGTCAAATCATTAGACATTGTAACATAGTAGTAACTTGAACCAAATGACCCTTATTACGTCAGCAACAAAACTCTTCATAACGATCTTATTATACCAAACATTCTTGAACTCATCCCTTCCAAGTTCATGAAATTCCAACGAAAACTATCCAACCAACTTAATCCCCTAGCACAGTCATTGCACTGCGCCACAAATCCCTATAATCCTCCTCAGAGACTGAAGCGGCTGTAGTCTTATGACCTGCTATAAATACGTGACAGTGGGAGTCCTGGCAAGTTTCTCCAATCATGTCATAAGCGTTTGTGGCTCTCGCGCTCTTCCGACCCTGCTTCCTCTTTCGCAAGCGAGGGAGGTGACAAACATGTGGATTTGGGAGGCCTCTGGGCTGTTTGTAAATACTGTATCATTGAGCAAGTGAATGAAAATTGTAAATATGGTATGAATGAAACCATTTATCACAGTTACTTATTCCCCAATGAGGCAGATTGTAATTTTATCGTAATAAAGTTGTATAAATTATCGTCAATCATAACATATATTTACACATCTAAAACACGTTTTCTCTTCATAAACTTTTGTTCGAATCAAATGCAGAAATATAAGATAAAGGCACAAAGTTAATCTTGTTATTTTATGGGCTGCACATCACACGTTACGTTAGATTTTATAAATGCTATTTCACAACAGTTAAAATCACAAAAATATCTTTACAAAATAGATAGTAAATTTTAGCTGATTTTCTGCTTAGGGCGTACAGAATTGATCAGTTGAACAGCAATAACAGAGCCTAGCATGAAGCCCTGCATAGAATATTGCCTGTAAAAGATACACAATAAATTATTTTTAGTAACCCAAATTAAACATCTCAGTATTAGTTATGTTTAAAATAATGTTCGTAAATGTGAATAGTCATTTAGTCTATTAGAAAATAATCAGTACTGTATTTTATGGCATAGTGACAGTTTTCATATAAACATATTTGTATATAAACGAGGTAAACAGTAAGTCACAAACTATGTACTCACATTGTTCCATCATTCTTCACTCACTGATTCAACAATTAACAAAATGAATCAAATGATCCAAAATTTTAATGGTATATTTTACAGCAGCTCTAAACTAATCAGGACAGTTCTGAAGTTTTTTTTTAAGCTATGATTTTTTATAATGAATGGCCAGCTTCTCAAATCATGTCCTGGGCGTCTGTGGCCCTCGCGCTCTTGGTCAGCCTTCACTAGGAGTGCCTCGGCTGACGGAGGAGCGTGGGGGACATCCCAAGACTATGAATGAGCAAGTGGATAAAAAATTGTAAATATGGTATAAATGGAAACATTTATCACAATTACTTATTGCACAATAAGCCTGATTGTAATTTTATCAAAATAAAGAAGTTTCAAAAAAATAATTTTCTGCAGTGCAGATAAAGAATCATTACAATTGACGAATTACCTTGCAAAGCTAAGGGCATTGTTTATGACAAACCACTTCACCATGTAACTACTAGTGTCGTTTGTTAATATATGAGCTGCTGTTCTTTATGACATACAGATGCACCGACCTCTGCAGGCGATTTCGATCCATCGGTTTACATAAATTGTGCAGGTCTTCAATACTGTCTGGAGGAAATATATGTACATAACTAAACTACATCTATTTGCAAAGTTATTCCTTTTTTGGCCACAGTAGCATATCCTAGTTAACTTCATCAGCTTTCTCTTTTCCTCCAATGACATATTTTGTATCTTGATATAATCATTAAACTGTCATTAAACTATAATATTATCCAAATATTATCCAATTATTATCCTTATGTTTTGAATTGTTACTTGTACTATTTACAGCTGTCATGTGTAATCCGGCAGTGGCAGATCTACTTCTTTTAGGTTCTGGCCCTTTTAATAAACACCAAAACTAATGGTTCTCCTTCCTCCTCACTCCTTAAAAACTTCATCAAATCCTGTAATACATCTTTATAAGAAACATTATTGTCTACTGGTTCTCTTGACGAAGGTCGCCTTGTAATTTGTCATAAACTGTTGACAAAGAAACTCTATTACTATTACAATTAGCATTTTGAAAAATCATTTTCAATAACTTACGAACATGAGATTCTACAAGAAAATCATCTCTGCCAAAACGATTAACCATGCCATAGAGCAAATTAAATTCAATATCCTTTTTTTTTTTTTTTAACAACTTTATTATGATGAAATTACAATCTGCCTTAATACTTAATAGGCAATAAATAATTGAGGTAAATGTTTTCATTCATACCATATTTACAATTCATCATTCACTCGCACATTCATACAAAATTTACAAACAGCCCAGGGGCCCCCCAAGTCCACATGGTTGTTGCCTCCCTCGCATGCAAAAGAGGAAGCGGAGTCTTGGAAAGTCCCCCACGCTCCTCCGCCAGCCACGTCACCGAGTACGAGCGAGGCCGACGAAGAACGCGAGAGCCACATACGCTCAGGACATGATTGGAGAAACTGGCCATTGCCAGGATTTTTACTGTCACGCATTTATAGTAGGTCACGAGGCCACTGCCGTTTCAGTCTCCGAGGAGGATTATAGGGATGAGTGGAGCAGTGCAATGACGCTACGGGATTACTACTAGTTCTATAATGATTTTTTATTCAATATCATCTTGTCGGTCATGGTTCTTCACTTATTGCGTTTTTATTTCTCAAGCACATTTCTTTTTATAAATTTTCTATCACAAGATGTATCATTACATGTTTGAATTAATAATTAAGGATATTTAATAATTGCCTTTTCTTGTTATCTATTTTCCACGATTAACTTTGGTAAACAAAAGGTGGACAAAATTATCAATCTCGTTCAAATGTATTTTTTTTTTAATTTTTATAGTATTGTAAATATTTATAAAGGACTAAATGTGTTGTAATTCCTGAGGCTCGTGTGAGATCACCTCGTGTCAGAACGCCCTTCTGGGCGTAGATACGTTAACAACTGTACAGCCTAGGCCCCGATGTTTAAATGATCAACATGTTCAACTAAATGATGTTGTAAATGTTCATATGCCTTGTGTGTTTTCAAGACTGAGATTCGAGTTTCTATTAAACAGTCTTTAAAGTTGTCCAAACCCTCAGTTTAACTCGCGAAGTTTACATTAATGTTATAATATAAAATTTTCTTGAGCTTCCCTATGAATATCATCAATCAGATCAAAGTCTGTAGAAGAGTTAAAAATAAAATGTTTAAACATAGTTGATAGTGATAATAGTGAAAGTGGCAACTAACTAGATCTAACTGTCCAATGCGTTAGCTGGCGCCGGTACGGTTGGGATCAGGGTGTCAGGTCCTCGCTCCAGTGCCTCTTGAGTATTGTCCCCTCGACCGATTGATTTAGAAATTCAGGTCACCAGGTGATTAGAATTGATTCGATATTATTTTCTTATAGCGTTCATACGTCGTGGCAACCTTGCCTCGGCTAATTGGCCGGAACCATTGTTTTTTTTTCCACACCCAGGCTTCCAGGCTGGTTTCGAAAACCCAGATCAATTCACAGAATCACTTCGGTTCCACTGGCTATTGACCTTTATATCAATCGGAATTATTTGAGTTCAGTGTCCCTTGGATATTAAAAGTTTTCGAGTGCATGGAAAAATCATTAATGTGAAACAAACATAAATACGAAGGGACGAAAAATAATTTTAGTTTGGGAATTATCATTGTTGATTTGGACTTTCAAGAAGATCCGAAAACACTTTAATGATTCGGGTTAATTAATTTAATAATTTAGTCCCCGAAATTATTCGCCGATACGATAGCATTTTTTAAACTCTCATCAATATATTCCATAAGAAACAGTCCAGTCAACGGATACGGAATATTATAATTGTAATTTCATTATTGTAATGTTTTTTTGTCAGATATTTCTTAGCAGTAAGTATTTGAGCACATCTATTTAAAATTGGCCATAAGGCTTGCTGTTACGTTGAGCACTCATCAGCTATCATGTAGTATTCTATTATTTTATTGTTCATTACATTCCCACGTATGTTTTTATAAACTTGTGTTTTTCGTTACTTTTTCAGCAATGTCAACTTTGCAACGAAAACTTTAGAACGCCTAATGTCCCTTGATCACTGGTGTGTATTTATAAAAATGTTTTCATTACTTTCTAGTCGTCTATCTGCCTCTATGCATATTATGATGATATCTGCTCGCTTAGGGGGGGGGGGGGGAGGTATTCACTATTAAAACGATCCACTTTATGCTCAGTTTGTATCATAGTAACGGGGTGTATTGAATGCTGGAAATCGATAATCCGATCTCCTCATTTGAAATTATAATGCTTCGGCCTATGCGCATGATATTATTTAATCAAATCGATAATATAACTGTATAATTCCAATAGATATTATTTCATGTTACTTTATCCGCATTAAACTGATTCAGGAACACATGTTACGTGTTTTTTTGTTTTTTTCCTTTAACAAGCTCTTCACATTACAAAATATCGTGGTTTATGCCCCTCATTATGCTTTGGATTGCTTTGAATATCTTTTGGAAAATAATAATAAAAATTCAAAATCTATTCTGTTGTAAGCTGTTTCATAATATTAATAATACGTACGTGTGTGTAAAAAAACAAGACTAGTCTTTGTGGTATGTAATATGGATTGGTTAACGTTTAAAACAAACGTATATGCTAAAAATAACGTTCGATAAATAATATGCAAATGAAGCAGATTGTGAGTTATTCAAATGAAATATTTTGTTTTTTGACTAAATTTCAGTCTAAATCGTCATCATAATATATATTGAAACCTACCTCATTTTTTACCATTTCTCTTTTTACTTTATTTGATCAATTTACCTTAACTAATTTGGCAGGTCCATCAAGAGATCTTTAATTCAAATTGCTTTATGTCTTTGTCATAGGAATTTATCCCGATTGAATCGCCCGATCTCAAGGCTAATGTTGTAGTTATTAATAAATTGAGAAACTAGGAATTGTGAAATATATTCAAATAAAATGGTTATAACAAATAATTATAATTATATAGAGTGCTGACAAAAACTATAAAAAAATATTCAATTCCCTTTTAAATAGGGTAATTACTACTAATTACAAAAAACATGAAATTTGAGCTCAATTTCTTTTAATGGATCCATAATAAAAACAATATTAATATCATCCAATCAATGATCTTCCTTTTTATCCAATCAACGTTACTTCTGCTGTTGGTTCTTCTCCTCTCTTTCTGTTGGTGACCGCCAATTCGGGAGCTTGCTCTGGTTTGCTCTTCTAGACGGTTGGGCTAAGACTGCCCGTTTATCTCATCTCCACTCCTAAAGGAAGATCCTTACCAGAGGGTTCCTCGTCTGATATTCTCAAATATCATGAATGTTACAATATATTCGTTTCTATAAATAAAAAAGTTATTTTTGAAATATTTTATTCCACCATACAAATAATTTTTTTTTAAGCTGCTCATACAACAAATATTAGTGATTGGTTAACGTTTGGAAATTTTGAAGAAAAAAAATGGAGCTACTGGGGATCTGATATTTAACAATAAGAATTATAAATTAAAATGAACATTATAATGGTTCGTCCATCTCTCATCAGAAGGATCATGAGAGACAGAAATAAGGCGAGATGTTAAATTATCAATTTTTGACCACGTGTGTTACCACTACTGGGCCTCCCAGGTGTGAGATTTAGCTGGCAAGTTAAGCGGTGCGTAAGATCTGTGGATTTATCTTAACCCAGAGGGAGTTTAGACCCTCTCTTGCTGTTCATCCCCTGGCGAGAATTAATTCCATTTTACAGCCGTTCTACAACACACAGCCAGTTAGATTAGCATCTCCAACAACTACCCTAAGCCTAATTTAATAATAACGAAACAGTTGTGATTCAGCCATTAGTATTTAAACATGTTCATAATGTTACAGTTATAAAAAAAATTTTCATTGTAAATGGTAAATTGTACATTAGCTGTAAGTAAATGATGTTAACCAGCTATTTATTGACAGTAACGATTTTGTAAGCGTCACTTGATTACTTCTATCCTATCCTATCCGATCAAATCAGGTGTAGCACAGAGAAGCCCTTTGAGTCTGCTGATAAACTCATACTTCCACGTCAACACACGACATCAAAAGACATTACTCATGACCTTTCCAGACGATATAACTATTATAACTTTACACGTGTATGTTTCATACATCAACTGCACATACTGCTCACCGGTTTCAAATAAGATTTCTTTGGTATACCAAACCAAATCATATTTGACGCGTTTTTCCAAATACGGCCAATGAGCCGAGAAAAAAATATTTAGAGTTGAAAAATTATATTTTTCGAAAATAGTTTTCTGTCGTTACTTCTATAGATTTTTTTAATTAGAGTGAGCAAAAAAATGGCTGTTCCAATTTATTGAGCTTAGGTCACCGAAAATTTTCAAAAACCGGAAGACACTTTAAGTAAACTAATTCAAAAAAAGTAGACAGCATAAAATTATATCTAAAAATATCTAGATTCCCCGGAGAGCCAATATTATTTCGTTAATGTCTTGTATTTTACTTAAATCTTTATAAATCGTCTACATTTTGTCAAAACTCAACGTCCTTACTACCGTGATAAAACTTCTTAAACTTAAACTTATAAGACTTCTTCTTTTCCAGTCTGACTCAATACCAACCAATCAGGTTTACGTCTTTAACAATAACAAAACAAGGAAAAAAATTACCAATTACAAAAAAAACCTCCCATATCTCTGGTTTGATATTATTAATTGTGATAATTTGTGAAGTTTTCAAAAAAAACTGATGAGCTGGAGATTATTTTTGTTTTTTTCAAAAATTTCTATTCAAAGCTTTATGGGTGCTGAATCGGCTACCGACGGTTTTATTACTAAAGAAATACTTTTACCTAGTTTCCTTGGTCAGAAATATTTTTATTCACAAATGATATCATTTTATGATATAATACCATAGTATTACTGCCAATTAAAATATTTCCAAATGTTCAGGGCATCTAAAGGGTTCACAGTTGGCAGAGGGTCCGGCCGGAAATCATGAGAGCCAGGGTTTAAATCACTGTCAATATCTTTTTTCTTTCGCTTTTAATTATAAACCAATCAAACGTCAAGCTCATTCAATCCTTTCAATAGTAAGTCCTTAGAACCATAGTAAATGTCTCATTCTACTTCAGCAATAAAACCCTCCATACTGATCTTAATAGATCCACACTTCACTGGAAAACATTCTCAATGAAATTCAATACAAAGTTTTATAAACATTCACTGCAAGATCCATATTTAACGCCACACATCCAGACAATCCATCTCAGCATTTAATATGATGCAAATATAATACTCCAGTTAGATTTTTGATTGATTGTACCTTGCACCGTCAATTTTAATTGTAATTGTAAGACTATTACCCTTTCCGATTGATAGGGATTGATCCGGTAAAGGAAACTCCATTATATATCTGTGTTGGTAGCCAGAGCTCCTTAGACATAAACCTTCAGTTTTCAGTTGCACAACTGCTCTGTCAAAAGTGGTGACCTTAGTGCATGCACCACAAGGACCTAGGTTGGTCACTTTCTTCACCCTAGACCACTGTCACGCGCCGCCTCACAATCCCTCCTCCCTGACGCAACCCATCACCTTCCTCTAGCCTGAATACACACAACATTCACTTTTTATAGTCATTGCACAATTCCTATAAGCAATGTGTATATAGAACAACAGAACTTCTTTAGCGTTCACTTGGAAAATTTCTACTATCGGCAATTTATATTTCTTCAGAGAATGAGAGAAACACTTATCTAATAGAAATTTTTTTACTTAAAATTTCCCTCAAATCGAGTGATTTTTACCAAATGCCATGCTTTCACCTTCTTTAACGCACTGTCATTTTTATGAAGACAAATTCTTTCCAAGTGTTTATATTGAAAACCCTGAAAGGCGCATTTCGTAAATATATTTTTCTCGACCAGACAACCAAGACTTGGTTGAGGCCTTTTTGCAGTCACCTTATCTACCAAAATCCCATCATACCTTTATAATCTCTCAAAAATTAAAACCTTTTTTTTTCACCTTTAATATTTAAGAATCTAAATGTGTCTATACTTTATACTTCTTGCCTCCCATTTCAAACTTTTTTTTTCCCTTAAAGATTGTAATTTTAGTTCAATAAAGAAGTTATATTTATATATAATATTATTATGTATCCACTAACACTGCGTGCTAATCAAGGGTTTTGTTTAATATGACTAGTCTATTGAAGCACTGACGTAGAATATACTAGGTTTGATCAGAAAGTAACGAGAATTTAATAATTTAGCGGGCGTTATAATTCCGATGGTAAACATTGTTTTTGTATTATGTTGGTACAGATGTATCTAAAATACGTTGAAATTTGCAGCTGTTTTCAATGTTTACTTTGTTAGTAGCAGTCACTAAGGTTATACATGTTTTGGTGTTCTCGGTGATTTTTAGTTTCGAAAAAAAAACATGAAAGAATTTGTAATAAATTTGGTCAAAAAAATAAAATAAAATGCAGCAAAGTATTTGAGATGTTGACAGTGGCTTTTGGTAAATCTACCATGAGTGAAGGAAGAGTTTATGGTATGGGCTATTCGATTGATCGAACTACTAAAGTGAAGGTTCTTCTCACTGTTTTTAATAGCGCAGTGCCTTATGAGTTCCTGCCTGAAGATCATACGGTCAATAAAGTATATTAATTGGAAGTGATGCACCAAATACGTGACGTGATCCGACCAAAACGACCGAAATCGTGGCAAACCAATTCGTGGAAATTGCATCACAATAACGCTCCTGCTCACACCTCACTGATTGATCGTATTTTTTAAGCAACAAACAACACTGCTCAGCCACCTTATTCACCGGACATGGCTCCCTGTGACTTCCTTTTGTCCCCGAAGTTGAGAAAAATCTTGAAAGGACGGCGTTTTCACACCATTGACGAGAAAAAGAAGAATCGCTGAAAGAGCTATGTGCTTGTGATCAAGAAATGGAGTTGAAAATCAAGAAGTGGGTTTGAAAAGTGCTTCGAAGATTTAAAAAAGCGCTGGCACAAGTATATTATATCTGAGGGGGATTACTTTGATGGGGACTGTAGCGACCACTAACTACATGAGATAAGTCACCCTATTCTCTATTGTATATATATTGTAAGCAAATGTAAATAACATGAACAAAATATATTGTAGACAAATGTAAATAACAGGAACAAAATATAAATCATTGTAAATGTGTTAAGCAATAAAAATGCGGGGTGCCAAGTAGATACATGAGACGGGACACCAGCTGTCAGTCTCAGGTATGAGGCCAGATGAGGCCCCAGACCCACGGCTAAAACCCTGCCAGCCTCTGCCAGAGAACAAAGAAACCACAAGTCATTGGTTACACCAATCTTAATGATGATTGGCTAAGGGCAAGGCTAGATGGGTATTTAAGCCGGGGCCTAGCCCCTGCAAATCATTCTCTCCTGGCAACTACTGGCAACTACGTGGCCAGCCCGCTTGAACTCTGAAAACCTGACTGCTTCTTTATAAAAAACCTCTGTATCTCTTCTCTCCTAACCTCGCTATGTTTTAGTCCGGCGTCGTCAGACCCCACACCTTCCTTGTGGGAATCTCTGCCTTCGTCTTGCTAAAACTAGCCCCTCCTTGGGAGAGACCTCTCCCTCGCGGACGACGGTCGCCGTGGCCCCTGCAAATTTTCTTAGCAGCAATCCTGCGGCAATCCAGTCCTAGCTCCGGTTCACACTCACCTAATCGGGATCCGGACGGTTTTCGCCTACCCTTAGATACCGGGTGTGAATTTGTGGTCATTCCAAGACCACATAAACTACCTATAAACCTACCCTGTACCTCTTCTTCTGAACATCGTGCACTGTCGGGGCACATACCTATTAAAAAATGGAGTCAGATAGTAAAGCCGTCATGATACGATTGTCCAGGTTATAATAACCCTCACTTGTTGCCAGGCCTAGGGTAGCTAGGCACCCACCTCGTGATGACCCGACAGGGACAAAATTGCTATGAAGAATAAATAAAAAAATTTAAGATAAACAAAACTTCTCGTTACTTTTTGATCAAACCTCGTACATCGATAATATGATTGTACAAACACATCAAGTACCTACCTCTACCTTTCGACTTCACAACAGAGTAGGTTTGTATTACGGTTCGTAAATGAGAAACATTAATAAGGATTATTGTTTCCATTAAAACCATACGCGGTGGTGGGTTGTTTTTCGTATTCAATAGCTGACTTCCTTCATTACAAACTTTTTCCAAAGACTAATTAACGGCTTTAACGTTAAGTTAAACGAGGCCGTAACTACATTTCCTTTTGTGTGGCGTGGGCTGAATGAACAGGTAGCGCCTGGAATGAAGTGGGCACGGGTCTAGGTCACATATCCCTGCAAGTTCCATTTCACTTTTACTCATTACATTTGTGTACTCAAATGTAATTTTCATATCTTAACCGTAATTCTATCATTATAAGCTTTTATTATCAATTACTAGGAACTATGCTTTCTTAGTAGGAACATGATCGAACATCGAAAAATTAACCCTTAACTTGACAATGTGATTTAATCAGAAAATGAGGAGCTCTATATTTCACCATGTTAAAGCACCAAAAACACAAACTTAGGCATTTAACTCCAATACATTTACACCGCATTTACTCTTCGACAAGCATCATGTCCATCCATATTTTTATTCGATATCACTATCTATGTTCAATAATGTTAGCTGCCTGAGTTTTTATCTAGACAAAAGGATGATTTGGAAACCTCTTACAAAACGTTAGAGAGAACAATTAAACAGACAGTTTAACCAATGACCAGTTATACAGTGCACTTGCGGCTGCTCCACCTGCACCACCCTCCTCCAGCTGGTAGAATGCCTTCCACTTCCTAATGAAGAGAGGGAATTCACCAAAGTTCTCCTCCGTGTTGACCAGCGTTGGCAGTTCGGATTCATCTAATCACCTTTCTATCCTACCGGGTGGGGTAGTCATGCACTCGCGGGTTCCAGGATTTGACACAATGGCACGACATGTTCTACCATGTCGTCTTCTCCACAGTGTGAGCATTGGGGTTCTTCGGTTCTTCTGTATTCGAGCAGCTTTTATCGCAATCCACCGTGTCCCATGAGAATCTGCGAGCTCCAATAATTAGAGAAGACCCTACTTTCCCTCATCCTGTTCCTGACTGAGTGGCATTACATTCTCAGGATGGTCCCCTTCGTTGTGATAGTCCACCTCACGCACCACGTCCGTTGGTTATGTTGACACTTTTCCAGAGAGGATATAGAAGCTCATCTAGATCTCCTCTATTCACCTTCGTCCTGCGGTTCTGTTCCTGGAGGACCAAGTACACGGGAGATGCCACCCCCTGGTAAAGAGCTGGTCCTAGATACCGAGAACTTTACTCCCCACATCGCTCCTACCATCCTGGTAAAGCTGTATGTGACTCTTGTCGCCCTATCCCCTAGGTAATCGATGTGAAACAAGAGGCTCAGTTTTTTCACAGTCTCATTCCAAAGTATGTTACCTCAGTGTCCACGTTTCACGTGGGGTCGTCCGACGTCCAATTAAATTAGGAGTGCCCGGTTTATTATTCCTTTCCACCACGGTGGTGGTTGTGTTCTCAACAGTGACGCCTATCATCCTCGAAGCGGACCACTCTTCCACCAAAGTAGCAAAGGCACAGTCTATTCTCACGACCTCTGCTTGGGAGCCCCCCGTGATAGTCGCAGCCACCTCGTCTAGGCTACCACGGTAATCCTGTAGTGATATTAAAACAGCATTAATCCCTCCATTTCTGGACTGCTAGGATGTGACTTCTGGACCTTGCTTTGAGGAATGTCCAAATCACCCAGCTGTCAAGAAATAGAGGGATCAATGCTGTTTCTACTAAAGCTTACAAATTGGTAAACAGGACAGCCAAACATCAAACAAAAATTTCAATCTGAAGTCCTCACTACAGTAGTGAAGGTTGTTTTTTTTCTATATTACAAAAATTCCTTCACATTGATCTCCCTGAAAATTTCAAATTCCATGAAAACCTAACCGTTCATCCAAACCCTCTTGTCATTTCTTTTTCAGTAACTCATTCTCACAATATTCGATGTATTGGAAGGAGAAATATATATCAAGGTTTCCTTCCCCACTTATTCTGATACAACTTATATTTGATGGACAAAAATCAGCATTAACTTCACAGTCTTGTTTTAACAGTTTCACAATATTATTAACTTTTAAAATAGAAATTATCTGTTAAAAACAGTTATGTCCTCAGCGTCTGTGGCTCTCTTGCCATCTATTTTGTTTTCTAACATGCTGGATGAATCCTTAGGCGGCATCAGTATGTACATATTGAATAAATGTGTTATGAATGTGAATTGTATATAAGTATAAATTAATTCTTACACCCCAATTGATATTGCGATACAAGCAAACAGCAACTTTTTAAATAAAGATCTTTATACATTGTTGGGTCGTCACGAGGGGGGTGCCTAGTTACCCTAGCCCTTGTGACGAAGCGAGGGTTGATTAAGTTTATGACCTGGACAATCGTTTCATGACGGTCTTACTATCTGACTCCAAATTTGATAGGTATGTGCCCCGAATGCACTATGCTCAGGAGAAGAGGTGTAGGGTAGGTAGTGTGGTCTTGGAATGACCACGAACTCACACTCGGTATCTGAGGGTAGGCGAAATCCGTCCGGATCCCAAAGACGAGTGTGAACTGAAGAGAGGCACACTGAATCGCCGTGGGGAACACTGCTTGGTAAGTTTGCAGGGCCACGACCACCCTTGTCCACTAGGGAGAGGTCTCTTCCAAGGAGGTGCTAGATTAAACGAGACGAAGGCAGAGATTCCCACTAAGAAGGTGTGGGGTCTGACAACGCTGGACTAAAACGTAGCGAGGTGAGGAAAGAGAGATGCAGAGGTTTTAATAAATGAGAAGGCCAAGTTTAAACATCAGCGCAGCCACAAGCCATTAGTCAGCCAGTCGTCAGGAGAATGAATTACAGGCCCGAAACCCTGGTCTTAAATACCCAGCTGGCTTCGTCAGTAGCCAATCAGCTTCGGTTTTATTGTACCTAATGCCAGTTGAGTGTGTGCTGGCGTTTGTTCTCTGACAGTTGGTGGCCTTTGCGTCACTGATACCTGACCCGGGTAAGGGTCTCCGGCCCTCTCGGCAAGCCTGGCGGTTTGGGTCGCTTAGTACCTTCTACGGGTAGTGGGTGCCCCAGCTCATATAACTAATTGGCTTGCAGTTGCGTCTTTATTGTTAACAACATTTACAATGATTTACGGTTTGGTACTGTTATTTACATTTGTTTACATTAATTTACAATATATATAGAATAGAGTATAGGGTGATTTATCTTATGTTGTTAGCGGTCGCTGCATACATATTTTTATGAAAGGCATTATTTTAAACTGACTAAAGCACTAATTGAAATTTTATAAATTCGTTCAAAAGGAATGCTTATATGAAACGTTGTTGTATAGCACCTGGCGTTTTGTCAATTCGTCCGGAAATTTTACTTTTCAAGTTTTTTCTTAAAGCCTCAAAGGAAAGTGGGACTACATGTGATTGCTTCTTTCCGTGCGCGGGCATAAGGACACAGGAGATCCTTATTCATATAAAAGGAAAGAGGGGTAGGCCGTTATTCTTCAGTTTAAGTTATGGTCTTTCAGCCCGTTCGCCGCACCTACCTTCTCAGGCCTGTGAGAGACCAAAGATTATTTTTCAACTTGGGTGTGACGCTTATGAATGGGACAACGCTTCGGTTGGGGAGGGGGGTCGAGAGGCCATACTCGTCGGAGCGTAGCTCAAAGTCAACTTGGGCTTAAGAGAGTAAATTTAATTTATCAGTGCCCCCTCGAAATCACTAACCACTCTTTGGCAAGAGTATATCCTAAGTTCAGATTTACCAGTCAGACTTATATTTTTTTGATGGACAAAAATCAGCATTAACTCAGAGTCACAACAGTATCACAATATTATTAGATTTTAAAATAGAAATTATCTGTTAAAAAACTTTTTAAATATTTGTATACATTATCATAGTATAGAATAATCGTACTGATATATTACTGCTGATTTCTAGTGTGTAATCTTTGTTTTGTTTTGATGCACTGTAATTACTTAAAACTTTTAAAACAATCATCATTATCCTGTTTACTATGCTCTTTTCCCACTTAAAGTTTTACACTTTGTGGAATATTTCTTTCCTACATCTTCCTACTGCTAAATATTACATATCACAAACAGTATATTACAGAATATACTAAAAACAGTATTAAAAATAGCATAGTTAAAGTGAATCGAGTTGATTGATATGAGAATACTCGTTTCAAGAATCGAATCTAATATGTCTAGTTAGAAACTAGAAATATAGAATATAGAAATGGTAAAACTATTTGAAAAAAATAGAATGTTACAAAAACGTTTTAAGCGTTCACAAAAAGCACGATTTCTGGATGTGATATTTCAAAATAACATGAAAATGAAACCAAATATTTTGTTTTTCTAGTGATATAAGGTTCTTTTTCTTGATAAATAGTCTCAATGCTATGTTTAGAGTGATAATATTACTCAAATCAGAATTGAAACTGTGAGTTTTAGTTTGTAAAAACAGCTGCGACGTTTTTCTCTGAGAAAGAAGATTAATTTTTATATTTCAAAATTAGAATCGTTGTCTAACCAGAACCATTAGAACCATTAAATGATAACATTTAACTTTGAAAAATAACAGTGAATAAAAAACTAAGTTACAATCAATATGTCACGGTGCCAATTCAATTGTTGCTCCTGAATAGTTAAGGTTTCCTATCGAGACGTATGGTTACTAAATTACTGGTTACTTACTAAATGTGATCAATTTATTCTTTGTTGTTATTGATAAATGTGATTCATAAATAAATTGCATTGGTCACATTATTTTTAAAAATAATAATTCCACTAAAACTCGCTTCAAACACTACAATATACATATTTTTTTTTTTAAATACTGCACATCAACATTGCAGTTTTTTTTCTTGAGTTGATGAGATAATAATATTAAACGAATCTCCAAATAATTATTATTGATTATAACTTATCTATATGATTATAACTTATTTACTAAATGTATAACTTGTATTAATAAGTATATGTATAGTCACATATAGACTTAGTAAATATGACACAATAAGAAAATTTACATCACGAATTCATTATCATCCATTCAGTTGTAACCAATGATATTGAATTTTGTCGGACAAACAAATGTTGGTCCCTAAAGACAAAGCATTAAAAAGATATTTCTGGAAGGAGTGGAGATAAAAGACATCTCACAGCCTGCTGATAAAGCTCTTATCAGTTCGGTGATGGATAACCAATTTGTCAAAATGTCACTTCATGCTGCTCTATGGATCAAAATAGCCTCAAAACAGAATATTAATTATCAAGAAGAAGTATTTGAAGATAATACTATTGTATAATAATAAGATAGTTGGGTAATTATGGATTAAAATATCTCACATTTTGTAAGAATTTTTTTTTTTTTTTTTTTTTTTTTTTTTTTTTTTTTTAGCTCTCAAACTTATAAAATAGGATGTGGGAAAAATAAAGGAAAATTATTTTGGGCTAATGAGTGCCTTTCACTAAGGGGAGTCACCCATTTGAAGGGTGTATGAGAAGGATATAGGGTGTGGGATGCCTGAAGGAGGCGGGTGGATTTGTAAGAATTCCTTTATTAAATGTAGGTCATGTGACTTTAAAATTTAAGTAAAGCGAGATTAAATGTTGTTACAATAAAAATGAATAAATGCTATTATTTCAGCCTATCAGTGACGTTATAAGTAAATTTCATAACACTAATAATTATTTCTAATGGAAGCGAAACAGGCATAGCGAAAAAACAGTAAAGGTTTTTAAGGATTAATTGTTTTTGTTTTTTTTCAGAGCAATATTAAAACTCTCTCTGAGTATGTGACTTATGGGCAATAGCAAAAAATAATTGGTTTGATTTATGGGAACTTTCTCTGAATTTTTGAAAAGGGGGGGACGTTCTCAATCAAGAAATTTGATGAAAATCTCTCTTACGTTGGCCAATGCCATAACGAATCCACCCATTTTTTCATTACATTTTCCGAGAATCGTACATTCTTCGAATGATATGACTGATGAAAACCTTTCATTTTCATTAGTGTATTTTATTGGATATTTACCTTTTTCTTCCGGGCTCTTTGTTTTGTGAAAGAAAGATATAATTGATTAAAACGTGATAAGAGATATTCAGTGAAAATCATCTAACGTGAGACAAAACATACATCATACTGGGGAAAAGTTATATATATATTAATTTTAGTAATTAAAGTTCTCTTGAGTACTGACAAACTGTGCTGCGTTAATCAGGACATATTTTGTTACCATATGTAATAATAAATATTAGAAGATCTTTATTAGAAAATTATGATTTTCTTATACAGCATTATTAATTGTGATGTAATAATTCATTCATACCTATGTAGAATATTCAATATCATATAAATTATGTTTTATTGTCTTTTGGTAATTTAAGGACTGAAATATACTATGTTTCTATAACCATATATATATTACAATTATACATTACGGCAGGAAAAGAAACTGTTTAGGGTACCATCGTCAGTCGATGAAAGGGAATTTTCAAATTTTCAAGGAGCAAAAGGATTCAGAGAACCCGACAGGAAAAGAAACGTTTTTATTAGGCAGATAACGATATCCAAGACATCCATTTCGGCATTATTGTGGCAATGACTATGCCACTACAACATAATGTAACTTAAAAAGCATAGATACAAAAAATAATATTGAAGTTTCTCTTGTTGAATCAATCCTTCTAGAACATTTCCAACTTCATCCTTCACTAGGTGGAGCTTATGTTTCTCAGTGGCTTAGTAGAAAGATAAATTTAGCAATAACCAATGTTGCTAATCTTTGGGCAACTCCAGTTTACTCTGACAAGCTGTACAACATAAGGGTAAAAACGATAAAATAAACGAATGGGCATAATGCAAAAAAATTTAGAAGTGATGAATCCATCACATTTAGTTTCTTAAGTGAGAAAATAGACTAAAGATCAGTAGTTTAAATTAGGTATTATTATTACTGCTATGTTCAAATCCAAAAGAATGGGAGAATAAAATAGATGAAACTATCATAAGGATTTTCCTACAACAGACGCCACGGGTCCAAATGAGCCTTTAAAATTGCCTTGACAAGGTTGTTTCATCTCACTTCTGACAACAAGGGAGTACTGGAAAGTGTATACTGTGCACCTACATTACACTATTTTTTTTAATTGAAAATAATTGTATTTATAAACCATTGTTTCGTGACTAAGCTTTTGAATTTTTTTCAGATAAAACTTAGATAAAAAAGCTAAATAGTTTTAGCTCATGGATCCAAATCAATTTCTTTCTAAAGAAAACCGTGGATGTACTTTAAAAATATAGGTCGTCTGCTTAAAAACCAACCATTTGCTTTCTTGGATTGCATCAAAAGTTTAAAAATAATTTTGATGTAACATCGCTTTCAACTTTTTTGTCCTTTGACAATAGTTCCTCACACTATATTTTCACAGCATCATTTTCGTTAGAGTAACCTCATCCATTAACTTGATAGCCTCTCCATCCAATTTCACCTTGTTTCGCATAGAACGGTCTCATCCAATATACTGAACTCTGTTCTTGGCAATATCTAACATTCTCCGTTCTCTACCGATATTTATTGTGAAATTCATTTAACGTTTCAAAGAAAAATTTCACAACCAAAATGTCCCCTTGATTGTGTGGTTTAAAACTTTTTTTTCCTTGTGAACTGAAAATCCCCAGTAACCTTTACCCCTTTATTGATACCCCTTTCCGTTTTCCTTCGACAGACAGAGCCGTCACGCCCTGGTTCGGGCAGCAAGCACACCCTTCCTGTTCGCGCATGCGCGTTGCCCCCCTCGCCACCCGCCGCTAGAAGGCCCACCAGTCGCTCACGCGGCACCCAAGTATCTGCAGTACTTGTGTCCTTCCTCAGTCTTATCGGATTATCAGTTACGTCGTGAGTACAGTCAAATAATTTTTTTTCATATTGATACTTCTTTATGTATATGGAGTGCTGCTAAAAAGTCTGTTGAGGCATTTTTATTGTTTTTTAAAATACTTTTTAAAAAAGTGTATTACCAACAGTTACCCATCATCAATTTTGACGTAATATTCCGAACATAGGCTACCTTTTGTTTTATTAGGTCAGTTAATCTTTTAGTAAAAACTCTTTCTATTCTTTTATATTATATTTCACAAAACTATTCAATCCATGGATCAGTATCCATGCGATTTGTTTTATTATTTAAAAGAGTTTTTTTAATTTTTACCAACTGCAATTTGTTTCATATCGTAATCATCAATCATATCGTAAAATAAAACCTTATTTTCGCAATTATATATAAACGAAATTAAGAACGTTGAGACTGAAGAAGGAGGGAGCTATGTCAAGAGGTACCCTAGGGACGGATCATCCGCTTCAGTTTATCAAAATCTTATAATTTTTTATCAAAATTACTTAATTTTATTTGTTAAGCCATCTTGGTCACTGAAAATCGCGCTTTTAACAAAAGAAATCTAAAACTTGGAACCGGTTTGGAAATTATATTATATTTTTAATATTAGTTAGAACTTTAGTTGATTATTCGCATTTGTAAAAACCTAATGGTTTTTCAATTTATGACAATGTTTCACAGGATTCAGTGTAATTTTTGTTTTATGTTATACCGTGGTATGAAATTGTTGTCAGAAATTATTTTTCAGCATGAGAATTGAGCAAATGCAAATTAATTAAAAAAAAAATATCATTTTGCTATAATACAGAAAAAAACATTGGTGTTCGTTTTTTGTCGTTGTAACGACGGATGTACTACAGCTAGGCAGAAAAGTTGAACATCTAATTTATTAGTGCAAATATTTCTATAAGGATTTCAACCAAGCTATAAAAACATCTCCTTGAACACACAACTATGATGGGATAGCACAAGAGGTTAAAATTTAAATATTACTGCCCTGCTGATTACATATTGCATTTTTGGTGTTATGCAACAGAAAGCGATACTGGGTCAAAGAGGTCTCGGAGCTCAGCTACCGTCATCAAAATAATCGGGCATCACTTTTGTTAATGAGCCAATACTAGTTTTTAAAACAATCATTAAAAATATGCCAGGTAACACGCTAAGTAAAGACGAATTGTCCGGAAGCCGATTAGTTATCAGAGAGCGCCAGAGGTCCACCACTTTACTGTTCTATAGGTTGTTGTTTCTTTTTTCGCGTTCGGTGCAGTTTTGTTTTTCATTTGGAGTCCTAGAGAATTTTCCCATCTATAAATAGGCCCAGGGTTGAGAGGTTTTTGGGTCAATCGAACAGCTCGCAGATGATAGCGATAGCGTTTAATGGCAGCGTTTGAATATTATTCCCAGCATTGAGCGCGTAGAGCTCATTTCCGTAGAAGGCCATCTAAGTGTAGGTAGGGCTTGAGACTGCATGTTTGTGTTGACTTATTTCAAGGCGATCTCCTTACTGCTCGATCGTTGACTTCATCGCACAACTCGCAGTTTTTTTTCTTTATGTTCTTGTTCTCAAAGTCAGCTACTTCCTGCTCCAATATACTGTATCCAGAACAGAAACTCTAGGAACCCATGCCCTCTGCCTACTGATTAGGACATTTAAACAGCCTTTGAGTTGAGAGCCTGTTCAACCAATGCTTAGAAAGATACAAAGGTTTTTTTTACTGGACAGAATATATCGATTATCAGTAAATAATTAATTAAAGAAACATTTGTTATCCCACTTTTTATATTCTTTCTAATGTTTCTAGAGCTTTCGATGGCTTAAACCATCGTCCTGCGACTACATACAGTCGTAGGGTAACGGCCGTGTACGAAGCATTTTTTTTCAAGCACCTAAACCTGATAAGGTTTAAAGCATTGAAAGTGCTATAAGTGTTATAAATAATAACAAAAACAGTGACAAAAGATGTTCTATCCAATTACCAAGATTTAACCCACAGCGGCAAATACTCCAAAGATCGTTTTTGCCTAACGCATCATGTTTTTTTCAACTTCGTTAAGAACACAGTTCCCACTTACTCTAATTACTTCTGTATTTTTCAAGTCTGCGTAACAACGAATTTCTCTGCAGGTCTGTCAACAGAAGAAGTGATCGACAGGCCAATAAAATATACATACTCCATATCACCAGAAACTAGTTTATATATTTCTTCCAGAAAAAATAACTTTTTTGAGCTTTATTAAATAATTATATATTGTTAACAGGTAACATACAGAGATAAAATAAATTAAAGGTCAATAAAATTACTGGGCATTTTTAAACTGTGGCTTTGGGAGTATACTAAAGATGGTTAATGCTTAATTGTATTTGTTGAAATTTCTTAATCTTGAATATTGGTTTGATCCAGAATAATTGGTAATATCTAAAATTTTCACTGTCCCTTAACTAAAATCGTTAACGATTTTAACTCTTAATTTAATAGTTTTGACACACTCAAACTTGTTTCTTTAAATATTTTGATTGTTTGTAATTTACTATACTTCACTCCGTTTATTCATCAGCAATTTACCTTTCTCTCAGTCTTTGTTTTTCGTCATCATTTACAATTAGAACCATTTTGCTATTGCATCTTACATTTCGTTAGATTTATGTTCGTACAAACACCTGTTTAATCTATTGTTGATATTATTTAAATTGAACCCTATCAACTGTTACATATTTATATGCTTTCGTAAATTGCATAGCTATTTGTTTGGGTGACTTATATCTACTTGTATCTGTTTCAATGACTATTGCTACATTTTATTGTTGCGGAGACTTGATGAAATGAACATTGTTCATTGATAAAGTTGATCTAACAAGAGCCTTTCATCAGCCTAAGCCGATATGGAAACAAGTTCGTCCGAACAAATATAAATTTACGGATAAAAATGAATTCCTGCTATATTTTTTGAGCTTAGAATTGAGGAAAAATAGAGAGACACCTTTTTTTATCTGACTTCTTTTTGTTTTATTTTGTGGTGTCGTTGGTTTCAGAAAAACAAGAAACTTTTAACTTTTCACCATAGTCACTGTTTTCCTGTCCGCCTTTCATCCAGTTGAGAATTTTGTGAGCTCCTTTATTCGGTATTGAGCCTTAAAGTTTTGCATAGTGATCCCATTCGATGTTGCTTTTTGTAGCTTTTCATTATTTTATGACAGCTATCATAAAAATAGGAGGGATTTCAGAGTAGCCAGTTAAAGTTACTTTGTTTGTTTCTTACAGGATATGACAACCACGAGAGTACGAACTACTGCTTAATTTTTCAACTGCTATTTTTTAATTATTCAAGTTTTATTATAATTTTCATCATTTGGAAACATATTTGTTAACTTCTTTTGAGGGTTTTATACTTTTGAAAACAGAATCTGTCCATCTTATAGATTTAAGTGAGCATTATAGCGAGAACAAAGCCCTTATGCATCCCTGAGGCCGACCAGTATGCAGGTGGCACTCCAGTCCCAGCTGCATAGTAGGACAGGTATTCTCATAGGGTACGAGGACTGATCGTAGGACAGTTTGCACTGATCTTTACAGGCCATGTCTACGGCTGTTGACGTAGCGATTATTGTCAGACAATATTATTATTGCCCGGATCAAGTTCAAAGTAAATCCGGGCTTGCCAATCGGATATTCTGTTCTTGAGAACGTCCCGACGCTATAGACACGGTAGTAGGCTGGTCATTAAGGCTCGTGTTCGCAGGGCTGTCTTACAATAACAGAGCTCTCCTATTGTGAGCTCCGATTGTAATTAGGTTGCGTCTAATGGCTTGTGCATTATATCCTGTTTGTGATTCTGGCCCTAAGGCTTGTTTATCGTGCCGAACGGTCCATTCAAGCCTCGCTCGTACCCTCGTGACACATGAGAAACTGAACAATTCATCATCACCCTTTCAATCGTACTGGCTCAAATAACAACTGTACAAGTTATCATTACTAAGGAGGAGGGGGGGGGGTCATAAAAATTATGCAAGAACGCTTACGGATAATTTTCTATAATTATTTATTTCGTATGATAAAAGGGCTAAAACTCCTTCCCAAGTCTACTAATTTTCCTGTTGGAGGGAGAGTAGAAATGTTTATTTTATTACAGTTATTTAAAATATGTTATATCTTGGATTCGTGAATAATAAGAGATAATGACAATTCGGTTCGCAAGATTGGAACAATGATTTAGAATAATTATATCGTCATCATGCTTGCATATCAATCACAAATTTCTGACTAATTTAAATGTAGTGAAAAGTGTCGTAGAAACATTATATAACACAACCAAAGGTTTCGTTAAGGCCACAAGAACGTTTTGAAGGCGATTTTTATGGGAATTTTAATGTATTTTAGTAATCATGGTATAAACACTAATACACATAACATATAATATTAAGGAGGTCGAGATATATTATAACCTACTCAACATAATATAATTAAAAATTATAACCATTATTAAGCAAGTATAATTTATAAATCTCTAGAATGTGTTCTGGTATCTTTCTTGGGTTTGTCTCTAAAGTTATCTTTTTGGTTTTGAATAACAGCGATGTTCGTATCTCTTTATAAGCATTCCGTAATTACGAAGCGATTTCAATAGCCCAAGACATCTTCAGGCTCTGCACAGCTTATCAGTCCTCCACTACAATGTAATACCTAATTGTCTATCTATCTGAATATATCATTTGTTGTTGATATTAGAAGCCGTGTCTGCCTACCGAAGAAGCCACATTGATTGTAGACAAACATTTTGGGAAAACCATTGAAACCTCTGGTGAGAAACGCGAAGAAAAAAATAGCAATTAATTAATTGGGTCTGATTGTGCTTAAGGGAATCATCAGCATTTTCTAAATATTTGGATCATCAAATGACCCACCCTTCACCATTTGAATGCAGTATTGCGGTTTTTATGGTGTCAATTATACCAAGGGTTACAGATGAAAGTTTAGTAAATTACACGTAAAAGTTTTTTCGATTTCCATGTTCGAACAATTTGTTCTTTGCAGTAGAGTTCGTTTCCATGTCAAAACAGGTTTAGTCACAACATCATTCCACCAACTCAACTTACAAACTTCACGAAAGGAATAAACAATAGTATTAAATAATGTGCTACGGCAGTTAAAGTTGCAGTCTCATTCCATGGCTCCTTTGAGTTCTGCTCATGTCCACGATTCAATTTTATGGGATATGCAAAGGGTCAATTTACATATCCCGTAAGTCCCTTTATTACATAATTATCAAGATTTAGGTAGCAACACGTGTAGATACAGGTCTTGAAGTAAGAGTTGTTGAATAATTGTTATCGGAAATCATAAATTATAACCGGACCTAGTACATTTTTATGGTGATATCGCTCCTTTGAGATTCTTTACCCAAGGGACTCTTCTTAAATTTGTGAATTGTTTACTTTTTAGTAAAATGTTTTTACATTTCGGTGCGATATCAGTTTTGAAGGGCTTGTGAACAGTCGTGCGTAAGGCAGGAAGAGAGGAGGGGTGGGGTACTATCAGAAGCCCCTCGCTCCTAATCTTGAGGCAAGAGATCGAAAACACATTTAAGTGCCGTATTCGTGTGGAGCCTACAATATTTCAACGAGAGCGTTTTCATCAGCCGAAAGCAGATCTAAAATTTGTATGAATATTTTTGTAATAAAGGTGAGAAAACATCACCCCTAAATGTGATCATGAATTCCACTTGGTTGCTCACAAACATGAACAATATTTAGTAGGGTCTTTTGAGGAAGACAGAATTAATCTACTTTATTTTATGTATATACCATACATAGTTTTCAGACACCAGAGGGCATCTAAGCTGTAAGTCGAATGGAGTTAATAATTAAAACTAAGTTATGATTTATTTATATGTATGAAAACTGAAACTAAAAAACCACAACTAAAAGACTAATTTTTAGTGGCCAAGGATAAAAAAAATGTAGTTATGTGTTTTTCTTCCTAGTTGAAACATCATGCTCAACACTTTTTATGAAAATATTGTTTATACTCTCACAACTTTAAAGAAACCTTTGAGTGCTTTATTTTACTATATCACAAATAAGATATCAGTGGTATCATGTAATCAAGTAACACTAATTCGTCAAAGTGAATTCGTTATTATTTTTAAGAATTCATTTTACATTTTCTGCAGTTTATGGAAGTTACAACTACAGGCCATACTGCAGGATGTAGGCGATGCATTGGTAAATAGAGCTCTGATAAGGATTTAAAAAAATATTGTTTTATATTTTATCGGCAGTTTAACAAAGTAATGGCAACGTCAATGAATCAATGAATGTTATTTAGTTGATTTCTAGAATCAGCTGTCCCGCTAAAAATATCTTCTTATAATGTAAGAATACTTACTTATTTTGCAATAAGAAGTACAATGCAATTAATTACATCGAAGATTCTTAGATCGTGTACTAAATGTACTTTTCCATATACAGATAAAACATTATGACGAATTTGGTACTTGTATGGGCCCCTTGAATATCTTAAATCATTTTTGAGAAAGATGAAAAAAACCACTAGGCATTTTTGCCTAATATACCTATGTTTTTGATCTCTGTCAATCTCAATCTCTGAAAATTGTCTTTTAAAAATTCATTATCCTGTCTTAGCCCAAGGAAGAACAATCAGAATCTTGAATCTTAGCAGTGATTTTTGAAAAATAATTGTTTAAATTAATGGATACGGATCTGATCTATTTCATAATACAATTTTGTTTCAGCTTTCTTATGCAACTTAATGAATCGCAAAAAAACATTTTTAAAGTGGGAGCCTCTCCCTTTGGACAGTTAACTGTTTAGAACATCGCCTACGTAAGCTGCGTATTTAGAATATTCTACGTCGTCCTTAATTGCGTGATACATCACGCATCACCCGAATTCAATTATCAATAAAATCGGACTTTAGTTAACTATCTGGGTCGTCAATCAGGGTCATTTCGGAGTTGTCTTCAATTGGGCCTCATGAACCCTACAAATTGTTAAGACTGAAAGGGGCGTAGGCCGTTACTATGTTGTTTCCACGGTTATGTTGATGGTTGGTTTGATGATAATATTTCGACCGTTCGATAACCGACCCGTGGCAAATCAGTTTGATTCAGGCAGCGTAATTAGCTTCCGTATGGGTTTTGAATCAGGTTTTGATTATTCAAGCCAATTACCTTCTACTGAACTTCTACTTATGATTTTTGTATGGAGATAGAGTTAAATGGTGATAGGCTAAATACATCTGGTAATCTGAAGGCTTTATGCAATTTTAATGACAAATAATCTACAAATTTATAATTTGTTAGTGAATCCCATATTAGCATACGAAGTTTAATCTTAGTCTGTGATATCATTATCAAAAAACTTCAAATAATCAAAAATAAATTTCTAAGATCAATATTTGACAAACCAAAGTACACTACAATAGTTAAGTTACACGGAGTACCCAAAGCTGACTCCTATATCCTATTTTAAAATCGGTAACCAAAAATTCTATAGGAAAATGTAAACATAGTAATAAAATATTGCTAGCATCGATAAATTATTAAAAAATCAGGGCTTAGAGCATAATATATTACAAAGGTTTATCTTCAATTTCAATCGTTTGGTTTTTGTTTTTTTTTGTATTTTTTTTCCTAAAATAATTAATATGCGATTCAACAAAACTTTATTCATAATCAAGATTAGTGATGTTAGTTTTTAAACTGGATGCATTGCGTACCAGCATAAGGTCATGTTTGGCTGGGAGTATGGAAAAATAAATTGATTTTATTGAATGTTAAATAATAATGGTGGAAGGTTGTTCATATTGCTTCATCTAGAGTCAACTACTAAATTGGTTCATTCATTCCTACCAATTTACTGTATGTTTTACACTTCGTTTTTGTTTGTTAGGAAATGTTCTGATGTTTTTCAACTTTGCAAATTTTGCTGTTCTGTTTGCCAATCTAATCTTTTGCTGTTGGTTTATTTTAGTCATCGTATACTTATATAGGTATTTTATTATTTATAAGGTAATAACATTATTATAATGTTATATGCTTTCTTTTTGTTCAGCTAGACATACGTATCTGTTTATTTTTGTTATTCCTAAAACAAAACCTTAAATATGAAAATACGGGTTCTGTGTCTAATTCAAATCTCGCAATAATAATAGGTTCTTACTTTATTTCCCATCCCACATTCCACTTCTTATGACTAATTTTCTTTTCCGAACCATCTTTGGGGCTCTATTCCGATCAATGTTTCTTGTTCATTTCTTTATCACTAATCTAACTATCTAACTATTTATAATTCGCCACTATTTTCATTTATTTTACTCGAATTTTTATTCATACTCCTCCTTGTGATGATTTTCATACTTTCTCAGTTGTAATTGTCAGCGAATGTCATTCACTTCTACTCATTTATGTAACTTTTTTTAATCTTTTGCTGTTGGTTTATTGTAGTCATCGTATACTTATATAGGTATTTTATTATTTATAAGGTAATAACATTATTGTAATGTTATATGCTTTCTTTTTGTTCAGGTAGACATACGTATCTGTTATTCCTAAGGGGACTACTCCACAAAACAAAGTGTTCATTTCATTTTGATTACTTCCTGGCACCTTTGTGTATTTAGTGATTTGTTTGTTACCCCGATCCTGTCAGAATCTATACATAACAATCCCTCCATATATTTTACAACGGACTGATTTAGTGGCCCGGTGGTCTGTTATCTGGAGTCATTGGAGCAATTATGAGACGAAAGTGAAACAAATCGGGGACCGGATGCGGGCGAGCGATCCATCATCGCCTATCTCAACAACAGCCGCGAGAAAGGGAATCTGCGGTTGAGTTAACCCGAAGGATTTAACTCGGTGCGTTGTCGGGAGACCTCATTGTTGCCCCCGCACGATTGCAGCGATGGAACCGATGATAGAACCGTAGGGTCCGATATCCACGTTCGTTAAACAAGAGCGCTACAGATTATGCCTCAGAATCTGTTTCGATCCGTGAATTAGTGCTCCCATGCATTAGGAACTGATAGCCATCTGATCTGAACCGACCCACGGCTCCGTGTACTAATAGTGCTTTTATTTGCCAAGCTCTTCTTCCAATAAAATACGTGTCTACCGCCTTCCGCCTGCTTTTCTTGGGTCAGTGAGTTGTGATGGCCATAAAAATTATCCATTATTAATAACTTCAAATGTGAATTCAGCAATTCACCGGACTTCGTATTTATATTTTGCTGAAGATGTAATAATGCGAAACTTGTAAAAAAAATTACTAAAAAAAAAAAAATTAAAATTGTAGCCCCATATCAGTTAGCTGAGAAATATACACACACATATGAGGCCCTCAGCTTTAAAACCAGCTCGATCTATTTTCAGAAATTTTACAGGAGAGAAAAATAACCTCAATTTATATAAAAACTAAAATATTATTGACGATGACAATAACGGACCTCGGTTCTTTTCAGAAGCAACCAAAAACATTTACCCAATGCCTGTATTCGGATTGTTTTTTTTTGTCTCTCCTGTACAATTTTTCAAAAAAAAAAAAAACATGAGGAGAAAAAAAGAAGCTAAAATATAGGCCTAAAAATTAATATCATTCAACAATTCTTTTAAATTCAAATTTAAAAAATAATGAAAACCCTGAATTGAACTTAAAAAAAAAACGGATAGTTACAAAATGCAATACATATTTTTTTATTAACAGAACAGCTAAATGGTACTAATCCTTAAAAATAATAATAAAAAATAATATAGACCCTCGGCTAGCAAGTGTCTGTGTGAGTGACAAGGAGAGGTTGGAATAGCAGGGTTTGGATAAAGTACGTAAGGATAATGGTTGGATAAAGGCATGGTGGTTATTGAGAGTGAAAGACTTTTAGAGAGTGTTGAAGCGAGCAAATCGAAATGAAAGGAGCGATCGAATGCTGAAGTTCTTTGGGAGGGGGCATAAAGGTCAGATATATGAAATCTTTTGTCCCAGGAGTGGACTGTGGGTTTGAACTCCAACATATTGTAAATATGTTATGGTGGTTATTGAGAGTGAACGACTTTTAGAGAGTGTTGAAGCCAGCAAATCGAAATGAAAGGAGTGATCGAATGCTGAAGTTCTTTGGGAAGGGGCATAAAGGTCAGATATATGAAATCTTGTGTCCCAGGAGTGGACTGTGGGTTTGAACTCCAACATATTGTAAATATGTTACGGGACTGAATAGTTTGGAAAAGGTATGAAACAAGGAAGTATTGCCTGCGGAGGTAACAGTTCATGACCCGCTTCAACCTAACCTTCAGCCCTACCGTTTGTGTACCCACAAACTACCCAGTTTATTTACAAAAATAACCCCAGAACACAACAGCATTATGCTGAAGACTGCATAAATCGGAGGATAAGGGAAAATGTATAATTTATGGGCGCATAACTTAGTCTTAAGCCTTACTTACTTACAGGCCCTTAATAATAAGGGATATTCAAGGGTTATAGGGCCCTCTTCAGTGATATATTGACTGTTGTAGATTCATGGCGTGAAAGGAAATATTTATATTTTTTTTCTTGATCTGTACAGCCGTTGTATTTATTAAGTCTGTATGCCAGTATGTTTTTGTAATAATGTATTTATGAAACCATCCATTACTCAAAATCGTTTTGTCGATCGTAAAGTTAGTCATATGTTATGGAGTTTTTCTTATGACGATGAGGTTATGTTCTTCCGGTATTTTTCAAACAAGTAAATGCCCCCACGGATATCTGACTACAGCAGAACGGTCAACATCATTTGAATAAATTTGGGGGGAGAGGGTAATGACCCAGTTACCACAACAACTTAAATTCAAAACCATAAATCATTGTTAAAACCCATTTTGGAAAGGATCCTATAAGTTACAACTAAACCTTCAAAAACAAATGATAAGAAAGAGCAACATACATCTTATTATCTACATACATCTTATTAGTTATCTAGCTGTAAGCATAAAAAATATTATAACCACTACTTATTCCGATGTAAAGTGAAAAAGATATTTTTCAAACTTACTAAAAGTTTTCGGTTTTCTAAATCTTGTGAGATAATCGAGCTTATCTCAGTCTGTTTCAACATCGTCCTTCTGGAATGCTGGAACGATTGGATCGAATAATAATTTCCCAAAAGCCATATCTTTTACAACCTAGCTGTATTTCAGAGATAGGACCACGTTGCTCTAATGAGAGTTTAAACCTAATTGTATTTTTCAGAACATCCAGGTAATAAAGAGCAATAAAAAGTTTTTTCCCCGAAAAAAACTCAAGCCAAGTTCTTAAACACTTTCCTTGTCTTAATGATCCACGAGGAGGGGACTTTCCCGCTTAATATTAAATAAATCACTTTTTCTTTCAGAATTTTTCCTCTTCATCTTCATCAAGAAGCAAATCTAATGAGGCATTCCTAACGTTCAACTTTTCGTTTTTTTTTTTTTCTCTTTATTCTTTACAGCAGAAGAGCAGTGAACATCCGAGAAACCTGTGGAAAGGCTTTAACAAATCTCGAATCCTTTTACAAGCTAATATTATCGTGTACATAATTATGTTAAATGTACAGTGTTCCATTGAAATGTAATGATTTTATAACATACATTTTGTCTAGTCGGAAATAATCCAAGCCTTCCGAACGTATGATAACGGCCCGATAAAACCACTGCAACCAACTGTACAAACTTTCTTTCTTCAATACAACCAAAATGAGTGTTTTCCGTTCCCTGTGAAGTAGATGCTATACATAGAGCGAATGCAGACTAAACAGCGCGGGCTTTTATGGCATCGGAAATTGGTTTCTTATTTTTAGATTTACATTATTCACTCGGTCAGTTCGAGGTAGTGAAAATGTAAAATAAAATAAATACTTAAACATTTTTTATACATTGCCTCTAATGTTTTGATGTTTGATTTGATCTATGCCAAACAAATATCTGCTGAGCTCGTCGAGTAATATATAAATCATTAAAATGAATCAATCTGTCCTAAATTGAAGTATATCTTAGGTTTTGAATCACTTCCAAATACGATGATAATCATTGGTGAAAATTCAATAATAGAAAGTATAGAAAAAAATGAAGCATGACAGTAGAGTAACTTTTGAAATATTCACGTCCCAGCTAAGAATTTTAATATTTCATTTTTTTATTGTTGATGACACGAGATGCTAACACAAATGAATTCAAAAAGTTTTGAGTGCCAACAATTGAAATCAAAGATTTTAATACTTTCTAGTCTTTGCCAACACTTTTTTTTTGTTCTATTTAGTTTACCTTTTTTATTTCTTTAAAATCAAAATTTTAGTGGTGGAGATAGTGTAAGAAATAAAACCAACTAGATTTTGTCTAATAGGCCATGCATGTGTTTCACTAACATTAAAAAAGTTTTAAGAAATTTCCGTGGAACCTCTGGCCCGAACATTACACAATACTGTTCACTTACTATTTACGTTCTTTATTTTAAGAATCGCCCCATGCGAAAATTTGTTTCCGAAAAACGCTTTGAAGTTACTCCAAAAATCATGGGATATTATTCATATATCTTAGTAATAAATACGCCAATTCCTACATTTTCTGGACAGTGAACGATATCACTTTTCAAAATCATTATTCCACTTTTCCACTCTCACATACTGAATTGGTAAAATCTTCAAGATACACAATTTATTTATAATTCGAAATAAAAAAATTACTGGTTGGGGTTGGTTATAAAGACATTTTCCTTTATTTTATTTGCAAACAATCAATTGAGTTCTTGATTGCTTAAAAAAACATTACGAGTACAGTTGAATTTTTACAAAATGTTAAAATTTACCAAATAATTGAAGAGCATAAGAGTTTTAACTGTCTGAAGTGGTGCATGGTTAGCGTGGGTTACCTCCCTAGATACCGACTTCCTTCTCGTATTCTACTGAAAAGAGGAAAGACAGATGAGGCGATACAGTGATAAAAACAAACGCACTCATACAAGCACATCCATCACTTCGGGTTGGTGTAGTATAACATGAAAATATGTAATTATCCAGTACATTTTCTAGGTGATTTCCGTAGCTCTGACGAGTGTACTGAAAAAATGGTTTTCACTATTTAATTTCAGGTTGAACTACGGTGAACTAGGTGATTACAAAAATATTAATGCACCTACAGATGCCTTTTAATTGTATTAGCTAATCTTCGTATGGTCACACACGAATCCTGGATTACACTCTCTCAAGAGGAGGCAACGGAGGATCACCGATCCAATAAAACCTTTTTTTTGGAACAGAAAGTTGAAAAATAATTGTTGAACCGTGCTTGCCGAAGTGCCCTTGGAGCCGAAAAAAAAATATTTTTAGTTTAAAAACTTGATTGTTTTTTTCTAAATGTTTTGTTTTACGTACTTCAATTCAAACGTATTTTTATAACTTTTGAATCAATCTATCATAGTGTTCTTCTTATTCTAGGAATAAAAACTAAGCAATTGATCATTTCTCAAAAATTCATTAGTGCGTTGAGCACATTTAGAAATGATGATTTACTATTGCAGTTTTTAATCATTTTTTTCTTTGCTCCCGGACGCAATAGCAAAAACCCAGGTTAGGATCAAATATTTTCCACCCCAATGTCACCAAAAAAATGTTCATCTTCATGAAATGCCCTACATGTGGATCCTCCCTATGTGAATCATTCAACATCATAAGCAACCAGTAGGTTACTTGATCCAGCATGAAGTATTGAAGTGGTTTTGCAAATCCCTGGGACACTGCGTTATTAAAAAAAATAATCAAAAGACAGAAAAATTGTTTTGAAAACATTGCCTTATCACTGGTTCACCACAGTGTCATAATTACGATTCTTCTTACCAATTTCAAACGCTCAGGCCTACATCAACTCACTGAACAGACAATCCCACCAAAGACACAACTGATCCTCACGTACTTGGACTAGCAATAAAGAAATTGACTGGCATTCCACGATGACTCCGGAGGAACTCTAGTGCAGATTTAATAATTTAAATAAATTCCCATCAAAATAATCCTTTCTTCTGTTAATCATCGTTCTCTGCCGCATGTCATTCACACCTATTTGTTACTACTATTCAATTGTGAATAAACTAATTTAGTATTTAGATGAATCACACCTTCCACCTAACAAATTTCTTAGGTCGCCACACTTCAGAACCGTCCCTTTTTTCCAGTAGTGTCTTAAAATACTGTGAATTCCTCGTTGGAATATACGGCATAAAATGAACCGCTAAGACGGTTGGAGTACATGATAGACTAAAGGAGTAGCCGATAAAATTAAATGAATAGAACAAACACAGTCTGATATATTGCCCCCTAAGGATAACAAACAGCTATAAAAAAAGCTGACAAATAAAAAAATATATATAAAATTACACTGATGTGATTAGCTTACAAATTATAAAGGGTCTTGACTGAAATGAACCGGCAGCATAAGAATGATACAACAAACATACTGAATAGAAGTAAATGCTTTTCGTTGACGATCGCTACTGAGAAAATATTTAAAAAAAGGAGTGAGAAAGGTAGTACTAAAATACGTAATGAATACAATTAAAAAAAAATAACATGACGAGTGATGAATTGTTAGGAGATGAGCAACCGGTAAAGTCTAGTTTTAAAGATTAGAATAGTTATTGAGAGACAAAAATCGATGGGAATAGAGTTAGCAAAGTGGTCCAATGAAGCTGATTTGGGTGATGGGAAATACAGCAAGAACCTATTGTTGCGAGGTCTTAATCGGAAGAGGTTGTCATGGTAGGGAGGCAATGCACTTGACGATATTGACAGCACCATTATATTAGTTAAATAATTTAAAAAAAAAAAAAAAAAAAAAAAGCATTTTGTGAATTGCTTTATTATACCAATGTAACAAACAATGGAACAAATTATAAGAATATAATAAGGATTAATTATGTTTTTAAGGTCGCTTAGCGTTGGTACATTACTTTACAACGTACCTACATATATTACAATTGCTTGGTGCTATAACGTTCAACTGTTTCTATTGCGCAAAGGGATGTACACACCTCTCCCTTTCCGGAGTATCGGGACTCTCTTTCCAGCTGTTAGGAAGAACTGGAGGGCAGGTAAAATTGAGATATGAATATTGATGACTGAGTTGGCCTTGGCTCAGGTCGACCTCTCCGCATTTGGGCAGGGCACTGTTAGTGTAGAACCTGTTCCGGCCGATGACTTCTGCAGGCTCTTCGGCTGCATACCCTAGCCTGTATCTCTTTAATCGATCACTGTAGCCTGCCATGGAAACAACAATCATTAATTTCAAAATATTAATTGATATTAAAAAATAATCACAAATCTCGAAAAAGTAGGATTTTGTTACTTTTTTAAAACTATTTCATCGGATGTTCAGGGCTTTTCCCATTTGAGTTATTTTTTTTACCAACAAAAATTATTGTTAAATTGTTATTATTGGTAGAAATAAATCACATATAAAATGATCTATCGTGCTGCGCCCCAGCACGAGTTTTGTTTCTTTAACCATTACGTTATCTGAAAATGTTTTTGTTACAAATGAAAAAATAAATAAATAGAAAAAATTACCAGCACAAAAATAATTTTGCATGCACTATTTCTATTGTCAAGAAATAAAACGCATGCCTCTCCTCAGCTTCATTCATTTCCAGCCGAACGATTTCAACCGACTATACCATCATTCTCAAGAGTTCTAGCTGTAACATTCTTAAGGAACATAAACATTTGATAAGCCTTCAAGGAGAACATGTTATGAACAAGTTGTCGGTTATAACAGTTAATACCTTAGATCCACATAGCAGTACAAACAAATTTAAAGATACAATGAAGAAAACAGTCCCAAATAAATAATACAAAATATAAATGGTAGAAACTATAAAATATTTCTACATTCAAAATGGCAAAAATTCCATGACTTAAGTAATAATGGTTAAAACAGTTAAAAATTAAATCTCTAAATAAAATATTGACTTAAATGGTTCAAATATTCATCTACTTTCAATTTCAATATAAGAATAAATGATAAATGAATAGTTTAAGTCCCCCTAAAACTCAACAAATCTATCTCAACCTTATGACTGTTTGAAAAATGGGAAATATTGCCTTCTTAGCAGCTACCACGAGTAGATAAATGACGAAATGCATAACAAAAATTAGTAATGTGAATGATACCTAATGGTAACTTCTCTTAGCAGCCAGCTTACTTCCGCCCATTAGATCAAAGTCTTAGAGGCAAATCGAGTCCCACAAATTCCAAATGTAGTCCCAGCTCATTGGGGGAACCATGTTGCCGCTGATAAAAATCCGGCCTGGAGGACCACCTACTTTTATTCATACACCTGCACAACCTCACTGTCGCTGGGCTATCTCACTATCAATAATTTATATAGTTGGCCCTCGCAATTTTGTTTATACTAAACTTTTTACCTCTGGTTTAATTACTAACCTAGTCGAAACCACATTAGTTGATAACCAAAATTTCAAATCTATGTTTGGATAAATCTGTTAACTATCTCTTTTGAGAATATTCAAGTTTCCATTAAGGCATATTATACTAAATCCAAACTTCAGTTTAAATTACTTGCATATGAGGAAATACGAGATTGTTTACGTTAACAAGGGTTGAATTTTGATGCGTGGATTACAGGGTAATAGGGAATGTATACCTTTCAACTCTGATCCCCACCCTCGTTAAATGTTCAGAAATGTTCTAAGTTTGTAAACCAAAAGATGATTGCTATGAAAACAAATAGGATACACGATTGAATCGTCTATTAATAAAATATGAGTAACAAACTTGGCTAAATCATTTACTTTAGTTGAAAATCATGACATAATCCAATTGTGATTGCTCGATTTAAAAGAATTACATTCTCTTAAATTCGTACAATTACCACTTACTTGGGAACATAAGTGAATAAATGACAATAAGTATAAAAAAAATTAAGTTTCATTAAATTAGAATTAAAGGTTAAATAGAAAAATCTGAATCGTCTATTAATAAAATATGAGTAACAAACTTGGCTAAATCATTTACTTTAGTTGAAAATCATGACATAATCCAATTGTGATTGCTCGATTTAAAAGTACTCAATGTAAAGGTATTGACAAAGCCGGGGTGCGAACCCCGTACCATCTTATTTCTATTTGAATGCCCTTCGAATATAGGCCATCTCTATAAATCACCAACCATGGCAGATTTTTTTTTTCTTACGCCTTGTTATAGAAACTAGGCTACATAAACTTTCCTTGTCTTGCTACTAATTTTTATGGAGAAATAACGTTTTCCATAACGTATTAAATTCAATACATGAACATTCTTCATTCAATCATAACTGTATTCACTAGTCCAGGAGCTGGTTTGGCAATATAAAACAATACGACGCAACCATCGAACAGTTACGACATTGATTTATTTCACGCTTACCTCAGTGTCTGTTAATCTCCTACCTGTGACTATCGTGGGGTAAAAGGACGTTTAGGAAGCAAGGAAGTGGTTATTAAAGGAGATTTGAAAAACAAATTCTAAAATGTAACATGCACTTAGAGTACACTACGTATTGCCTGGATGTGGATCTGATAAACTCTGCCTCTATCTTCTACTTAATTGCAGCCTACCTCTACCATGATAAAAACGGATTTTCTGAGGTTCCAAGGGGTCCAACTCCTTGTCAATGGAGAAGAATATTAAGGAGGCTTTACATAATAAAAGCTAGGGGTACAAAAATTACAATATAGCTATATCACTCACATTAAACTTATTACATTATTATTATAAGGGATTTAAGTTGAAACAGTTCTAATACGGATTTACTCTAGCTAGGTTTCCTCAGAGCACTTCCAGCTGGTGAAGACAAACTAATCCCAGGTTAAGCCCGACCCAATATCGAGTGCAGCAATGTAGGGACGGAGAACGTTGGATTGTTCAGCTCTCCGGCCCTGGTACTGTGGAGTGCAAGATTTACACAGCATCACTGTTTGAATTATGAACTCAAACCGTTTCCTGCCAGGGTGGAAATGCAGATGCGGGGATCGATGCGATGCGCAGATACTCCCATCATAGCTGACTTCCTTCCGTTCCCCACAAGTAGGGAAAGTGATGCATTTAATCAGCAGCTTAGCAGCAGTATAAGTATCTGATACCCCTCGTTCTTCTTTTAGTTATAAAACGATTTGACATTGGACTGGAGTTTTGTCTTTGTTCGCGTTGATTTCTCAGCTAAGATAATAGGCTTAGAGGGATATTTGTTAGAAGTAAAAATAAATCCATATGTAACATACATATCGTAATGACGTTTTTATCATCAAATTAAATTTTGGTTTAATCATCTGTATAGATCGTTTTTGATCTGTTCGGTTACCAAGGGTTACTCCTTTGACTTTTCAGGGACACCACTTTTCCATTATAGTGTGTGTTCCTAGTAAATAAAAGTTTGGCTACGAAAATTCAGAGCTATCCATCAATTCACTAAAGCAATACGTCATTTACCCTCCGTCTTTAGAGTAGTTTGCAGACATAAGAAGCTTCTAATTCTTCAATATACACCTTGCTTTCTGGACAGGCTTGCTGTCCAATGATTACCACGTGTTGGTAATTAAGCGAGATCAGACAGAGGTAAGCAATTTTACAAGTAATGTAATTTTACAATGTCTAACTTAAGTGCATCGATTTATTTTATATTAACTCCTCAACTTGGGCATACACAGAGTTCGTCAAACACCCAAAACAGTCAACAAGTTATCATGAAATTTTGTATATCATCCCCAACAAACAATGAACTTTTATCAGGAGGTATAACCTGCTGTTTAAAACGTTACACTGCTCTTAATTTAGCCCAATTATTAGCATACGTCCTAAAAAAAATCTTTTACAAAACACAATGTAGTGTTATTAGTGAGATAAGCTTGTAACTGGATTAAAATTCATGGCCTTCTGATTTCCGTGCCAATCAATGGTTTAGTGACCATATTGGGACCCATCCTAACTAAAATTAAAAGCTTTCAAGTAGATCATTTCGTAATAAAACCAGATAAGTTTTCTTTTTGAAGCCTTTTTTTTTTAAATTAAAATGATTCGGTCTTGAGCATTATTTCATGATATATAGAGAGTTCGTCAATGGGAAGCTCTAGCATTAGAAGGATAATTTATCATTATTTTTCATTACCAACACCTAGTAACAGTTTGTAGGAAATGGTTCTAACCATTTATAAAACTGTTCAATGTTTTTATCAGCATTTAGCGTTTAGAGCGGTTTGGCGTGAAGCGGTGACCAACAAAATAACTACTAAGGAAGACGAATTAGTGGAAAACTCGTAAGTCAAGGCTGGACCCTTAAATAAAAAATAATTATCTGAAGAAGAAAATAAGATACAGCGGCACAAAAACTAACCTGCGATGATTGCATAAAAAAAACTCCTCTTCAACAATAATGTAATCAAGATCGCTTAGTTGGCTAATAATAATATTAGTCTATGTAAACTAATAATAATAATAAATAAATATTAATAATTATTTTATCGCATGTTTGCCAATAAATATCCCACGTGACCTGGAGCGAGAACCGTCCACATGTTTCGAAGGATGAATTCTTCATAACAAAATGACGACGCTTTACTTGTATACATTGAATTAATGAACTAGTCAATTTTTGTCCAACATCGCATAAATATTTCTCTCGCAAGACTTGTCTTGCTCAACATCACGTCACGTTGACATGTTGGAGTGCGAATAACAACATTGACTACTCGTGTTCCTTCGGCAATATTGGCCAGAGGCGCAGGAAGAAGATCGTGTCCACGGCGACCTTGCGGTTGGAGGTAATTGCTTTCTCATCTCATCCGAAAGAGGATCTTCTGAGCAACACGTCGGTAATTCGCGCAATCAAGGCTAAGGTTAAGGTCTAGGCCAACATCTCGGGCTGATTTGTCTACGGCCTTCTAGTAGAAAACATGGTATCTTTATTTTTTATCTTATGTATGACTGGCAGTATTTCCTTTCATATATATATATAAATAGTAGTGAAAAAAAGTTCCACATTTTTACTGAAAATAATTAACTATTTATGTAAAATCGTGTGTCAAAATCAATTTTACAACTAATAAAAATTGCAGACATAGTGACCAAAAATAAATAAAAACGTCGTTTAAAAGGCGTTCTATTGCTGGATCTACATTCATATATTTATTGTGATCTTGGCAATGGGAAACGTTAATCAATAATGCCTAATAAGTATGCTAACTTACCTTTGCTTCGTTCTAACTTTTATTCGTGTATATTGATTTTTCATTCTAAATCAGAAACCCTGGGTTTTTACCAGTTTCTCTGTCAGTTCTACGTAACTGTCCTACTTTAAAGTTTACATCGAGAAATCACTTAACTTGGAGAAGATACGGAAAATATATCCATTTAAATAAAACATGAGCAGGTTTCTTAACGTGACGAAGGCACGCAATGGCTTGATTAGAGTGTGCCGTTTTTTTCAACCTCAAGTCACACCAGGTCGTTCATATTTCCAGTAACATTCATGTACACGACTTTAACTCCAAATCATTCTAAATATACTAGCCCCGTGAAAATTAATTAGGTGTAATTTATTTATGAATTAGTTGTGAAGATATGTTTGAACGAAATTGAGTAGGATAACAATTTAAGGAGATCAACGTCTGAATCTAAAGATATTCAAGATTTGTTCGGACTTTTGTAAACTAAATAACGTAAAGCCATTAAAACGGTTATCATAAAACTCACAATTGTTTTGCAATCACCATTTCTTTGATAGATTTTTTTATTTAATTGATTTATTTATATTTGCTAGGAGCAACCAAAGATAATAGTTTCTCGTGTTTTTTTCTGAATGTGTTATATTCAAATTATTGAACTATTACTGGTTTTAAATGCGGTATCTATGTGACCAGACTGTGCTTAGTGAGTATGTCTATTAATTCCAACGGGGTTCTATAAAGTGCTCCTACTATTGTGAGGCATCTTACGTTTCAGCTGCACAGGCAATGTCCTCGGGGTAAAGCCCCTCATATATTTGCTCCAGAGATTGAATTAAATAAATTAAAGATCTAGCAATATCAGTCACATTATTTTCACTGGGATTATGCTGTCTCCCTGTGAGGGAATACAGTAACTCAGTTATACAGGAACAACATAACATAATTGAGCATTGACAAATAAAATAAAACGTATCCTCTATTTTTGAGAAATTGCATTATTAGCATGACTTAAAATGCATGTTAATTGCCTTGGTAATGGTAATTATTTAAATAAAATAATACCTATACTATTTAACTGGTAGTTCATAGATTTTTGTTCATATGCGACCTTAAACACTCCTATTTCAATGACTACAAATTGCCTTCCGCTTCGCTTTGGTAAAACCAATTTCTAGTATATGCCGTGACGGTAATAAAAAAAAAAATTTTCTTTTGTGTATATATTTTATTTTTTTCTAGAGCATCTTGTCCAGTTAATCTAAAAATAATTAAAGTCTGTGGGATAGGCCCCTTATAAATAAGGCTGGCTAATTGGTTTCCCGTTAAAGACCAGACGAAAACATTTTAGCCCTTTTCCGACCCCCACTCCTCCCGATCACTAACCCGTTTCTGGATTCTTCTTTATTACTCAAAGCGGTGGAGAAACAATTATTTCAGAAATCTGTCGATAAAAGATGCTGTAATTTGAGATAGAATGGGGGGGGGGGCTTAAAAAGAGGACCTTAGCCAAAGGAAAGGGAGAGGGTTTATATTTTCCAAAGTATATATAAAGTTATTATTTTTGTTAGCACAGACTCCAAAAATAATAGCTCAGTGGTAATAAAGCTTATTGTATTTATTCTAGTTCTCCCAAACAGAAATATATGAAATGTCTACTTTTATTTTCTTTAGTAAGCCTAGGGCTGTTTATAGTGGATTCGCGTTAGTTATCGAGTAATGCTGAAATATTAAATGAAAAAATACAATAATACAGGTTAGAGATTCGCTTACGTTCACATCTGAGTAACTAGCGTTATCTCCTGTTTGTGGCAGTCATGGGATAAGAAGATGTTTAGGGTGAAAGGTCGTTAATATTAAAGGAGGATAAGACACATCTGATGCCTAAAAAACACTTTAAAATCAACACTAAAATTTAACCTGTACCGTGAGAACACATATGCTGCTTGGTTAGCTCTTAACTTAAAATGACATCGTGTTTTTTTTGGTTTTGTTTTCTTTCATAGCCATATTTTTTTTATTTTTCTTACATCACCCCCTTAAATTTACAGATAATTACAATCTCCTCCTCAACAATTACAATCCTCAGGCGAATCTATTTACAAATTATTTTTGTATTTCCTATAGCATATTTTATAAAAATTATATAATCGAATAAAAAAGCATAATGATATACATTATACGTGACTAGACTAAACTGACTAATAAAGGTGATGGGGCTCACCTTTTTGATCAACCTTAAAACTAACTTACATACTAATTCTTATCCTAATTACCCCGATAGCCATATGCAAGATCAAACGACTACCATAGGGCTTTGCTAACTAATTCCTCGGGAGTTCCTATCAGGGTTATGGGTGACCTCAAGAGAGAATACTTGTGCAAGTAATAAACTAAACTTAGACGGGGGATTTTACCAGAAAGCTCACTCTAAATCAACCTCCTTCTAATAAAGAAATTTAGTGTGATCTTAAAAATATCAATATACATAAATATCACAATGTATATGAATATAAACCTAAACAGTTAGGAAATCCAAGAAAAAACTTACAATTTACAAAGCATTAAGACTTATATTACAACTTATATTAACTGTATTTATCCTGTTAGGCTCTAATAACAGCCATTTTGTTGTTTCTCACTTCTTGTTAATTGAATGGTTTAAATATACATTCTGGATTCTACCAAAGTGTAAATACTGAAAATATAAACTAGCCATTAAATTAAAAAAATATATTAATAATATAATAATTCTAACATTAGGAAGGATCGCCCGCAAAGGTCAATGTGAGTTCACACATGGATAATCGATCAAACCAGCAAAGGGAGCCTTGTGTTGACAGGAGTGTCTTGTTTAAAAAAATTGTTTTTTATATCAAGAGACTTTAACTACTAACAAATACAAGGAAGAAGCAGCTCAAACATGTTCATATACTTAAAAAAACTGGACTTGGTAACATTTTGTTTTCTAATGTGTACCAATTAATAACCATACTATACAAGGGATGAAAATATACTGTCTAAGAAAGTATCTGCGATACATTACCAGAGAATTCATCATCCAAACATTCGATAACATTTAATTTGATTAAGAGTTATTATTACGTCATTTGTCATTTTAAATTTCTCTTGATTTTCTCCTGAATGCTAGTAAATTTAATCACTTACTTAAATAATAATTTTTGTAATATCAGTGCTTGGGCTGACCCTCGATAAATGACTAAAGTGGAATTCGCACATTCCTAAATCTGCTTTACCACTTGCCCACTGAAGAAGAAACTGAATCATTTTGGCATATGGAGCCAAGATTTATGGAACGTCAAAAATACATGCTCATATACCTACATTAAGACTGCACAGACAACTCCATTAAAAACTACACGGGCACCCGAATCCTCCCATACTTGGATTAGCAACACAAGACTTACCTGTCACTCCACGAAGACTCCAGAGGAGCTGGAACTATTTATTAATTTATTTAACTATTTATTTACTGCCATCAATACAACTCCTTAATATGGCAATCATCATTAAAAGTTCTTTTACCACCCGTCGTCTCATTCACTGGCTATATTATTTATGTTGTGTATGCAGTTGTGAATAACAAAAAACGGGTTCACGTACTGACTGTAAATATAGTACTAATGTGTTATAGACATTCACAGTTCCAGATAACAGCATCTGTAATAACAGTTGCCAGACCAGCACATTGGCCAACAATAATATAGCTAGGGGGCGATAACACATGTATATAGACTCACTGTACGATATGTGAGCACCAACATATCCGTTCATATCGGTATGAATCACTGTTTATTTTATAATCTGGGCCTTCCCTGTCATCAACCGCTATACTATATCAAGATATGAAGGATTCCAGATTCAAACCCTTTAGAGGAAACTTGATTTTAATTCACTTTCAAAAAATAATCCCTATTCCCTGATAAAGATCTTACCTGCCCTCAACAGAAGTATACAAAGACTTCAAGCAAGAAACATTTATGATTGATTAAGTGATAATCAGATGTACAAATGATGTATATAACATATCTTTATGGGCTCACTACTTTTCCTCTCGTGTACTTAATCCGTACGTCTCAGATTGTAGTGAAAATATTGAATTCATTTGACTATGAATAGATCTATCAATAAGTAAACGAGTCATTCTTGTTAGCCTTATAAAATCAGTCCCGAACTGTTTAGAAAGTAACTATTAACTTTTTATTATGATAAAATTACAATCTGTCTCATTGGGCAGTAAGTAATTGTGATAAATGTTCTCATTCATACCATATTTACAATTTTCATTCAGTCGCTCATTCATACAGTATTTACAAACAACCCAGAGACCTCTCAAATCCACATGGTATTAACTTTAAATAATCATAAACTGTACTTCTCTTCTTTTGTACTTTTTTTGTAATCAGATTCTGTGGCTCTACTAACTGAGGGGGTCCTCGAATAAAATTACCGCAACAAACATTACTAACAGTATTAAATGTTTCTTAGGTTTAGAGCATTATAACAATTTATTAGGTTAATCCACTACCCTTGTGATTGGCCATAAAAAGTCAATCAACAAATCATTGTATGAGTATTAAAATACAACCTGTGGCATTAATAGAGCTATAGACTAGGATTATAATTACAAATGGTCAGCAAATTGTTATGATCTGGTATTAGTTTGTTCGTATGTTTTTTAAATGGATGTGTTTTATCACACTGCATATATAATATAAATCCCATTTATACATGTATTATGAAATACAGTACAATGTATATTTTATGTGATCAAATGACTGTATAAGCAGAATACCTTCAGTGCTTACTACAGCCCCAGCGTGAAGCTCGACGGAGGCCACCTGATTCGAAAGAACACAAATGGCTTATAAGAAACCGTTTAAAATACTATTTCCTTAAGATTCATTTGGAAATCTAAAAGTTTACCAAACTACTAGTAAGTATTAGTAGACAGTTTTATTTTCAACATGTATTTGAAAATTCTATATTTTATAGCTATGGTGATTGAAACAAAATATCAGAAATACGTCCGGTTTGTAAATAAATACAATACCTAATGTTTCAAGTTTTTGTTTAACCCTGGTTAAGGCTGGTAAGGAAGTGGCCTTCAACAAGCAATAGATGATTGGGAGTAGTTGATGGAATCACTAAACCATAAAATGAACCGAACCTAGCGGAAATCCTTACTGGTAAACAGCAGTATACGCAAAATACATGTATTGGCGATGTTTATGAACCAGTGTGTGTGAGACGGCGAGGGACCACCTGTTCCCAAGGCCAGCGAGAAGCGAAGGCTGAAGACCACAGCTGGTTGGGAGGAGTCAGGGTGTGCCCAGGGACTTTATTGTTGCGGGGACTTGGCCTAGTGGTGTGGGGATCTTTATAGGCTAAGTTATATTTGGGTGTATGCTTGTCCGTTGTACCATTTGCAACAGGTCGCACGGCTTTCCGCGTTTTATTGAGTTGTTCTTTCGGTGATATTGTGGATCAGTTTGCTCCGCGAACGGTTAGCTACGAGTCACATTAATTGGCACATTTCCCCCCCCCCAAATTGTAGGAATTACAACAGACCCCCAACCGTGCCTAACTACCAAGCAGAAACAGGGGGTAAGACTATCTTCAAAAGAATCTCCATTAAACTTATGCCCCAAAGCTTCATGAGTGTTATTTTTATCCTCCAACAACTTCCTCCTAAAGCCATAATCTTCCGAACCTACATTTATAATTGCATTATCCCAACTACACACTTTCCTCTGCTCTGGAAACACACCATTATAGTCCTATTCGCCAAACCCAGTAAACCACCCAATGACGCCTCATCTTACTGTCCAATTAGCCTACTCCCTATCCTCTCAAAAATATTTGAAAAACTCCTATTAAAACGCCTACTTCCAATTTTTGAATCCAAAAACCTTTACCCTACTCACCAGTTTGGTTTCCGCCAACGACATTTCACCGCTCAACAAAGCCTTTGCGTTGTTGATCATATATCCTCAGCCCTTGAAACCATACAATACTGCACTGCAGCCTTTGTGGATATAGCTCAAGCTTTTGTCAGGGTCTGGCACGCAGGTTTGCTTTACAAGCTCAGAGGATATTTACCGCAGACCCTATTCCTAATCCTACCACCCTACCTTTCAATCCGCTTCTTCTAAGTCCGCTGTGGTTAAGAATATTCTAACTACTATCCCATTAAAGCAGGAGTTCCACAGGGGAGCGTCCTGGGTCTCATACTCTATAACCTATATACCGCTGATGTCCCCTCTACCACCAATACCTTCTTGGAAACATTTGCAGATGACACTGCAGTCCTGCCAACCCATCCAGACCCTGATATAGCATCCCAAAACCTTCAAAAATACCTTGATCAGATCGAGTATTGGTGCAACCAATGGTGAATCAAAGTCAATAAAGCAAAATGTTCCCACATAACCTTCACCCTCTGCCGCAAGTCCTGTCCGCCAGTCTTTTTAAATTCAATTCCTCTCCCTGCGTCTGAGACAGTACGGTATTTAGGCTTCCATCTCGACAAAAGACTGACATGGAACCCACACACGAGGCTAAAAAGACAAGAACTAGTCAGGCGCTTTGGACAACTGTATAGACTACTTCGAAGGACATCCCATCTCTCAATAGAAAATAAACTACTTATTTACAAAGTTATACTTAAGCCAATCTGGACATACGGAATAGAGCTATAGGGGACAGCAAAAAAGTCGAACATCAAGCGCATCTAATCCTTTCAATCAAAAGTCCTGAGAACAATAGTAAATGCCCCTTATTACTTCTGCAACAAAACCCTTCATAATGATCTAAATATACCTTACATTCTTGAACTCATCTCTTCCAAGTTCATAAAATTCCATAGTGACCTATCCAACCACCCTAATTCCCTAGCACAGTCATTGCACTGCACCACTCATCCTTATAATCCTCCTCGGAGACTAAAACGGCAGAGGCCTCGTGACCTAGTATAAATAAGTAACAGTGGGAGTCCTGGCAATGGCCAGTTTCTATAATCATGTCCTGAGCGTCTGTGGCTCTCGCGCTCTTGGTCAGCATCCACTGGCTCTTATCCAGTGACGCGGCTGACATAGGAGCGTGGGGGACTTCCCAAGACTCCACTTCCTGCACGCAAGGGAGGTGACAACCATGTGGACTTGGGGGGCCATTGGGTTGTTTGTATATATAGTATAAATGAGCGATTGAATGAAAATTGTAAATTGGTATGAACGAGATCATATAGCACAATTACTTATAGCCCAATCAGGCAGATTGTAATTTTATCATAATAAAGTTGTTATAATCTAAAAAACAAAACAAAAAAAACAGTCAATAACCCCTTGCAAGTACCTTATTCATACATAGTATGTCAAAACGTTGTTCATTAATAGATTTAATAAGAACCTAATAACGTTCTCCCATCAACCATCTCTCAACAAACTTTTCTACTCATATAAAACAAAAAATTATTGAACGGAAATAAACTCTTGTTTTTACTCATAGGCCATAAGTCGTCAAGTAAGGAGAATAGTTATAAAGGTTTGGTGGAAAACGAAATGTTCAGTGAAATCTCCGTCATTAGGTCCTCGTCCATATGGGTTTTTTTTCCGAAACGCGGAGTGCATGCTATACAATTGACAAGGTGCTGAAACAAATGCTGAAACAAATCTAAAATCTAGTTCAGAGAGGAACATTAGTGGAATCTCTTGGTTGACTTAAGATTCAAAGTTGTTGTTCAAGAACTATAAATGTATAATGAATCTTATGCCTAGTGGGACCACGACAATAAAATGGGGCTGCCTTCATTGTTAACCTTTCACAAATGCGTAAAACTGTTGGCAGGATGATCATCTTGTATTTCCCTTATCGGACAATTTAAAATAATAAATGTAGCAGTAATCAATGGAATGCGTACGTAATCAATTTGTTATCACACACATTTACATATCTGTTGTCAATTAAGTTTTTGCAGAAATATTTAGCAAAGACATCATTACACGGACCATACAATTCATTTTTTATTATGAAAAATATCCGTACTGAAATTTCTTCCAAACGTCTTGCAACATTACATTATTACTTTATCGCTAATGATTACCTAATTGTCGTATTAAGGATCATGCAAAGTTAAAAAATAGTGCCAAAATGCTTTTGCAAAAAGTGAATTTCAGCTTGATATCCCCCAGGTTACTCTTGATGTTTTTCTATTTTTTTCTACTGTTTTTTTTACTTCCTCTTAGCCTTGATACGACATGGTAACATTCGAAACATATTTATTGCTTTAGTTTTTTTTAAAATTAACATGACCTTCTAAAATAGTGATTCACTCGTGTAATCTTAGGTATTTGGTAAAAAGGATGTTGAAATACGAAGCCACCCCATATGCCAAGGTTACTAAACATTGTGAGAAGACTTATAAGGGAATCATGACCTGTTTGCCGCATCAGTACAAAATGAAATTTTCTAAAATCAGCTATAGAATGAATCACTATCAATCTATAAACATTCTCACTCAACAAATGTTCCTCTTTGCCAAAAAAATCTCTCCCTTTTTCCAAACTCATCTGTCTGATCCAATTACAAAACAATGAGTATTTATCAAATTAAAAGTTCCCAAATTAGTTTGTTATTATTTTTATAGAGTATATTAGTTGCAGTGGGCAATGTTTTATTCACAACGATGAGTTTTCTCTTCATTCTCTGGTCGTAATTCATAAACCCTGCACGTGACAGATGCAAGTGTATGTATTCAGTTAGCAACAATATCAGTTTCACAATAGGATTCCTAGCTCATGAGATAATCACTCGCGCACTTCCATAAATATTATTATAATTAATTTCAATTATGCAAGTGCACATATAAATTATATAGATTGCTCATGAGTATTTCTCAACAGTAACTGTGCACTTAGGAACTCTAACTTTTATATTACTAATGATGTCATCACAATTGAATTAAAAATTAACAATAAAAATACAAAAATAAAGACATTCACAGTTCTAGACAACAGCATCTGTAATAACAGTAACCAGACCAGCCCATTGGCCTACAATAATAGAGCTAGGGGGCGAGAACACATGTATGAATACATATTATCTGTATATACCAAATACTTCTTTACGAACTTCTTTATTGTGATAAAATTACAATATGCTTTATTGGGCAATTGTGATAAATGTTCTCATTCATACCTTATTTACAATTTTCATTCACTCGCCCATTCATACAGTGTTTACAAACAGCCCAGAGAACTCCCAAATCCACATGGTTGTCACCTGGCTGTACTTACAAAAGTATATTACTCGCCAATTATTTTGATAACATTGACTTATAATTAAGTATTATAAAAATTTAAAGTGTTTGTAAGACATTGTAAATTACCAACATCCATAAGTCTTGCATAATTTTGAGCCAATTGGATTGATCGCTAAGACAAGAAAAATCCCCATTTCGTTCTTCTGTTCGGCCATAAATATAATGGATTTGTTGAAACAAATGTTTGTTCATTGATTTCCTGTTATACATCTTTGAGCTCTGTAACTTGCCCATCACACCAAAAGCAAATATTTAGACAGATTAAACAATTACAAACCGCCTGTCTCATTATGGGCGATTTCTCCATCGGCAAACTGCGGTGTCCTTCGATCCTTCTTCGACCATTATTTCCAAACATCTGCTAATGTTTTCTTCATACTTGGCTGTTTGTCCAATTCATTGCCGAACCTCGTAACCCTCACAGGCCTCAGGCTCTTGCGTAACAACTTTCATAGAGAACCTTGAAATTGACCACGCTTTTTTTAGTGCGACTGTGTGTGTCGGTTCTGTTTATTTCCTAGTGTTCGAGCGGTTTCCTCATCTGTTCTGGAAACCCGGTGGTAAATATAACTGTAGGAAGAACGTCAGCTCCATGAGACGTCAGAATACTGGCCTACATACCCACCGCAACCGACCCTTTCGGTTCTTACGCAAAAGGAGTTTGTTTAAGATATATAGAAGTTTCCATTATCTCACTGGTTGCCTTAAATACATGTATGCTTGGTTGAGTCTCCTGTTGCACGAATGTTACTTATGTTTGACTTTACTTCTACTGGGCATTAAGGAAATGACGTGAAATTTAAAATTTAATATTTTATTCTTATTTCATTAGCGCTTTCGGCCGCTACACTATTAAGTACTACAATGGCTGTACTTAATAGTACTGCAAAAAAAAAAACATTCCCAAAATCATGTATATGATAGTTTTGCTAAGTAAGCCTAGTGCCTTACACTTTACAATTTCTCTAAATTCACCCATAAGACAATAAAAATAAACAATTTTTAATGCATCAAACCATACCTAAAACTTTTTCCCCCGAAAATTTATCAAACTAATACATCAATCAAATCACAAATTAAAAAACCGTGCCTACTTCTCATTCAAACTAATACACAAATGCAAAAAACCGTGTATATGTATATATACTGTATATGTGGTAACTACAATAAACTAAAACATTCCTTACGAAATTTCTCTGTATTTATCAATTACTTAATTAGAGTCTGCTATATAAAATCATGCATAGCACTCATTCTCTATTAATATACTAAATGAATAAATATATCACACACTAATTAAAACTTATATTTATTAAAACAATATTAAATAAATAGTTAAAATAGTACATGGTCAACAATTGAAATAACGTTCAACTAAATAAAACATGGGACAAACGCATTAACGTGGCAACATTTAACTTAACGTTGCTTAAATTTATTGTTTCACACTCACTATTCAGATTGATCTATTTATTTAATTTGATAAATCAATGGGGGAGAAAGTTATAGCCATAGTTGCATTATAAATTGCCTATTTTTTATTTTAATTGGTTTATGGGCGAATTTTGAATTTGAACGCATTGTAAAACGTAATGGTTTAGTCTTTAAAAACTGCCACATATGTTATATGTATATATATGATTGTGAGAAAGTTTTGTTTTTGCAGTACTTGATAGTTGCCAAAAACGGTAGTGGAATAAAAAAAAAAAAAACACACGTGAAAATCCAAAATTTTATGTTATTTTTTTTAATATCTTAACCCGCAAACAACAATCAACCATAAAAACAAAATCTATCTGGCACGTTAGAACAGAGTTTGTTCCTCTTTGGAATTGTTTGCTTCGGGATGTTTACATGAGAACGCACGTGTATTGGGTAATGGATGTTGAAACCATTGATGTGTACTCGGAAGAAACAAGAAATGTCACCCTTTGTGAAGAAAAAAAATTCAAAAGTTCCTAATTTAATTCAAAACAATTTGAATAGTACATAATAGATTATTCCACCAATGAAAATAAAAAATAAATATTGAAAAAACATACACTAAAGCTAGGCTCAAATTCATCCCACAATTCAATTTAGGCAATAGTAAATCTAAATGTTCCCAGGCTGTTAAGTTTCCATTTTTTAGAAAACTAGAGGAGGAGCAATAGTAATTTATTCTTCCAGTTGCAAAGGAGACTCGTAAAAGATAAGTTAGTAGTTTATCCTTAAGGGCCACTGGAATCAATCTTTCATTCTTTTGTTTCAGTTTTCCAACATATTTTTATTTTATAGAAGTCTTAGTTTTAAGATAAAGGCGTTCTAACAATTAAATTAAATGAACTGATCTACATAAAATATAACGATATTTAATACGAACAAAAATAATACATATGATGCTACGTCCAGAAAAAGTTGAAACCAGAATCATCTTTGTAGTGTCATAGAGCTAGCTCGTCGAGGTTTCCACATTTAATAAGTTGGTGACTAAAATGACTAGCGGAGTTAATGTAATTGACTCAAAGTCGACCAAAATTGTCATTTCCTGTTTTATGTACTTATCAGCATTTCCGTGTTACAAGGTCTTCGTCACATGAGAGCTTTTGCGTCATTCTTTGACCAACCAGGAGTGAAGTTACAGTTATAGTTTTTTTTTTTACCTGAATTACTTTTAGGTCAAAAGACACAACAAGTTCGCTGGTTGGTGAGAAATAAAACATAAAAAATTATATCATATATATGTTATGACGTGAGTTATTGATTATCCCGAACTTAGAGAGACCATTATTTGACAAAGCGGTGTTGCCAAACTATGTTAGGTTGCTACAACACTTCGTGTTGATATTGGTTGCCTAAATCATTGTTTGAAATCAATATTATGTCAGTTTGAGAGAAGCCATGAATAAAATATTATGCATATTCGAAAATATTTCGGAGGCAGGCCATTCCGTAAAATATTCATGTTTACTTTGAAAAGTGAGAAATAATATCAATTTATCTTCGCTCACTATATTGAATTCAAGGGCGGGATGGGACGCATTCAATCCATTCGCTGAAAAGGTCTGAGTACACCATTAAAATTTAATGGCTAGGCGAAAAAAAAAACTCTTAATTCAGCAGCTTGAAACGGATTGCCAGTCGAGAATTGCGAGTGTTCACTAAATATAATTCTACTTAACTGGCTCACGGTCTGAAAAAGTAAAAGCTATGTATTTTATTTCAAATCTGCAAGTCCATTATAGTACTGAAAAATAAAAATACGATTCTACAGAAGTTTTATAATTTGTTTTTCTAATAACTATTTTACAAATGCCAGACGCGATTAATTCCTATCATTTTGATTTTCAAGTGCCCTTAGAGTGGTCAATTTAATCACCATAGAGCTCCTGTACATCTAGCGTATGTGGGTGAGAGGTATGAAACTTCATACATACTCGTGTTTGCCTCCTTCCCTTGGCAAGACATGATTCCAAAGACTTGTCATCTGCGGGAGCACTTACAATCAAAATTTTCCCGCCATGGTTTGTAATTTAAAACACAACCATCCCACTCAATGTCTTAGTGGGCATCCATCACAATTGTGAAAAATTAAACACATAGCCTTCTAAGGCTCTAGATGTTATTAAAAATTTAATAGAAGTTAGTGGTGTTACTATTGTTGCAATTATTCCTATTAGAAGGCAGTCATGAATGAAACACTTTCTAAGATGACGGTATACAAATTGTGAATGGGCATTGTCCGCTGATGGCTTACTTCCACAAACGGTGGTCTGGTTAGCAAGTACAATGAGCGAGCATGCAAGTAGGTTTCGGGGTTGGTGATAAGCAGCCTGGGGATTCCAGCTCGTGCACCGTCATAGGCCGGTATGTTGGGCGAGTCTTCGCTGTGCAACGGGATCTGTCTGCACAGCAGACGAGGAGCTGCCCAGAGCTACTGAGTATCAATATTCACCAACGAGTCTCTAAATCAGAAGGGGTGGGTATCATGATGATGCGTAAAGTTCGTGATTATTCCACAAATTTTTTTTTTTTTTTCCTTAGCTCTCGACTGGAAATATAGGATGAAGGAAAAATAAAGGAAATTATTTGGGATGATGGGTGCCTTTCACTAAGGGGAGTCCCATTCGAAGGTAGTATGAGAAGAATATGAGGTGTGGAATGCCTAAAAGAGGCGGGTGGATTCGGGAAGGTAGTGAGAGTCTACCTATGGTGGCCACATAATACAATAAACATAATGGTTCACAAGAAGATGGAAGAATCTACTTCGATAGGAAGGAGCAGAAGGAGAAAGAAGCAGCATTTACAATAATTATAAATAGTAGATATAGTCTCACCTTTTTTTCAGAGTTGGGAATTTTCTAATACTAATATTTTGATCCGTAAATTCAATGACCAAGATTCCAAGTTTGATTGACAGAAAACGGGCTGAGCCCTGCATATCTCTATGCCTATTTTATCTCAGAAACTGTAAAGGTCTGCTGGACCAGCCTGTTTATTCACGAGTAAATTACTAATTTAACCGTTTTCTAATTTATAATAGATCAAAAAAATGTTATATATATAATATTGTCCCCCCAATTCATACAGTCTGTTGATGTCAGTAAATAGCTACTATAACTTACAAATCGAAAGAGCTTACAGCCATTACTAAACACTACTCCATTGAATGCATATCCCGGCCACTCCAGTTAGTGTTTCCGATAGCTATAGACATAATTCTCAAATTAGTCTCTTCATTACAACATAGAAACCCTGAGAAATATCACTGTAGAAAATACAAAGAAAAATATAATTTACCCCGAAATGATCAACAGGAAAACACGAAGTATGTTTAAGTCATTAAATACGTGTATATTTTCTGCTTCATGAAACTTTATTAATTTAAATATCTTTGAATCCCTTTTTCCATAAATACTAAAAAACGATTAGTCTTAACCAAGCCACACTAAGCGTAGTTTGAGTTGATGTTAGATATAAGCATAAAATGAGAGGCTGAGTGAAACATTTGATGGGAATTCAGTACGCACTGGAAGATGGCATACAAGACAAGATAGTCCCGAGCTTAGAAATTAGTTGAACCTCTATATAGGGTCGGGCATTAGACCAGCAATAATTTAACCCTCTGTTCCGAGACATGACACCCCCACCGCTACCGGCAAGATGGCAACTCTCAAGATCTGGTTAATTAGACCAAATGGTGGACATCTCAGCACTTGGCTCACCAACAACAAGCCTCTAACGGGCACCCATCACTGCTATTCAACTAAATAAGACTGCACTACATGCCTAGAGGGACTCTAGGCCCAGCCACCAGTGGACTCTCACCACTGTACCGCAACAATCAACCTCTACGGAGGCTTCCCACACTCCTTGATTTCCTCACACCACCTTGAAGGAGGTACTCCTAGTACAAGGATCCGCTCAACCCAAATATTCCTTTATTTTCCCCTCATCCTTGATCTAATAATAGAAGAGCTAAGAAAAACAAAACAGAAATAATTCAAAATTTTAATGTTTAAATCTAACTTAGAAATTGTAATTTGATTAAGTATTATTAAATCATTCTTCTCACCTTTAGAAACCTTAAAGCATTTGATTACCTTATCATTAAGTGATATTTTTTTAGTATGTTAAAATGTTATTTTTACGATATTGAAGAAAAGCTAAACTTATACAAAGAGTAGCTCCCATGAAAGGTGTAATTTATACTCAAGAACTGTAGAACAAATGAACTGTTGAAGAAAAAGTTCTCTTATATAACATTTATGGAAAAGAATATTTATGTTGTACTAATGAGTACAAATGAGTCTCATTTAACCAAAATCTATTTTCAAAATAAATAATACTATTTTCATATTAAATCTCTATAATTATTACCAGATACCTTTCATTGTCATAATATTACAATCTGCCCTATTGAGCAATAAGCAATTATGATCATTGACCTTTACAAATTCACACTGCCCAAAGGTCTCTCAAATCCGCATGGTTGTCACCACTCTCGTATGCAAAACAGGAAGTGGAGGCTTGGCTGTTGGGATCGAACATCAAGCCTGTGCCATACTTTCAATCAAAAGCCCTGAGAACAACAGTTAATTCCACTTATTCCGTCAACAACAAAACCCTTGATAGGGATCCTATCACACCCTACATCCTTGAGCGCATCCCTTTTAAGTACACCAAATCCCACCAAAACCCAAATCCCATCTCTCTGATCCCCCACGCTCCTCTAGCAGCGCCCAATCGGATATAACAGCGCGACCGGCTCTGGACATGATTGCAGAAACTGCCCCATTGCTAGAACTCACTGTCATGTATTTTAGTAGGGCACTAGGCCACTTCCATTTTATTCTCCGAGGAGCTTTATAGGGATGTGCGGTCGTGTGTCATGACTGCGATAGGGGATTGGGGGTTTTTGGATAGGTTTTGATGGTTGAACTTACTAGGGATGATGAGCTCAAGGATGTAAGGTATATTATGATCGTTATGAAGGGTTGTGTTGCTAACGTAATAAGGGAATAAACCATTGTTCTCTGATTGATTGAACTGTTTATTGCAAGAATTGAATATGCTCGATGTTCCACTTTTTTTAGTCTCCCATAGCTCTTGTTCGTATGTCCAGATTAGCTTTAGTATAACATTGTAAATTAGTAATTTAGTTTCTATTGATAGACGGGTTGTCCTCAGAAGTGCAAAGTACAGTTGAACATCCAGTACAGAAACCATCTTTCCTTTTTAGCCTTGTGTATGGGGTCGATATCGATCTTCTCTCAAGATAAAAGCCTAGATAACGTGCTGTCCTGCATAAAGGAAGATCGATGGAATTGAAAATAAAATTGAGGGCATAAATAGTAAATAATGTTATAATAATAAATAAAACAAAATGTTGAACTTTTGAGAAAAATCGAAATATTTATTGAGCAGACAGTAGACGATTAGACATATATCACAGCATTAAAAAAGCTTTTCGTGAATTAAGGCTCAAACCTAAGGCGTCAAAGTGCACGCCAGGGTGAAAAAAAACAGCTCCTGCCTTTTTTATGGATGTCATAACCAATCAAGACATGTCTACGTATCTTCATTCTTCTACGTTACAATACGATGACATTTAACAAATAAAATTATTGGATGATAATTATTAAATGCTTTGAAATATATTACAAGCCGGGCGTTAAAAATTCAACGTGTTATTTTACTGCTCACTCCGTATAAGGAATGATTCACATTTGAAATTTGTATACACACTACATGTTCCCGATGCCAATTGCAGATTATACGTCACAACGACTTATATGACAGCTTGAAAAGTCGATAATAACTAATTATTATTTGATGTATATAACAAAGCTTTCATTTGCGGTTATATTGGTTTAGGCAGCTGCCCCTCTTTGGTTGGCTGTTTAGGATTCGGGTTTAAAATAGCAATGAATGTGAATGATTTTAGTATATTCTGGCCTTATTGTTTATTTATTTTTTTCGTGGAATTCATCATTCCAAGTGTGCTTTTCATTTCTATTTAATTCCCTGAAAGCATTCATCACCTTCCAGAAGAGCTTTTGTTTTTGCTGCTTCAGTAAATATATATATTGTGTATGTTGTATATTGAAAGTATAATCAAATAGAAAACCTTCAAGAAGTTCAACAGCTGCAGTTACTCTCTCAGTTGCAATATGTATTGGTTACGACAAGCCAGTCGATTTTACATCAAGTAACCTTGTTTTATAAACTCAGCTTATTTAATTTATTCAAAAAATAAAACGTCTCGTCTCTCCTCAAAGTTTTTTTGGCAAAGCGGCTGTAAAACAATCATTCCAAAAATAATGTGAAAACCAAATTACTGATAACAGATTACTAATCATAAATTGTTAACTAATTATAAAAGATAAAAAGTTAAACGAATAGGAAATGAAGAGGTTTATAGTAGGATGGGATATCATATCTAAGTCACTATAAAATTTATATGACCTAGTTAAGGAGTTCATTTTGCAATATAGCTAATCAATTTACAACTAGAAAAAAAACTAGATATTTTAAAAGTGAGTCGGTGAGCACCGAGTCTAAGTCCCTAGCTCAATCTCTTACTGTGGTTATCATTAGATAACAGGCGTATTCGCAGAACAAGGAGGTGACTATTAAAGGAGGATTAAATACTTCTAATATCTGAAAACTTCACTAAAATCTAATTGGTTCAGAGAGTACACGACGTGTTGCTTAGGTGAATTTTTCAATAGCTCTACATTCTACTTATCTCTATCTATATCTATGTATGACTACTTTCTGACATCATAACCAGAAAGTTATAAAAGTGCTATTCCCAGAGGGTCCTGATGGGGTCCCCTTGATACCTGAGAAAGTCATAAACACAATATTAAGATGATTTATTCTGAAAGTTCACCCTCTTAAAATTAACTAAATTCTAATAAATATACTTTTAGCTATACATATTAAAATTTATATGGTTTTGTCCTAAAAAGTATTTGCGCCCTCCTGACCATGAATAGGAACTCAATGACGGGAGTAATAATGTAAAAATAAATTGTTAATTTATGATTGCTGGTAAGCATTTATGGATGTAGGCATAGTACTTGTTGGCTATCTTGTTATATTATCATAAGCTCACTGCAAAATGAGGTAACATAGTGTGCAATTTTTTCGATCGGTGTGAGATTATTAAATGCTTTATAGTGATTAATTATTCCTCACCAATTACTAATTTTCGCTAATAAAACCACGGTAGATCATCAGTGTAGGTATCTGTAATTTTAGCCTCAGATTTGGAGCACCAAGCACAACAATGTTCCTGAGTTAAAAGTATATTTCATGTGTAGCGTGTACGTTTTGGCTCCATCGCCCCGTTTTTTTTTTGTTTTTTTTAGCCCGTAGGGGTAGGGGTAGCCCTTAGGTTCCTGTTCAACCCCCACTCCCGAATAAAAACGCCACAAAATAAAAGAGCTGCCAGCCACCCCCACAGCTGGACCGTGGCCAGATGACTGGGCAATTATAGTCGTTTTCCCTCCGGCGGATGCCCCAAGGCCGAGACTATCGCTTAGATCTTCGCGTGTGACTGAATGAGCAACACACCTCTTGAGGGTGTGCCCAAACCGATGTTTGCTCCGATAATATTAGCGATTCACTGTTTGGACGGTTTTGTTCCAAATGGGGCTCATTTGCATATCCCTCTCTTTGTTTCCTCTGAGGTCGTGCAAACTTGGTCTTATCGATCATTCATGATTGATAATCTAAGCCTATACTATAAGGGATCTAAGTCTCACAATTCAAATAGCAATTTGAAAACCATATGTATTGAAACATTTCATATTTTCATATTCTCTGCCGTAATACAGGCAAACTAGTTCTTGGTAACTTAAATTATAAAGATCGCATGGTGTCCTCACTGTCACCCTCCGCGTTCACCATAATATGTTGGTTATAGCCATTGTGAGTGTTTTGCCAAGGAGGCAAAAAGGAGGCAGCATGAGCGCCAAGGTTTCCAAGCAAGGAGCGCTAAGACAGGCTGAAGCAACCTGTAACCAGATCAGTGAGAGGTTGGGGAGACTCAATATCTCTGTAAACGTGGGTAAGACTGACTGCATAATTTTCTCTTTCCAAAAGGGAAAAAGCCCGCTACCTACTAGTTACATAGTAGGAATGGAGGAAACTTCACCTGCCAACGACCTAGTATATCTGGGAATTAAAATGGACAGACACCTCCATTTTAGTAACCAATTTACGAAGAAGTTGAAGTATACTCGCACGAAGTCTTACCGGATTGCGCATTCATTGACTTCACCCAATCTATCACTGCTACTCAAGCTGTTGATCTACAAGAGCATACTCAGGCCTACTCTGATGTATGGTGCACCGCTTTTTCGTTATCTGACGTATACGACAGCTAAGAAACTCCAACAATTCCAAAACGGTATACTGATGAAAGTGGTCAGAGGCACTCAGAGGTTCGAGTTGCGGAGCAACAGTGAGCTTCACGATATCTTTGACATATCAAATTGTTCGACTCCCTGCAATACTTGACAAACCTGGTGTTTAACACGATAGCCCCCGCTCCGTACCCCCATCGATGACAGGACGCTGTCGCGGCTGGAACGCTTTAGTCTTAGGTTCTAGGTTTAGGTTTTAGTTTGCAAGTTTTTCTCCCACATTTTCAAACTGAAGGTGAGCCCCATCACCTAGCATTATATTCATTTCATTTTTAACCACAACCTGTATTGTTGAGTAACCCAACCTCCTTCAAATGCATCTGCGCATAGCAGAAAGAGGAGAAATTATTTTGTGATTGATTTTGTCATATTTTCACATTGTATATTTTTAAAGGGGTTAAGAAGTAAAAAAACAAAACAAGGAGGATTAATATTTGGAATATCCTCACTCCTGCAGGTCTACTTCCGTTAGTAAGCCACGCAACTGGAGATTAAGGAACTGCCAGGTTTGAGTCCTAATCCCACGAGTATATTTTCATTTTGGCTAATAATTATTAATAATAGTGTAATAGTGGGATCTATACAAAAACACAAATGGATTCTCTCCTCTTTTTACGCTAAACAGTAGAACAACTTTAATTGTTATACTTCAGTGGCAATCATTAAGCTATGAAAATTGTTGGTAAGCCCACAGAGGCTCTACATTCATTATGTACTCAAGTACTGAGTCTTCTTTCTTTTATCAATCTTCGTGCTTATAGCACTCCAAAAAATTATATAATTGATGAACTGAAATTCCCGATGTAAATTTAACACCATTCTACATATTTTTGTTAGGATATTACAACAGGAAGCTTGCAAAAGAATAATATGAGAGCGTCCATGTATTCCAAGGTATGGTACTGCATCATTTAAAAGTTTATGTAAATACGACTTGTAGAAGCGTATAAGTATTCATAATTAATGCTGCTCATTGATTATTTAAGCAAAAAGGAAACTACTACAGATTATTACTGAGTTATCCCTGGAATAAGAATTATTCAGATTTCTGATGCCATTATTACAGTTATTACTCAACACCTGCTGACAAAACTCCCGAAGTAAAGTAATTATCTAGACAAAGTGTCCTGTAACTACTTGAAGAGGTAATAACGCCTTCAAGCGAAGTTCGGTATCTTCACTTGAACTAGTCACCTGGACTTAAGTTCCTCCCAGAGTGAAGTCTCAGCCCAACTGCTGCCCTAAAACCTATCAACTGACAAACTACCCTCCCAGCAAACTCCAACTGTCCTCCAGGAATCGACTCTACTTTATAACCCTTCACGATTTTATAGGCTCCACATTTCAAAGGTCCATTCTGTAATAATTTAACATTCAAAAGAGTGATTTTTTTTTGAGGTATTCCTTTTATTAAATGACCTAATCAGAACACTGAGGCGAAACGATATCTTGTTGCGAAACTATTGTATCACAACTCATTACACTCTGGTTTATTCTCCTACCTTTCTGATCGAAGATACCACCGAGCTCATTACCGCTTCCATCACCCGATGAACATAATGTAATGATTACCAGAGGGGCGTTCATTGAGGCGTGCAATTACAACTCGCGTGAAAGAATGTTCATTTGCGAACGTTTCAAAAGTAGATTTTCGCACGCCTCTCTAGCGTAGAACGGTCGTACACTGGGATCCGTTCACCGGTACTATGTCAGGAACATATGGTTTCCTCGAGGCATTGGCCTCGTGACCTTTTTGCTTCTTATGGTCTCAGGACCATGTGTAGAGAACCCTTGTACTAATTTTTTCTATTATTTTTTTTCAGTCAAACTCGTGTTAATGGTGTCGTTTAATTATTAATATGGTATTATGATATCTTATCTATTTTTGGTATCTATTGGAATTCTTTTACGAAATTTCAGTATTTATAACGAGCTCACAACCAATTTTCAATATAGATCTGTTTGATTTTTTCGAGATTTGGGAAAAAAATACTCAGGACATTTTTAAGCATTTGCGAAAGCTCTGAATATATGGCGATGCCGGAGAGTCAGTCTTTGAAATCAACCTAGATACAAAAGGATATGCTTCACTTTAGAACAAGTACTGTGAGTTTTAATTTTAAGTGTGTAATCCAAAAACTCATTAAGTTCCTTGTGGTCATAACTATGATTCTCAGTTCTTCTTTTGTCTATCAACCATGAGGATTTGGAGGACACCCGGCTGTTTGTAAATACTGTATCAATGAGTGAGTGAATGAAAATTGTAAATAAGGCATGAATGAGAACATTGATTACAATTACTTATTGCAGATTTTAATTTTCTTATGACCAATATCAATTATAAAATATAATAAAGTTTTTGAAATATTTTTCTTTCTTCAAAAAACATTGCAAACATTCAAGAGAAAAACCAACCATTGAAATGTATGTATATAAAAGTTAAAAATGTCGAATCATAGGCTTGTTCAATAACTGAAACAGTATGTATGTATATATTAAATAGTAAGCACTCAGGCAATTTAGTGAATAATACTGAAAATACCATGTCCTTCATTTGTATCATTAACGTTTATTTTGTATTTAGGACAACATAGGAAAATCATAGTTAGTTTGTAGTTTATTTATGCGGGCCTTTCCCGGATGTACTGCAATACCGGGTTGTCCCGAAACAGAAGTGCTCTAGAACATTGCATACGCGAAGATAAGCTAAATTTTTTATTTTTGTTAGCTTGTAAGACTTTGACCCACATATCTGATGCATTACAAGGAGTCCATTTTTGAAATGCAATTTTAGTATTTTTTTGTTCAATGGTGTTCTGAAAGAACCAAAAAAAAACTCTTCAATTTCAAAAAAATCATTTTAATATATTGAGGATCCCAATGGGAGTCGTACCGGAGCTTAAGAACAACAATTTGTTACCGTTCTTGTAAAAGGTATAAAATTTAGTTGAATTTCGTATTACAAGTTGAAGCTATTATATACTTGACAATTCAATGGAATACCCTCGCCCTGGTGTTACGAAGTGAGAGGATGGCTCACCTATGTTCGACGAGTCGGGAGTTAAGTACTAGGGTGGGGTAAGTAAGTGGAAGTTATGGCCGCCGCAGAAGCCGGGGAACTTAAATGTGATCACTATATCGCGTGCTGGCCAGCCGGCTCACCATGAGTCATCCGTATCTCGGCCAGCTATCGGCTTCAACTTTATATCATGAGCTTTATATTTAGGGCCTAAGGAATTATGTTGCGCCCTTGCAGCCAATCATATAACGTTTATACCCTTATAAAGTTTCCTCTGCCTCTCCTCCCTTTTAAAAGAATATCAACGGAAAGGGAGTCAGCCCCTACTTTATCGTTAATACACTAGAACAAGAAAGTTATCCATAACCACTTAAAGATTCATTTTACAGTTATTTAAAACTAACATTTATCCATTGATAACTTAAAAAAAATATATTTATTACGATAAAATTAGAATATACCTTATCAGGCAATGAGTTTTTATAAACCATATTCTCATTCATACCATATTTACAGCTCTGCATTCACTCTCTCATTCATACAGTATTTACAAACAACCCAGATATTTTCCAAATCCACATGGTTGTCCCCTCTCTCGCATGTGAAAGAGTCTTGAGAGGTCCCCCACGATCCTCCACTCCATCAGCCTGTGAATATCATGACCCAAAAGAGCCAGTGTGGAGGCTAACCAAGAGCGCGAGAGCCACAGACGCTCAGAACATGATTAGAAAATCTGGACATTGCCAGAACTCCCTCTGTCACTTATTTATAGCAGGTCACAAGGCCACTGCCACTTTAGTTTCCGAGGGGGATCATAGGAATGACTGAGCAAGGGGATTAGGGTAGTTGGGTAGGTTCCGACGGAATTTCATGAACTTGGAAGAGATGAGTTCAAGAATCTTGCGTATATTACGATCGTTGTGAAGGGAAGTTACCCTTAAAAAATTTCAAAAACAAATCCCACTACATACCCAATCTTGAATAAAAACTACATTAACACATAAACTATTTCTAACTAATTTAAACTTAAAATCAATATAGCTAAACTAAAGCATACTCTTTATACTTTATATATATATATATGTTATATATTTATAAGAGAAAAGTGTCAATATTTTTCTTGTTTTTGCAAAGGACAAAGAAAAATATTGACACTTTTCTCTTATACAATGCCAACATATAAGTAACACGCCAACATCCTCATGTAATGTTCTGATTTTGGAGTTTCGAGGGGAATCAGTTACCAAACTTAAAAACTTGTTTTGAGTTATCCTGTATTGAGATTTTCCCGGTTGAGACTCGACTTTTTCGAGAAAAATCAGTTATGTATACGGTTCAAAATTAGGGATTTATCAAACAACCTCAAATCCTTGTAAATCGGACAAATTAACATTAAATGAATTATAAAAATGTAGTAATAATAATAATTTTAAGACAAAATTAAGTCTACTCCATTATTTATAAATTTGTAAGGAGCACTTTAAAAGTTTTCCATCGGATAAGTAAATGTCACCAGAAGGGGATTTCCGCTCAATGTATTTTGTTTTTCATGTCTAATAAATAACGTATATACTTGCACTATAATTATCTAAATTTATATTGTTATAATTTAGTAGATATGATAGCTATTTAACTGACAGGTACAAAATGCAAATTGGTTTTTTTATTTCTCCTTCTGTAGTTTAATAGCTTTATTAATGTTTTTATATCAGTTAAAGCAATTACCAAACCTTGGTCACTGGCAACTTCCTCGTTAAAGGCGAACTGCTACTAACTGAAAAAGAAACTTTGTGTTTGTATGTATTTTTTTTTGGATTTTTTTCATATCCAATTACACCCACTAATGAATCTCTTTATTCCTTGCTTTGAGCTGGCTGAAAGAGTAGATTGAGGTTTGTTTGCTTTTAATTTGCAGAGTTTTTTTTTGTTTATGTTGGCAACGTCAGCTTGTCTATACCACCTCTTGAAATTTGAATAAATTTTCCGGACGATAACGACTGATTAAGTTTTACGGTAGCATTAAGGACTTTCGGTTATGAATTTTTTCAAATTTTTTTTAATGATATCATAAATGTACAACGTTGTGTATTAGTGACCACCCATTGCTCAATTACATTTCTGCTGAATGAATTTCATATCCTATCGAAGTTTAGCCTGTAATAGAATAACTGGCATCCATTCTGAAGCTCTTGCAGATTGAAATTATTTATTGGGTTGCTTGCTAATTTAAAACTACAAAGGTATGCATTGTTTTTTTAACTTAATAATAAAATCAAACAGCAGTGGCATCGTGACCTGCTATAAATGCGTAACACTGGGAGTCTTGGCAATGGCCAGTTTCTCTAATCATGTCCTGAGCGTTTGTGGCTCTCACGCTCTTCGTCAGCCGCCACTGGCTCGTATCCGGAGACGCAGCGGACGGAGGAGTGTGGGGAACTTCCCAAGACTCCGCTTCCTCTTTCGCATGCGAGGGAGGTGACAACCATGTAATTTGGGAGGTCTCTGGGCTGTTTGCAAATACTGTATGAATGAGCGAGTGAATGAAAATTGTAAATATGGTATGAATGAGAACATTTATCACAATTACTTAATGCCTAATAAGGTAAATTGTAATTTTAGCACAATAAAGAAGTTTCTATAATTTTTGTTAATAATACAATTTGTATTTTTTGTCGTAATCTGTGTTTGGGGATAGTATCATCCCTATCGGGTCATACGATTTGTACAAACTCCATAGTAATTGACTTTAGGGACAAACGTCGTCCAAGGATTTTTTATTTTAGGTTTGTCGGCTAATGTTTCAGAGGACAAAATACATTCCAAAACATGATACAACTTATTTGTTTATAATTAAATCCACTCACTTTAGACTCTGGTGAACGTTTTCTACACCATCAACCCCCAAGGGCCCTGATGCTCACTGACATCTAAAAAGTCTCCTTCAGCCAGGAACGCTTCGTTCCCTAAGAGGCCTAAAAACTTTAAGCCCCCTTTACGAAATTTAGAGGGGTAAATTGTTGAATATAGCTGCTATAACTAATTAATAATGCATTAAGGGACTTAATACCTTCCGCCTTCGCCACAAATGAGCCATTCATGAACTTTTTAACAGAGAGTTAAATACTTTATTACTGTCTCTAGTCTCCTTTCTGTATGAGCCAGTCGCGGTTATATCAGCATCAACATTAGCACGATTTTAATTTTAATTTTATTACATTATTACAATTAATATTTCTTTATCACAGAGAAAAACAACAATTTTTCAAACAATCTTCAACACATTCCCAGTTTTATGATAATAAATGTTTATTCATTTTACCTTATGCTAATAACTGGTCATATGATCATATAATCATGGAGCTTTTTATTATTATTTTAAAGGAAATGAATCTTTTGTTTGAAATTAAATCGATGTACGATTAATAAGTAATCACCCGGAAGTATATGATATTGCTATTTAATAGTTAATTTTAAGGAGTCAAATGATTTTGTTTGTCTAAATGACGTCTGGTGATGCCTCCGGTATACTAGATGTTGATCCGCTGGTGACGTAATGGAGAACCAGGCTGTGTCAGCTCGTACTGGCAAGACTGTGCCCTGGCTTTTTTATTACTCGGTGACTTCAGGTATAAGAAATAGCTGAAATAAAAGTAAAAAACATAAAATTGATTTTGGCGATGAAAAAAAAAAAGTTAACAAGCTCAATCTAGTAGACAAGGGAATTCAGTACTCTACTTGACGAAAGGAAACCAAAATAAAGTTTTAATGATTATCTAGACCTTACTGATAAAACGAAAAATTTTATTTTTGAATTTCACTTATACTATAATTCTACTCCAACTTTTACTGTGTATTTAAAAAAAATAACAATAATAAAAAATAAAAAAAAGTCATAGTGATAATCTCTATCAGCTATTAATATATAGTCACTACGAGTCCAACACCATCTCTAATTAATAGTGGTCCTAATTAATGCGTATGAAATTTAATGAGTTATTCGCTGTTATAACAAATAAATTAGGTTCTTCCTTAAATGAAGGGGATGAATGAATTTCTCCTTTCGTTCCCATACACACATAAAACCAATTAACACCTTCAGAAAAAAACAAAAAAAACAGAGCACATTTTAACCTTTGATTCGAGCTCACTGGTGAGATGAACCCCTTGCGATAACAACGCCTACACACTATGATTATTTTGTTTTTTACGTGTCTTTTTTTTTTTTATTATTGTTATTCAATTATCAGCGGTGCGGCGATAAGGTAGTACCGATAAGGCCTATCCCGGCATGCCCCGAAACTTTATCTCCCCGAACCCATTATTCAGACCCTTAACAGTTGGCCAATTGATTCTGCATTGAAAACCCTTATCAATGGAGTTCATTCACTTAGCCAAGAAATTCGAAGTATAGTTATATATATATATATATATATATATATATATATAAACAACATACTAATAATCGTTAGGTTCAATCTACTATATAATGAATGTAATATATTATTCAATATAATGAACCCTCTGGAGTCATTATTATTAACGAAAAAATCTATTTACAGGGCCGGAAAACTTAATTGTTAGCCTTGTTGCGACTGTTAGTCTGGGTCCCTTGCTCAAGCTATGGACATGAAGTAATGGAAATTTCATGACATTCTTTTTGGTATAATGAAGACATGGAAAGTAAATTATTAATTAGAACTCTTATATCAGACGATATAAACTAAAGTAACCTCATAAAAATAATGAAGGTCTTAATAATACTATTCAATTACTTTTGCTTAAAAAAATAAATCATTTCTATCAAACTCGGTATAGCATCAAATTTACTTCATGTACGCCTGGATTAATAATATTATGTGTCAGGGTTTATTTGTCTATTGTTAAAAAATGTCCTTTCCCCAAGTGCAGCAACACCCTTGATTATGTAATGCAGCACAATTGACTAATGATAAAAACTAATATATATATATATATAACTACATAATGATAAAATTACAATCTTCATTATTGGGTAATAAGGGAAAAACCATACTAAACCATATTGTTATTGTTTGCGTAGACAATGCGACGGAAGAGGTTTAATGGCCAACGTAAGGGTGGAATTCCTGCCTGTGGAACTTCATTATCACAATTTCAAGAAAAACCTGTCAGTACACCGACATTATGTTTAAAACTAAAATGGAATATATACTAACGAATTTACCAAGATTGCTGTGGTATTCCTCCCTCAGCACTTCATTGTATCACAATGACACACTGTGGCTTGTTTATGTGTTCAGAATCACCAGCAATATCGTAACGATTGAATATTTTTGTTTTCAAGATTTACATCTCAACTAGCAGAGGAAAAAAAATGAGACACGGCTCAAAGGTTCCAAGGCTGCCACAAACTAATTTTAATGAATCTGTAATGGCGAAGTGCCCTCCTCAAGCTGTAAATGTTTTAATGATGGGTTTTCTTCGGAGAATAAACTGGGAGTTTCCACTCCTTAGCTTACAACAGGGGCATCATTATAAACCCTGAGGCCCTTTCATGCCTTGGCGGTATCATTACCTCTATTCGAATTACAGTAATAATGATCATAACCGAAATAAGGTTGCTGGGAACCTTATGATTAAAATCGTTTGACATTCAAAGGAAACGTTTCCTTACCACACATTAACCAAACGAGACAACTTCCACAATTCCTCCGAAACGGATAAGTTCTTTGAATATCCTACTTGATAATCTAAGCATTATTTGTCAGCCATTTCACGTTTTAATGACTTATTTATTATCTTATATTAACATAATTTGTACAAATAAATGTCCTAGTTTCAACCGTGATAATTGTGGCTTTAATATCTACAGTTTATAATTAAAATGATGACTGTTTCGAAAAGTGGATCCTCCTAATTACCAGATTAAAATCATTTCTTATAAATTAAATACATCTATCAAATAACCTTTTAACAGCCGACAATAGAAAGCAAGGATTCTATCTTGTCAATAGATGCTTTTCCTCAATTATTCAGCCAATTCAATTTTTTTTCATTCGTGAAATCCAGGGATTGAGATTAGGCTAAACAAATGAAATATATGTTTTGTTTTCAAAGCACTAGCGAGAGGAGACAATATCAGCAGTGGCTTGGGGCGGTTTCAGATTTTTAGCCCTTTCAATAGGTCAATCAAATTCTTTTATTTGAGCAGATTGTACACATTCTGATAAAATGTAAGAGCATTTACTTGTTTATTTGTCTTGTTTTTTTATAACAAAAGACATAAATGACATTGTAAGAAAAGATATCTTCGATTTTTCTATAGAAAGTACCAAAATAACACCATTTTACCACCGTGCGACCTACCTTTCTACCTTTCTGGTGATCACCAATTCAAAATTTTACTTTTCACTGAATTAGCGTGAAAATGACCTAATCTCAATCCCTGGATTTCACGAATGTAAAAAAATTGAATTGGCTGAATAATTGAGGAAAAACATCTATTGACAAGATAGAATCCTTGCTTTCTATTGTCGGTTATTTACATTCGGTTTGTACGTTATTTGATTGTACCAGCATCCTCCTTGCGTTTCCTAGCACAGATTACACTTCTAAATATAAATATTTTCAAATATTTTCTGATTGCTTGTCATTGTTATATTTTGATATCAAAAGCTGTTCCATGGCTTACCAAACTCAGCAGGGCGTGAACAGCTACAGCTTAACCCCACAGTCGGCTTATCAGTGACTAATAACGGCCAGGCTTTCTCCCTGGCTCACTTTCACGGCTCAACGACCGAGTTCCGAGATAACGCCACCGATTCAGTAGCAGGTTCCCTCGTCTAAGTCTCAATTGGTAGCTAAAGTTTTGTTATTGAAAAATACACTCAATAAAGTACAGGTTATCTATTTTCTGCCTGATAATGTGCGTTGTCATAGGCAGCCCAATTAATATATATTGTTATGATTTTTATCTTTCTTGCTATTATTTAATTTTACCTGAGGGTTAAAAGTTCTGTTAATATAAAAAGATAATTCTGGCTAAAAGGAAACTTTTCAATTACAAAACTTTTCTTTAATTTTTCAACAAGCACATCTTTGACGAAACTACAATGGTTTACAAAACAAATTTTTATTATTTTACCTTATTATTTTTATTCCTGACTGGCCAGATTTACTACTTTTCATGTCCCTTTCTTATTGTTTCATAAATTTTCCTTCGTTCTTCGGCGAATTTTCTTTTATTCCTCGTTTGTTTCTATCCTTTGCCATGCGATTAGTAAAAAATCCTTTGTTATCTCTTCAATCGTTTTTCTGAGAGAAAATTATTCTTTCCTTCAATTGTTCTTTTATCCTCAATCACCATTTATCGTAAAAAAAAGTTAAAGTTTCACAACATTTATTATCTTAACTTGAAACTTTGTCTTATGAGATCTAAAAAAAGAACAACTTAAAAGTACTTGTCCTTCTCGCCTTCTTGATCCACGGGTCGTTTACTGCCCTTTTATGCCCGCTCATTTTCATTCCAAACCTTGACTTCCCGCTTATCTGAATTCAAACTAATAAATATATATATATATTTTTGTGAATTTTCGTGATATTGCCTCTGGTTTGAATTCAGATAAGCGGAAAATCAAGGATATATAGGAGTAAATATATATAGTAAATTTAATGGAAATAGCTTTCTTCAACAACTGGGTAGTCAGGTAGTCATTTAGGTGTTCTGTATTCTATCTATACTTCTATTGCAGTGTGTCGTGGGTGGTTTTCCTTTACATTATTGCATGAATTCAATTGCTATAAGAATGGCAAGCATCTTGTTTAAGTATTCCTGATCCAGTTTGTACTTGTCAGCCCAAACCACGTCCGAACCATCAAGTACAACCAAAGCCCACCCGACGTCGGTCTTTCTTGGTGCTATCAGTGCAATTAATCTTTTGAAGCCCAGGATCACATTGTTATATATAACATAAATATTGTATTGCTGCCAGTCTTTACCTTTGCCGATTGCTTTCCCATTTTTGTTCATGTTTATTCATTCATTTATGCAATCCATGGTGATTAAACAATAGAATGGTTAAAGTTGTACTTCAATCGTAAAACATACAGACGTCATTAAATAACTACTGGATTTTTAAAGTTCTAATACATCAGTTTGATCAGATCGCATCGATGAACGGAAAATTCCTCAGTCATAGCAGAATGATTAGAATCGTTAGTGCAATAGAATTGTTTGTTGGGAAACTTGACTTATTGCATCCGACTCTCAATTGGCAACTTGTCCGGCATCGTAATTCAACGACATTCAAGTTAAAATGAAATGGTTGAATTTCTGGAATGAGCGACAATAAAGCCCATCAAATAATAAATCTTTATCATCTCACGCAAACGAATTGTGGCTTTGCATGACCGATCTCCTTACATTATAGGCATATAGGGATAAGCAATCAATCACATTTTTATTTTTCGAATCATTCGATCAAATATAACTTTTTTTTCCCTTAGCTCTCAATTTTTTTAAGATTATAGATAAGGGAAAAATAAAGGGAATTTATTTGGGGTGAGCGGATCCTTTTACCAGGAGCACCTGTCTGAAGGTGGAGTGAGGGAATCAAGGAGTGTGGGAAGCCTCGGTAGAGGTGGAAATGTTGCGGTGCAGTGGTGAGAGTCCACTGAAGGCTGAGCCTAGAGTTTCTTGATAGAATTTCACGAAAAGGAATATGCCATAGTGCCGTGCGCAGGATGTTGTTCTGGAAGCTCTGGGGTCTAGTTATGGTGCTCGTGTGGAGAAAACGGAAAAGCGGAGTTCCAACAAGTAGTGCTGGCCTCAGGACGCTCTGATATATGAGCAGTTTCAGCCTTAAGGCTCATATTAATCAAATATAACAAATTTAATAGTGATTTTTATAGCTCAGAAATTTTTATAGATCGGGTGGGAAAATCTGTGTATTTGTTGGAAAATTAATGTGCTTGCCGGAACTTTAACCGGCTACTAGGGGAATAATTGTTCCTTGTTCACGCGTGTGCGAGGAAGCATTAGTTAGCGCACGCAAATTAATCATAATAAAGTGAAAGATATGAATTTACCTTGTCAATTCATTCTAAGTCAGATTATTTTGGCTTATCAATCCTTACATTTCTTCATATCTGAGCAAGCAATGATTAGGTGGCCTTTGAAAGTCTATCTAATCCATCTAAAATCTATCGGGAGCCCCATCTCCACCCAGGGTGACCTCACCACACGATACACCATTGACATGAACTTTACACACCAATAACAAATATGCTATCGAAAATGTTGTATTTTTAGGTGGCTATGATTTGGTAGATCCGTTCGAGTAAAGTAAATAAGTAGATTAAAGGAAAACCTTTTTTTAATGTACTTGGTTTTATGTTTTTTATTTATGTAAGGGTGGGGAAATCTTCATTTAGTAAAAAAAAACTGTTTATTATGTGCCCCAAAAATAAACTGTTTCTTTCTATGTCCCATAAGTTTTTTTTTTCCACCCATCTCCGCACCCAGAGTCATTGGGATTTACCCCAGATCCCCGTGATGTACCGGCTTCCTAGCCACTAGCTGGACACATTCATTATAAATATTTATAATACTTTAGAAATGAATAAAAAGTAGAAGGCTGTTTGTGTTCAATAAATGTTTTTTCTTTAAAGGACCTGTAGTCGCCGTCATGAAATTAGTCGCTTGGGATGAAGGGGCTACTTGCCTTGATGTAGCCGCATACGGGCTGGCGGGGGATTAATAACTAATTTTCTTATTGCTTGATGATCGGCATTATCGAAGTAAAGGGATCTCTTTGATAAACAAAAGGTTGGACGGTAACTATAGTCTCAGGATAATAAAGATGTTATTATTATTAAAATCACACGTTAATAAATTTTGAGGTTAATTTGAGGTCCTGGTAACCTTCACTCTCTTAGTACATGGGACCACTCAGTGTTCCTTGGACTGAGATCGTATAGAGCCTTCTATGGTTGGATTGAACGCAGTGACAGCTATTAGATTCTCATCGAAGAAGTTTTATTGAACACTCAATCATGATCCATAAACTTAAACAATTGAACCCTTATTGGCAATGATGGTTGGCTATTGCCCTTGGGATTAACTGCCGTGCAAGGACGCTAGGAAGCCTGGATTTGTTCACGCCATTAGTCATTTGTATTATGTAAGCGCGCTTGCCCAAAACAGGCTTTGCAACAAGCACGCCTCATTAGCATAGTTACGTCAAGCAACTTATAAATTATGCTCTATGATATTAATTATTTTGCCACGGATGAGTACCGAGCCTCAAAAATTAATAATCAGAATTCTAACGAATACGAATATCGAAACAGGTTTCGTTCAAACTGTTTTTCTTTATTTCCTATGACGGAGCATAATAATAATACTTACTCTAATTTGTGTCATGTGGTATAGACCAACTGTATGAATAAATAATTCTGTATGTAAACTAAAATTTTGTCATGGGAGTGGCCCTAGTTAAAGTTTGACACATTTTTAAGTCATATCAATGCTATAGTTAAAGCGACTATTTCTTGAATGCCTCTATCAGAATTCATGCTACATCTATCAGATACTAAATGTATGCTATACAAACATATTTGAATATTTAATATAACTTTAAATAATGTAATACTATTTTGACAGTGGCTAATTGTTAAACATATAAATAAAATAAAAGATCATATGTGAATATTACATAACTACTAATGGTACATGAATATTAATTATTAATAATAAAATAAATATACTACGATACAGAAGTAATACTATACAATATGGATTGTAGATCCACTGTAATAATCCCCTCATGTACGTTACATTGATCTACAGTCTTTCGGCTAAAAATGACTTACGCGCTGAATCATTGTTGAACTGACAAAATATTACCGAAATCCCATTCTTGGAGCTTAGTAAAAATAGTTTAAAAGCCATTTTATGTTTCCAATAATGCATTAAACGATTATTTATTTTTTTTGTTTTTTTTTCTTAATTCAATTGTAATCATAATTCTACAAACATAAACAAAAGAAATGATCAAATGTTTAAACTACGATCTAAATATGAAGCCAACCAATAAATTGTTTTCATGGTTGGCAAAATAAACATGGTTAGTATAAATTTTATTTAGGAAGCGAACCTATTAAAAATAAAATAAAAATTGAAAGAGACCGACATTAAGAATCACATTATTTATTTTCACCGTCGCAAATGCCTTTTCCTTCCAACCCACGCCCCATTTTATTGCTGGATTCTATATTTAAAATAGGGCTTTCACAGTTTCATATCAAGCAATATTATTAGCAATTGCTAGTTAATCATATTATTATTATAATTATTTTGCACAAAATAGCGATAAGGATTACAATTATATCCATGACAGTCTTAACGACTTTTTGAGGTTTACATTTTCCGAAGCCAAAACGAAAATCACTTACCCGAAATCGATATTTTAATAAATTTGATTTTGTTCGCTATTTGTAATTTTTAAAGCAAATTCCTAAACTTTTACTAACAATAAAGTGAATCCTCTTTGTAAATATCAGGAGACTGGTGACTATTCAAGACAAATAAAAAAAATAATAAAGTTTACATTTTATGTTAGTATGTATTAAGTATGGTATGAATGATAACATTTATCTCAATTACTTATTGCCTAATAAAAAGGCAGACTGTAATTTTATCTCAATAAAAATTGTTTTAAAAACTTAAAAAAAAAAAGTATGTATTATTCATTTCGAAAAATAAAATTTTCACCTAGCTGCTGATTTCATTAGCTATTTAAAAAAAAATCGGTAATGAAAATAAAAGAATGTGTTTCTTCCTTCAGACAGACATATTTATCATACACCTGAACAGCCATTATCATCAGGATCTGGAATAATAAACAAATCTGTAGGCGGACGAAATTTCTTTTATTAACTCCAACCCACGACCGACCTTAAATTTAAATTATATATCAAACTTATTGTCTCATAAGCTTGGTATTGATTCATTTATTTTTTTTTGGACAATGATGATGTGCAACATCTACTATGAAATTTTAGACTTTAGAGAAAGTATTTAACAGGATTATGAAAGGTTTGAATCCTGTTTAACACGACTCAAATTACTAAGCCGAAGGTTTCCCTTCGATTTTCTCCTAAATATTTTAAGATCTGATGAAACATTCGGATTTTAATTTCTGATTCTTAAAATATATCTGAGTGCATTTGTGATTGATTTATATTCTATAATAAATAACATACCGTCAGAAGACCTTGGACTGAGCCATTCGCTAATAATACCATCCAATTTGATTCAAATATTTTGGAGACGTAAATAAAGCTGATAAATTTCCATATTTTCTTTTTTTTCTGTAAATATGTTTTGCTAGTCTTTGTGGATGTTTGCAATTAGAAATTCATTCCTCGTTAGCCTATCCTTGCAACCTTGATTCATGATTTCAAGGATAAAGAGGGAAAAAAAACCTATTCCGTTGAAAACTTCTCTGTCCTTGGTAGGTTTCATAATAGAGGATATTCTCTTGGCATGCAAGAAAATAAAATAAAAAACATTTTTCCATAAGTTTATACATGGCTATTTTTTTTTAAGTGAAACTAAACATGACAATTATTTTGAACGAGAGGATTTTCAAAATTGAGTTCAAGAAGCACACTTCACAAAATCAAAGTTAGATATATTTTATTGAAATCTATATCGTGATCACAGCCATTAATTGTTTATTATATTATGGTTTTTACTACATACTTAAAATTTTATTTATTTTTTGTTTATTGCGAAATTTCCTCAACAATGCAAAGATCTCCTTAGTATCTCAAAAGTTGTTTTAACATTATCCTTTCTTTCCTTTGTTACAAGCCCAGGAAACTAAGTTTTCCAGAGTTTCCACCTCGTATTTGTGAGAAATGCCATGATGGCTGTACTCTTCTATGGACCAAGTTTTCACCTTCATTTCCGAAAATATACAACATGCTTGTGTGTCTTCTTGTCATTTCCGAACAGCAATAAAGAGTTTAAAAACCAGGAAACGTCAACACATATGAAAAGTCCGAAGCACTTAAAAGTGGATGTCTCCACGTATACTATGACCAAGAAAAGGAAAGTGCTTAAAATATGTCATATTGTTTACATTCACGTGAATACACTAGTATACTGATGCTTGGTCACGCATCATTATTAGTTATTGACAGTCATATGATCTGTATAATTTTTCACGCACGTCTCATTATAGGGCCTCAGAATCAAGTGTTTACTCCCTTTGTTTCGAATTGAGTGCTCATGGAAAGTTTTCAAGCCTCTACAATGACTTATCCTGCCCACAACAAAACAAAATGTATTCTAACGCGAACTGAATGTTAGATCGCTAAAGATTAATTTAAAAATGTGCATTAAGGTCAAAAATTGGGATATTTTATTATCTTTAGTTTGCGTAATGGATAATTTTTTCCTGGAGATTTCCAGCCTCCCTGTCAGATGGCATGAATTATTAATACACAATTTGCATTTATATTGTCCAGTAAGAACTCATTGTACCACCTTCGGTCTAGTGATGACTCTATTCTACCATTCCGATAATGAAAAATCTTGTTTTGTTTTTTTAGAATAATCGGAAAAAACAAGGTTTTGATTATTCACGATTGTTTGTTATGGGTTTCATTTTTGCAAATGGCTGGATGGTATTGGAAAATTAGTTTTATTGATTCCTGGTTTCTTTATTGCTTCATTACCTGGACCAGAACCCCAAGACTTGCACCGAATCGCACTGAACCACGCCCCTCACCCCTCGAAACGATAACCGACAATTGCTTCATAAAATCTTCAGCGAATTTGATTTTCATATTTCAAGGAGGATAGTAAGGATATTTATTATAAGCGGGTGCGTGGTCCTAGATAGGCACGTTGTGAATGGGAGTAAACACTAGGGTGTATGCAAAGCCTTAAAAACTAAAAAGGGGGCTATATTGTGGACTCAAGCGATATTTACTATTAATTTTTTCATATCAATTTACTAGTAAAATTTTTAATAAAAGCAATACTCTTTCTTTCCTCAAGTATTTTGAAAACCTGGCTACTAATTCTGGAGACTATAATTAAATTCCTAATATTTTTTCGGTTAATTCTTTCTGCTTCGTTAGAGAAAAAAAGATAATATTTTTAATATTTACATTTTTTTTTTTATTAAAAAAAGGAAGTATTTATGTCCGTGAGTGTTTAAAAATATAATCAAGTATTATATTTATCAAAAACAAATTCTTATATCTACACGGGAAATTATGGTAAGGAATCTAGCCAACATTTGTACTGGTTTCGCTAAAGAATTTTCTATAGAACAATCACTGCATCCTTGGTATTTTCCCTTCCTTAACTCAGTTGTTCATACTCATGGATCCTCTTTATTCGATTATCTTCACTTTCATTTCTATAAAGTTCTTATGGCTTCAACAAGTATTATCAAACCCCCCAAATCTCTTAAGACGATCGCTTGACAATCATCACACATACCTACAGTCCTCTTCAAAGATTGAAGTGGTAGTGGCTCCAAGATCTTTTATAAAATTTGAATCGCTGGATGTTCTTGCACAATTTCGTATCCCTAGCTTCTGCGTCTCTCACGCTATCTGTGATATTCCACTGCCCCTACGCAAAGACCCCGATGCTTACTTTACCATAGGGGAAGTTACCATCCTGCAGAAGAATCTTCCTGAGAAATAAATTCGTTTTCATATTGAGTGTGACTGTGATACTGTGAGTAAGCCATAAATTAGATCACTTGCCCCATATATAATTACTCATACAGATATTGCTGATTTTTTAACTATTTAAATTTTAACTTTTTTTAAACTATTTTTAATTAATTATTTTAAATCAAAAAGAGAGACTGTATAAAGAGAAACAAAATTAACACTTGGCTCTTAGTTGCCTTATGTTAACGTATTATACACACACTCCAGATTACACATAATATCATGACTTTATTTGTTTTTTTCATAATAAGAGCGTCTATTACCACAAAATGAAAAATACCTGAAATGTTAAAAAAAACAAAAGCAACTAACTTACACGTACAACAGAAGAGAAAAATTCAGTTGTAGAGAAACATTTCTCTTAACCTTACACGTTATTTTTTTTTATTTATTTTTTTTTTCATAGCCCCTTTAAATTTACAGATAATTATAGATCCTCAGGCGAATATATTTACAATTTATTTTGTATTTCCTGTAGCATCACTACATTATATACAGGTTTTGTTATTTTATAGAAATTATATAATGAATAAACAAGTATAATGATATACAATATACGTGACTGGACTAAACTGACTAATAAAGGTGATGGGGCTCACCTTTTTGATCAACCTTAAAACTAACTTACATACTAATTCTTATCCTAATTTTTCCCCGACAGTCTGTTGCTATCGATGCGGGAGAGGTGGTAGGGTCATAGTGTTAAACACTGGGTTTGTCAGGTGCTGCAACGAGTCAAAAAACTTGTGCCTCCGGTGGATAAACTCACCCACCGACGGCGCACCAAGCAACGGTTGCAGGTCAGCGTTCTTCAACCTCTCGAAAGAGGTATGTCGGACCACTTTTCGCATGATCCCATTCTGGAAGTGTTGGAGACATTTGGCTGTATTGTCAGTCAAGTTGGTAAATAGTGGGGCACCGTACAGCAGAGCTGGCTGGAGGACACATTTATATATCATCAATTTGAGACGAAGCGACAGCCATACGTTATAATTTCTAAAATTGTAGATAAATAAAACTTGACTAACAATATACCGTTTGTTCATGTAATGTGTAAGCTGTAATTGTCGGATATGAACCAAACAGACAGATTTAAAAAAAAAAATCACAGTGAAACATGTAATGTATGTTAGAAATATAAAGCTGCGCTGTAGAGGTATATGGTATATGAAAAAAAATTGAAAAATCAGAAACTAACATGGCATACCATTGGTCAATAATCTCTATCCTGGTATAAAAATTGTTCAAATAAAACCATACGAGGTCAGCCTGTCGAATATAGTTAAATAACATTTCCTTATATAACTGGTGACCTAAAAATTAATCCAACCTTTTACTGTACCACTTCATCTTGTTTAGATCTTGACTGACTTCTGAGGTCAAATGTATGTAAAATCATCTGCAATTCGAACTTATTAGCATTCAAAAGTGGTACGCTTATCCTAACCAATCATAAATATATTATAAATAATCTAGTAGTAATCCAAAACATAAAAACCCTTGGGCCAACTTGACTGGAAAATGATTCAACAAAAAGTATCGTTTACTACAAAAGAAAACATTTTCAACATATTTTAATTTTTTTTTTAACGTAATTATTCGTGGTCCGTATTCGTTAATTTACTCGACAGAGCAAATTTCAATGTGAAAAAGTTCAGCCAGTCAAGCGACATTATATCGGCTACAAACCATCGTTCTATCTCTTTCTTAAAATGGTTTATTGGAGGACTCCACGTGTACGATCCACACGTGGACAATCCTTGATCGCTCGCGCATGTAATACGAATGGGTTCGTTTTGCGGAATTATTACATCGCAACAAAGAAAAATTTTATGATTGGTGGTTATCGCATGGACTGTTCTTTTTTTAACAAATTATTCACGTTAAAGTTCTGCGAGCAGTGGGAATCGGGCAGCAACAGTTATGTAATATTCCTTTTTAGCTAAAAATGTGTACTTCAGTCAAGGAAGTTCAACCCTTCCTTTGTATTTGTCCCTCTTTTACAACCCGCCTAGACCTAAACTACCTGCATCCAGGAACCCACATCCAAAACCCAAAACACTTCTCCTTAAACCTTCGTCAAGGAATGTTCTAGTGATGTAATTCATTAATATTTGTATATATACCAGTGTTTTGAATGTTATTCATAATAAAGTTTTCTAAAATACTATCCTCGAACAAGATTATTTAACTGACGATCAATAACGACTTATTATTTGTAATTCCCGAGTATCTGTTTTCCTATATTAAATTTACCATACGTCATACATGAATTATTTCAACATGAAGTTTGCGGTTCTCTCCAGTTGTTGCAGAAATATTATTAAATTATGTTCCTGCTCATCTCAGTTGTCATGGATTCCCATGGGAAATACATAAGTATGGAAAGCAGTACGTAGGGCTATATTAAATATTTGTGGCATTCGTTTCGTATGTTGTTCGAAAATTAAATAAAAGCAATCGCTTGCTCAACAAATTTGTTTTATTGTTCAATTTTCTAATTACGTATTAAGTAAAACTTGCTCATACATGTAAGAAACTAGTTCATTAAAAATAATTTTTAATTGTACAGTTGATCTATTATATAACGAGTATTACTTTTTCGTTACTGCTGTGCCAACGTCTTCACTATGAATAAATAGAATTTCGTCCTTCTCAGACCAGAAAACACAACTACTATTCTATATTTTACCAATAAATCTATGGCGTCAGTGCAGGGATTGAAATAGTTTACGATCCCGAAACGGCAAGCGCTAGTGGCACCGGCTTAGTAGTCCCTGATTGGCCAAAATAAATTGTCATAGGATTAGCTCTTTCTGACGCCCACCCGGGAGTGGTTGGGTCGACGAGACCTCCCCCTGGGGGTGTCCCCGAACTGAATTCCCTGACATTGAGAAGAAAGGTTGAAGGCCGTCTAAATGGAAGTTTTTCGCTACGCCAGAATAAAAATAATCAATGAGCCGTATTGTTAAAGCGGTACTGTTAAAGTTTAAGAGAAAGTTCCAATTACTTAAGAACTCCCATCGAGAGAAGACGAGAGTGCATGAAGCTGTCTATATTGACAACAGCTGAGGTCTCTCACTATCTGTCGAGGTGTCAGTGGTCTCGACGACTCCGGACAAAAGAGACGACCGATCATTGTGACACCGAGTTAAAATCATTCACTTTCACAGCAAAGGACCCTCTTCAGTGTTCTGTTTGACGGCTAAATTCCCTTTGTCAAAATGCGCATCCATTCCCCGAGGCCCGGTGGTGGCATTGTACAGCGGGTTGCCTCACCCATCCTTCGCTAATCCAAGGGCGAGCGAGCGTACCGCCTGTCAACCGCCCGCTAAATCTTTTTTTATTAAAACGTTCTGCCGTTTCGTTACAACAGTCGGGATTTGAAATTTTATTTACTGCCATCGTCTGTTAGTTAATTGATGACAAGGTATTCATAATCCATTCCCGAACGGACCTTGAGCCGTCCGTTTGCAGAAATTATATTACTACTTCTACGGAATAAAAAAAGATCAAGTGCGACGTATCACTTAATTAGGGACTACGGATTACTTAGTTACAACTGTGAAATAGTTCAAAGACTATTCAGTACCAACCCAATGAAGCACTGAAATAAATAATTGAAACAAATTTTGTCAGATCAATTTTTTCATCGTTTTTAAAATTCTTGATCAATCAAAAAGTTTGAAAAAATCAACAAAAGACTAAAATACATTTTCATTTATAATTGAAACAGGAAAAATTATTAACTTTAAATTAAAGAATAAATTAATAAACAAATAATCAGAATCAAGGAGATACAAGTTAATTCTAAAATTTTATAAATAGATACAATCACAATAAAATAAAAATAAATGTTATGAATGGTTAAAATCTCAATCAATTAAAAATAATTTTAAAAAATAACAATAAAAATTAAAATAGTTAAAAACAGCTATAAATAAACCTTAAAAGTTAAAATGTGGCCTAGCATTATAATGTCTAAACATAATGTGGTATTCCTCATAGATTACACCTTAAAGGCTGTCAACCTAAGACGGACCGAGGAGGATTTGGTGTGGGGGCTCTCTTAAGAGGGATGCATTTAGGAGATCTTACTGCTTACTAATATAATTGGATATCTTTTAGTATATTTACATATTTTCTATTTGTTTCATGAGTCCATGTTAGCATACCGGCAAATACTCCAAACAAAACAAAAACTAAAACAGATTTCACACTACTTCACAGCACTTTGAAATGTTGATGCCTTACTCCATAATTTAGAAAAACATTTTTTTTTTTTTTGGGTGGGGTTGACCCCTTCTGATGATTAGGTCATCAAATGGAACTGCCATGTAACATATAATGCATCTTAATATAAACACGAATTGATGTCAACCACAAGTTGCGAATACGGTGTCAGTGACACTTTTAATTGCTTTTCGCAATTGGAGTTTCAAACACAGGAAAAAAAAAACATAAAATATTTATACTATGTGAATATTGGCTTTCAAAAAAAGCTTTCAATTAGTTTTTTTTTTTTTGTCTTTTCATAAGCGGATGTTTGCTGATATTTTTTTGTGATTTCAGATATTTGCGATTTATGATTGGATTTATGATTTGAGGTGGATAAGGTTAATATTTCTTACACAGTTTATGAAACCGTCACTAAAACAGTGAAGATCGTTTTCCTTATAGTGTTTTCTATTCTAAATCATTCAAATACCTTTTTCACATACCAGAGGTTCTGGTTTTCGTATTACAAGAGTTACTTTCTATATAATGTTGATTTAACGATGTTGATATGTAATTTATATTTGCAGAAAGTTTTTCAATACGTATATAATAATGAATAAATATGAATTTAAAAATACTATCATTCACTGGTGTCATTTTATTCTTTGAATTGTGTTCTATGTATGTACATATATGTTTTTTTGTCGGAATCGTAGTCCTGAGGATGTCTGAATAGTTGAACAGTGAACTGTTGATTGAATATTAATAATAAAAGATATTTTGAAGACCCCTAAAGGTTCGTTTTAAAAAACTGATTATAAAATATCATAAAACATAAAGCATACATTCTAAGTTAGAGTACCGTGACCTTTTATTATGTTTATATCGATAACCTACTTAAAATTATATAAAAATATATTTTTATTGCTTCATATTATCTATATTTTCCTAATATCGAATGAGGATTACCTGTATGACATTTGTTGAAATATTTTTTTAAGCTCACTGGATTTGGAATCGAGGAAAAGTTGAAATCATTTCAAAAATAAGTATACAAAAAAATGAAAAACATGAGTAGTAGCTGGAACGTTTATTAAAAATTAAGAATATAATGGAAAATATGCTTAAAACTGTTAAATAACACGTAGCATCCAGGATGAATTAGCCATTACCAATACATGTTCCAAATAAAAAGGCTTAAGATGTGATAAAAACAAACAATAAGGTATAAGAAATTAAATTTATTCATTCTAAAACTGAATCACCACCTTGAAGAATGCTAGTCGTTTCGGAAAATCTGTTAGAGTGCAAAGGCACTCTGGCTTCATTCGCTGTTTCAACTCGATGCTTAAAAATATATTTGGCAAAGCGATCGGTCAATTGTTAAGTACAGTTGTAGTTCGACTAACAATAGAGGACCAATTCACACAAAAATGTGACTATTATTTAGCATTAATATAACCAAGACAAGAATTCCACACAGTCAGCACTAAGGAGCTGTCTACACAATCTAGCCGGACAAAATTCTTTGTACTCAGCAGGAAAATGACCATTTTAATTCAGAAACGTTTTTGTACGCAATTAAAAGATAATTTCACAAGATATCTTACCACGGGAACTATAAAATTGTCATGAATAGGCCAAAAAATTTTTTGCTAAAAACAATGGTTTATTATTTTAATATATACATACAGTTTATCTGAATACTAAATTAATTAATTACTTTACTAAAACTAAATATTTACAAAAAATTATAATGACATATCATTTAATATGTCCGAGTCGCTTTTGTACATGTAAAATACGTGATTAGTATAAACCTAAAATATATATATATATATATATTCAGAAGTGCTCAGAAGTTCCGAGTACGTTATAAGCTTTTTAAAACTTGTATTTTAGTGACCATCATTTCAATTTCAACTCAATTGCAAAAAAATCGACCGGAACGTTTTAAGAATTCCATTTTTAAAAAGATAACCTCTAGGTTAGCATCCCTATTTTAGAAAAAATCTTAACTTTAAGGTGTTACATTTATAAGTTGTTCAATCAAACCAGTGTACTTCTGCCTGGTTAGGACCTTACAGAAATAAGGTTGAAGCATTGTTTGTTTATCTTGATTTGTTTACTTTGCAAAATTTAATACGATTTTTGCTAATATCTATGAACTGTGGTCTTTACAATTAAATTTTTAACAAATATATTCCATAAATGTTTTTTAAATTTTGACCCGCTTTGTTGTTAACAGACAAACCGCTGGTAATCAGGAAATCCCACCACACATTTGTAAACAAAATTCATAAAACCATTGTGGACTTACTTACTTGCACTTTGTGTATCCGCAAAGCCCTCAAATATGAATTGCATCCAATCCTTCCAACCTATCCCTCAGAACTTCACTTATCGCACATTTTTATGTCATGGATAAAAACCTCTATAATAGCTTTAGAATCAGCGTCATCTCGTTTCTTCAAACTAGATAAAAACCTCATGATTATTTGACCATCCAAATCCTCTAGGAATATCACGCCAAGTTTCACCTGTCCCTACAACAGTCCTCAGAGATGAAAGCAGATCTTTGATCTTTTGTATTGTTCTGTTATAGAAAAAAGTGAAAATAACAACTGGGCCAGCGAAACACTACAGATACCTTCTGAAAATAACTCGTGGAATATAAGAAAACTTTTAAATACATCCCCTCAAACAACCATTGACCGCTGAGCTATTCGATCAAATAAGCAAATAGGATGTCGATTTCTAATCATTGCACTGGTTGGGCAACAAAGGAAGAATCAGAAGAGATATCGTCGGTTATTCAGGCTAATGGAAGAAGACTGTACTTTTGTAAGAGCTATCTACGACTGCCAAGCGATTAGGCAAGGTGTTACTGCATGTCAGCCCCGGGTCTATGCCAGGCCAAGTCATCCTTGGCTCACCATGCTTCGCGATTAAGGTGCACATCGACCATATGTACATGCATGTAAAAGTCAAGGAGTTTTGTGGCGTGGGTTATGAAATGCGATATCTATATGAGCATGAGCATTGTCTGTTGAGAGCATACTGTCGTTCGAACTCCTAAGGCTGCTAAGCATAAACTGTTCCGCATTTGTGTGGGTCGTGATATGTGAACGTACAGAGGTGTAGACTGCTGCTGTAGGCTCTGGCCTGAGAAACTACTTTATTTACAATTTATTTTGTAATACATAGCAATTCAGGCATTCTCAATCATGTCAAAAAACGTTGAGAAGTACTGAACTTATCCCCCCTCCCTATTTTAAATAACACGAGATCGTTAAAAACTCAAAGAACGACCAACCAAAGCCCTAATAGCGAAACGAATCAGAAACGGACACAAGCATTTTACTTCACCGTTTGTAAAATCATTCTTAAAAAAACATAAAAATTTGCCCTAATTGGACAGTAGTTATTTCTGATAAATGATTTCATTTTCAACCATTTATACAGTACTGCATTCACTCAGTATTTACAACATACAGCATGGACATATGCCAAAAGCACAGGAATCTCACAAATTCACCTGCAGGAATTCCAACTCATCAGAAAGAAGCAGGGATCACAAAATAATATAAATGCTGAATCTTTTAAAGGAAAATAATTGTTTTTCCTACTATTGCGCTGTTATTTCAGGCATTCTTTAAATTAATGAGATATCGTGCATCTTTATTCATTCATTAAGCCATTCTAATCATTGATGTTACAGTCATTCGTTGGTACTATTACATCTAATTAATTATAACCAATGTTATTTGAAAGGATACGAGACAATTTGATTTAGCGAGTAATGTGTGTCAGGGATAAAAGGTAAAATAGCAAGTCAGATACTGATGTTAAGCAGCGTCGAGTTTTGTCAGTGAATACTCAAACATTTAGGTCATTATACCAGATAGAGAAATGTCGTTTCGTAGTAGCATTTCTGGCAATAGGGCTGAGGTGCCATCCGAAGACTGATCCGAAGTCCTCTGGGATCCTTGGAGCTCTGTTTTTGCTCTACTAAGATTCGTATTTTTTTGTTTTACCCTGAGTTTACATATTATGAAGTAATATATTAATATAAATTATCTAGAATAAGGCCGAAGAAGATATGGTAATTAACCGACTTGAGATAAAGATAATGAAGAATGGCTATTATATAGCATGTTATAAAGCAATTTTTTTTTAAAGTTAGTTACACTAAATCAGAATCTCTACTGCAGAAGTCAGATAGCCATTGTAAAAGTTGGATCAAAAACCTTTCCTCGAAACAGCTCTTTTCCTTTTATCCAGACCGTTCTCTCTTCTGTTGAATGCTTCATGGAGCCCTTTCTCTGCAGGTGTACAAAGGTCTTCCAATAAAAGGATGTTCAGGTCTCACTCATACATATTGTAGTGACACTCTTAGGCTTAAACTGAATTCATTTATTAGAATGATATGATTTTAAAGGAGAGAATTTCAGAGAAGTACTGTCAGTACCAATTAGGTTTTAGTGTTTATTTTAGAGTGGTTTTTAGACATCGGAAGCGTTTAACCTTCTCTGATGCTCCTTGTTTCTTCCATCTTACATCCTTCTACTCAAGGATTACCGCAATTAGTATATTAGACTAGAGCGTCAAACAACGTAAGCGAATTGATTTGACATTCCTTTTTATTGTTTAATTTCATATTGTATAATTACTTCTCAAATTATTACGCATACATAGGTAATTCAATTTTTCTCCAGAGTCTTCAAAGCCACTTACTGACAATATTATATAAACAAACGAAACGTCCGTTTCGTTCCAGTTTTTTAAGAGCATTTTCTTCGATTTCCACTTCGAGGCTTTTTCAATACCCCTAGGAAAATTTGACCCATAAGGATGCAATACAATCCAGATAGATAATATTCGCGGATCCATAACAGTCACGGAGTCAGGCGTGTCTGCGAGTGTTCCTTCGTCCGAACTTCCTCTTCAAATTATGTACGTGGGTGGGTTTGCCAAGAGCGTTGCAATCTCTTCGAGGTCGCCCTTCTTATAGAGCAACATCCGCCTGATAATTTAACGACAAATCTCAATCCGAGGAGTGAATTCATAAACGTCATTAAATGATAAAATATGGATAGTTGTTAATCAATGACCAGTAAGATAACATAAGAAAATTGTCCTCTTGGGAATGAGAAACAGTGATGATAATGATATCCCAACAAACATTTATTTAACTTAAATTGGGTTCTTTGGAAGAAAGATACTTATACTGTGCCAATAAATTAAATATAAAAATAAAAGAAATGAAATAAGAAAATATATAATAAACAATGCATATAAACCCATAAAATACACATATTTTTCAAGAACTAAAAATATAAAATGAAATAGATGTAAACAACAACTATATGAAGTAAAAAAGAGAAGAAATTGCTTGAAAAATAAAAATAAAATATCTCCACGCAAGGCGCTCGCACGCACTATTTTACAATCGAGTACTCACATGAATTCACAACAATTTATTTTCATTTTTACTTTAGATTGTTGATGCATACCAATAAAAATTCCACAGAAAATAATTCCGAAAGGAAAATGTAAATGTAATCAAATAATTATAGTGAAGATAAACAAACCGATTCCAAAAAAAGTATACTCGATGTGTGTAACATATTATTAAGTATATACGACGTAGATTGGTAATTCTGAAGGTAACTGCTGATAACTTTCTCATTCAACTAGTTTCAACTGTTTTTAATGTTTCTTTGTTTTGTTTTTTTCCAGATCCAGATTCGACCAATCTGTTGAATTCACAATTGAAAGGTAAGGTATAGTTTGGTTTATAGTCATTTTCGTTTTCAATTTAGTCATTTTATAGTTAGTAGGATGCTCACATGGGACATGGGAACTTGTTCAGAAGAATTGATGAGGACGAGGTGCTGTCAATGCACTCTGACCTACAAGTTAAGAAACACACAGACGTTTTATACTGTGCGGAAAACACAAAGACCAAACCACATAAACTGTGTAATGGGATTAATTGCTATACAGACGGCTCACTAACAGAAAACGGATCAGGGGCCGGCATATGGAGGAAAGATAAACCAGAATCTGGGATTTCTATTCCTTTAGGTAGACACACCTCGATCTTTCAGGCCGAAGTGATGGCGATCAATGTCTGTACCCAAACCTTAATTGGGGAGGGTGTAAGAAACAGACTGATCACAATTTTCACGGATAGCCAGGCAGCCATTGCCGCCCTGAGAAGCTATACGACCAGATCTTATTTGGTTGAGGAGTGTAAAAACAACTTAAACACACTCTCGCTAGCCAATAAGGTTAGAATCGACTGGGTGCCAGGACACACAGGCATCACAGGCAATGAGAAGGCAGATGGCCTTGCAAGGGTGGGCTCAGAACAGACACCTCTTGCACCTGAACCCATATGTGGTATCAGCCTCAGCTACGCTAAAAGGCGTATAAAATTAGCTTTAGAGGACAAGGCAAGACTTTCTTGGAGAGAAACTAAGAAACAGGAACACTCGAAACTGTTTCTTAATGGACCCTGTAAGAGAAGAAGCTCAGCACTTCTATCAATGGACAGGTGGAAACTCAAAAGTGTGACAGGACTCTATACAGGTCACTGTCGGTTAAATAAACACCTCTTTAATTTGGGGATAGTGGGATCACCAATCTGCAGACTCTGCAAGAAAGAGGGAGAAACGGCACGTCATATAATATGTGACTGATAACTTAGCTAGAAGGCGATACCTTCACTTTGGTAGTGATCGCATTGTAGACCCCAAACTATGTGAACTGATCGATCCATTCAGTATCCTCAGATTTGCAAAGGCCGTGGGCCTGTCACATATATAGGACAGGGACATGGACGGCGCACAATAGGTCTCACTGAGGCCGCGGTGCACAAATGCCGGAACAAATAATAATAATAGTAGGATTTATTATTAAACTATTTTCAATTGTGCCAATTACTTAATAAATATAATTGTTAGTATAACAACGTATCTAAAACAAACTGGATAGGTTTTTATTAATTAGTAGTATTAATAATTGTCAAGTCCTCGACGACCAAACAATACAAAAATATGGAACATAAAATGAAAACTACCTTGAAAACTCATAGAAGCAATATTATTACCTGATCAGGCCATTTTGGTAAATTTTGAAAAAAACAAATATCTAAAACAATAAATTAATTTGGATGATGTTTGCGACACCACACCTTATTGTTACACTCCCTGAATGCTCAAACACTAGTCGGTCGTTTTTTATACGACTTTGTTCACTTTTGTTCAATGAACAGATGTATAGTTACCTCCAAAGCAAATGAAAATACAAGCAGCATCAATTTATTTCCCATTGCTTTCATGTTTGTCATCATCTGTCAATTATCTATTCACTATATGTTTCACTTTTCATTGAACACTGTACAAATTTTTAATTAGTTGGAGAATCACCTTTGTTCGGTTGGCACGTCCAGTTCTGGTTCTTCATTGAAGGTTCGCCAACCGAAGAGTTTGGCTACGTAATTAGCTACGTCAAATTCGACTTCCCGAAACGACTTTACGATGCACCATATTAATTTGATGTAAGTATCCTTAAACAAAGCAGGTCCTCCTAGTACAAGGATCCGATCACCCTAAATATTTTATATTTCTCCTTCATCTTAAAATTCTAACTAGAGAGCTTAGAAAAAAAAAAAAAAAAAATTAAACAAATCTTCGGGAAATCTGGCAAACCATGGTGAAGCTATCGTTATTTTGCCATCAATTGGAGCTCTTGAATAGTTGTTCCCAATTATTTGTATAGGCCGATCTGTCACTGGCTATTGGAAAGACCGGGTGATCAAGTGGTGAACTCAAGGAGTGATTCGTCACATGGTAATTGGCAAGGGCGATCAGGAGTTGTGGGCACAACGGAAGAGGAATGACTACTCCTTAGTCCCGGGGGGAGGTGAGGTGTGCCTATGTGATAGCGGGCTAATGAATCGCCCGCCCTATCAGAACCACGGATACAGAAGCCGCCATCCATCTGCAGGACTACCAACTGTGGAAGTGAGGGGTGGAGTGGTAGCACTGCCTTACAGGGCACTCTGATTGGCTAATTAGTCCAAGCTGCCACTTCTGCCTTAAGCGGCTTCGCGGGTTAATTGCTACGAACCAGTCTCTCTCAGCCGCAGTCTGGCGCTTTTTGGCTTATGCGGTTAGCAATCAAACTTCATTGACATAAAAAATAATATTTGATGTAAGGGTGAGTGATTATCTCACCTTTCTTCTTAATATAGGTACTAATATATGCAAACGACGTGAAGGACGAAGGAATTGAATGAACAGTATGAAATATGGCCCGTGGATTACGTCAAGGATCAGTAGCCTTGTAATTTTGTTTTGTTTAAAAAAAAATTGTATTATTCCGTCTTAATTCTTTATATCGATAGTAAACTTTTATATGATCCATATATTGATATAAAGTTCACATGCAATTAATACGAAGTATTTTAAGTAGTGCATAGAACCTCCTTTGTGGGAAAATACTCATTAGTAACAACCAGTTCATTTGTCACATTAGTTATGAACACAAAGTTCACTATTAACAGAATGTTGGTTAGATGGTGGTCACGAGAACACCTCCGCCTTAGCCTTCACTCTTAAAATCAACTTTTTATTTTTTCTAATATATGTATCTGAATAGAATAAAATACATATAAATCGAATGAATAATATAGAGGATTTTTGTGTATACTCGGCTCCGGGCTTTTAATGAACCTATAATTTTAAAAAGTTTTCCTTATTTCTTATCAAAAAACACTTAATTTTATTTTCTTAAGCGCTGAAAATATTTAAGGATTTCTGTTTGGATTATTTTTCTTAGTTCAATACACATCAAATACGTTAACCGAGAAGTGATTTCAAAGATATTCCAAGAAATAAGATTTAAGATCTATTATTTTTCCTACAAGTTATTTATTCCTTAGAGAAATTCAGACATCGCTAGCATAAACAACATTCAGAGAACGCTTGAGAATGGCAGTAGAGGATGCAGAAAGCGCTTGAGAATAAATAAGTCGCGGGAAAAAAAAAAAAAAGGACGTTATTTACTTAATCTAAACGCTCAACCAGCACTAAAAATATAGAGTGTTCGCCGGTGTGGATTGAAGCTTGATAATCGATTGAAAAAACTCTCGTCTGCCCACAGTTTTTTCTTCTATTTAAAGTAAACTAAGCGCTTTTGATAGCTTATAACATCATCTTGAGGTGCTTAAAAAAGATGTCAGCTGGGCAGTTGTTTTCATCAATTATGTTTTATTTTCATGTTAGCTATTTAAACTATTTTTTTTTCCTATGCAATTATCAGAGGCTAAGATAGTTTTAGCGTTCAAATGAACTTTTTTTGGTCTGTGTAATGAGTTTCATAAAAATTCATTGTTTCTATAAACAAAGCTGAGCTAAACTAGGACATCTTTGGGTTGTGTTACGTCCTTTATTTCGTAAAAATAACAAAACAAACAAATTTTTTTTATATATTTTGTTCTGAAAGATGAAATTTGAATTTTTGTTATGGACATTCAAATATTAGGACTTTGTCGTTTTGTAGAGTTTTGGAGTGACATGGTTATGAAAACTGAAAGGGTATTGCTGGAAGGGAAATACGGGAAACGTGGGGTTCGATTCCATCAGCCACGCGGAAATGAAACAGCCTTTCGACGGGAGCGTGGTGAGCATCTACTCAGGACGACAGACATCTGAATTCAGCCAAGTGCCCGGCCTACACCGGGCAATCAATAAGCGGACTACAAACAAGAACTTTACAGCGGATGCAAATCATGAGCGTTCGTGGGCACTTCAAAGAGCACCCCCAACTTGAGGTTTGTCCGCGGTCCGGTCCGCTTCAGTGATTCTCTGGAACATCTGCAGGGGCCCGCCTGGAAATATTTGTCGGTTTCTCGCCTCTGGGAATGTTTCGGTTTGGAAATTAATCGAAAATTTCGAACAGTCCTAAATGTACTTTGGAGAGTTGCAGAATATCACCTTGTTAGTTCTTATCCGAAGATTGCGGTTTAATTAAGAAGTAACTTACCTGTGGAGTTCATCCGCTTCCATTCGGCCTTAATTTACAATTAGCAAATCTGGATTCATTCGGACGAAAGAGTGCTGTAGGAGACCGCTTCTGAATACTTTACTTAACTTAAATGCGACACCATATCCTACAATCCTAAAAAATATATCCTAATTATAATTAATTAACTTACTTTAATAAGATAAAACAAATAATACTGGGACGCCGATTCCGGATATATTCTACAACAGCCAGCATTTGAAAATATGTATTGCGCTCCATAAGGCATTTACTTAGATACAAGTTTATATTTTTAAAAGCTGATATATTAAAACAAAGGTTACAATTTAATTCACATGAGACTATATAGTATTCAAATATTTCATCCAGTGATTTATTTCTATTCAAGCTCTATGAAAATAAATATTAACTCAAAGAGCCTTCTAAAGCAAATTGACAATCTCTTGGGAATTCCACATATATGTACGTCATATATTTAACATATTTACATCATAAAGCGAAGTATTTCTTTTATGTTTTAAATACTAATAAATAAAATTAGAACTAGAAAATAACACTTATTGTTCATTGCTTATTAATATATCTATTTGAAGCTTATGAAGAGAGAAGAGCATTGTTGTTATTTAAAGTCTAAACCATAACATCTCTTCTAATCTAATACCTCGTTATATGAATATATTTCCGGTCAAGTTGTTCATTATTTTACTGACTGTCAGAACAATAAAACTAAAGTATGTGAACTACACAAACAAAACAAAAATAGATAAATTCACAAAATTATAAAAATATCATCCACAATCAGTGGCTGATCAGTGATCATGTTTTGCCATGTATAGGTTTGTTCTGACACAGAATCGCGAACTATTTTCAAACTGATTTGTGATTATTTAACTGAACATGCGCTAACATTATTTGATCACAGAATTACTTTTTGAGAAGGTTACTTAACAAACCAACTTGTTTGACTGCGAAACCGCGAATTCTTATTTGTTTTTATTAGAGAAGCTTTCGTATATGATTTTTAATCTTATGTAAAAATACATCAAATAAGTAGGTAATACAATGTAAAATGCAGCCGAATTAATATATTCTTCGTACAAACATTAGTGTTTGGACCGCTTTTTAATCATTAATAATTTATAATTAATGACAAATTCATTTATAAAATAAAAACATTAAAATCCACCTCTAGTAACAAACCTTTTCAACGATTTATAATTTCAAAGTGAATACTCAGTTATTAATACACAAAATAAAAGGCTATTTATTTTACGATTAATAATCTTTAATTGCTTTAGTAAAGAGTTACCTAACTTAAATTAATTCTAACGATATTTATAACCTCCATTTCACCTCTGATCGTTTTGACAACCGCAAACCGTTTTCTAACTAAGTTTTAAGCGGGTTGGTACAAATGTCTGACAGTTTCAGTTTTGGTTTTGGGCGAGTAGGGACGGCACAGCTGGTTTGTGATAATCCACTGAGGGTGCGCGAACGTTACCTGATCATAGATTTAAAACATGTCGGAAAGCTTTTTTTTCATTCTCTGACTGTTAACACATCTAGAAGAACCTTACAAAGTAACTTATTGGGTTGGCAAGAAAGTTATTTCGGTTTGCGCTGTTTGATTGGTTATTGTTTTGTCAACGTAAGAATTTTTTCCTTTTGAGATTTGGTAGTCGATACCTTTAGGTTGCTATAGAAAGAAATTCTTTGTAATTTTGTTTACAACTGTCAGTTTACGGTCAGGTTTAACATGAAGTGCAAAAATAAGCGTTTTCGACACATTTTATTTTTTTATTTTCATAAAGGCCAGAAAGTGGCTGAGGCTCACAACGAGATATGTGAAGTTATTATTAGAATAGAATAGTTAGGTATTGATTGTTAAACAGAATGCACGTGTCAGAATTGGCTTAAAAGATTTCGTTCTGGATAAAAAAAACGAAAGCCATAATTGAATCGAAACGTCACATAGCTGTGCGAGAGATTGTAAAACAGTTAAATGAATCACACACAATAATTGAAAATCATATAATACGTCTTGGACTTGCTTAGAAGCTCGATATTTAAGTTCCGCCACGACAATGTGAGGCCTCACACGTCTTTAGCAACACGTACGAAACTATTGGAGCTTGGTTGGGAAGTCATGTCACATCCCCCATACAGCCCCGACCTTAAACCATCGGATTATTATTTATTTCGAAGTTAACAAAACTTCTTAAATGGTCAAAATTTCAGTAATAACGATGACCTCAAATCACACGCATCATGGTTGAGTTTTTGCTGATAAGGACCAGACGTTCTATGAGCGCGGGATCATGAAGTTACCGGAAAGATGGCAAAATGTCATCGAACAGAATGGAAGATATTTGACTGATTAAAGTTCATTTTTTGTATAGAAAAATTTGAGTTCTATTTCACTCTAAAAAACCGAAATTACTTTCTTCCAAACCTCAAAACATGTTTATTACCCAACTTGTTCAACTGTACAACTGAACTGTGCTAGGACAAACCTAATGTTTATGTGGCTACTTGATGTGCATAAAAAGTGTTGCAGAACAGTTATTCTTATCTGTCTGAAAGTAGAACCGATATCGAATAACATGGAATAAAAGGGAATAATAACTAAATAAATCAAAATAATTTCTAGATTTGTAGTACATTTTATTTTTCTTGTGTTGTTTAAAGAATACATTATGGTTGCATCCATTTTACCTTACAATTGCAAACAACGTGCATAAATTGTTGCGCAATAGAAAATGTAAAGAAATCGAACTAACTTTAATAAAAGTTTAGAATACAAAAGATGCGCTTTCATGAATTCATTATCATTTAACGAGTTTAAAACAAATTATCATAATCTTTCAGCTTTGTTACTTTTTACAGATTAAAATATTTCATCCTCTAATCTGAGACAGCCCAGATGGTTAAGATCATCAAACTGTTCGAAAAGTATAAATAAAATATGATAATGACAGAGTTACTTTAGTGAAGTAATTCATAAACTAATGTTGATATTCATTATTCGCTTATAGCAAAAAGTATATAGAAAATCAAAGCAGGTTTTCTTAAATTAATATTTTATATACTCATGTGTGTGATCGATCTACAGGGTGTGACGTACATGATCTCCGAAACATAAAAAAAGTGATAGTAGATCTCAAATTCAACAAAAAAGTTAATTTGAGATATGGTCCAAAACCTAACAGGGCACGAGTAAATTTTAATTTTGTGTGTTGTTAAGGAAAACCTTAATAACCACCCCGTTATTTGTTGAGTAGGGAGCGATAACTCAAAAACTAAAATAGGTGATTCCTAATTGCGCCATCGTAAACTAGACAATTTTTTTTTGGAAGCAAATAGAATTTGTCCTTGTAAAAACAATTTGAAGGGTTTATTCACGAATGTTTTTATCAGCTTCCAACTGGACTACAGATTCTCCACTTTTAGCAAAACTTCCTTGTTTTACTGAAAAAAACTGGTTCTTTGAGAAGATATATTTTCACATCACATAATTTTTTTACAAAACTAGAGGCGAATCTCAGCTTATTTTGTAACAGACCTTAAGGTAATTAACGTGGACTTGAGGCTTATTATGACTTTTAGTTTTCATTTTGGGCGAAACAAACGTAGTAAAGATAATTTGTTATTTTGAGTTGGAAGATAACACTTTTTACGGAGGTATGAATGGAAAAACACTTCTTGTCTGAGAAATAGTTAAAAGGGAGTACTTTGAGTATGAAGGGTCAACAATGAGGTAGAGTCAGATCACGAGTCAAAGGTAAGGCACAAAGAGACCTTAGTCGAAACTATTATAGATGTACTTCGCTAGGCGGCCACATTTCCGTCAATGGACGCTTTTCAATACACCATTGTATATAATTAAACAAATATTATTTATGTTAGCATTTATTTTTTGTCAGGTAATCATGCACATAATATCCATCATTTTCATTTTATTTTATCTAAATAAATTAATGGTCTTATCTCAAACTCAGTTATGTTTTATCTTTTTTCAATTTCAATCCAACTTCCTTCCATTGATCAACTCAAAATTTATCATTGGAAAAGAAACAATTTACGGGCAGAAATCAAGTTGGAGCAATTTTATTTTCAATTTAACATTAACGCATATTCAGTACGCTGAGATCTTGATTGATTAAACCAGAAAGCTCAAACAAGTTGTAATCATACAATTCAATATATTATTTGAATTGTTTGGAAATAGCTTAAGACGTGTGGTCGATGGATAAGTTAGGTGAAAATGTATATTTATCGATAGATAGATAGATATATATTTTGTTATTTTAAAATGTATTTGCTGCGGAGGCCGAACGTAGCAATACTGTCCTTATTGATAGTGATTGCGATAATGATAGTAATTACACAAATGTACGTTATCACTTCAAATTGACCACTAATTTAATTGTTAATTCATTTTTAGGTAATTTTCATGTACTTATTTTTTATTTATATATACATAAAAAGAAAAAACATTTTATTCTGGGACTCTATGAGTGACAATAACGTTTAAAAAACTATATCTAGTTGACGATAAAAATATGACTTAAATTACTATTATGTGGTTGGTTTACAAATCATACTGAGCCCATGTACATATGAAGGTGACTTCAATCATATTTACGTTTTTATTACCAATCAGTTCACGAGACTTAATCACGATTTGATGGAATTAGCAGCATTTTTCAACAGATTATCAAATAATACCTCCGTGGACTCCATGTCAAACAGGGGACTCAATTACCAGAACTGGCTGGTACGAGTTTGAAAACAAGGGGGTTTCTCAATAATTTGAGTTGTGGCCTGTGTAGGATCACAGTCTGTGATTCTCACTATCTTCAAAAAGGGATTTCCTCCATTAAAAGATAATAAAAAATTTTTTGTGAGTCCAGTTTAAGGGATAAGTGTTCATTGTTTTGCAACAAAAATCATAATAACTGTTGAATAATAGTTTAGAAAAACTCAAGGGAATTCATTGAAAAAGAGGACACCTGATCCCTGAGGCTTCTTGTTTTTATTTAAGTTAACGATAAAAACAAAGCTTGAATATTGTATAAACGTAAAGAAGTTACAATAAATAAATATTTGAGTTTTTATATGAAATTTGACTCTTTTCCCTCCAAAATTCCGTTTTTCCTCGATTTCTTGTGACCCGGTGCTCTATAATTTACAGTAATCTTTCTTCGACTTTCTTCTGTTAAGATGTAGACAATGTTTTCTGAGAAAATCAGAAAGATGCAACTACTTAAACCATAAACTATAAGGTAATAAATACTATTATATTCATTCTTTTATCACGAATACTTCTTCATTTTTTTTTTCCATAGCCCCTTTAAATTTACTCATAATCTTTCCTTTTTTTTTTTTTTTTTTTTATGGCTCTCAAACTCATAAAAAATAGGATGTCGGAAAAGGAAAATTATTTCGGATTTATGGATCCTTTCACTAAGGGGAGTCCTATTTGAAGGATGTATGAGAAGGATATGGGTTGTGGGATGCCTAAAGGAGGCGGGTGGGTTTGGGAAGGTAGTGAGAGTCTACCTATGGTGGAGCCTAGGGGTACTAGGCATTGGTTTGTAGACGGCCAGGTCATACCCTCTGAAGGGCCCGATTCTGAAGGGGGCTGCACTGTGTCGGCCTATCGGCCGGGAGATCGACCCACCCTAAGCAGGTAGAAGGGGTCATGGTGCTTCGGTTGAGTCGGCCGGGAGATTGACCTCGATCTTCTCCACCGTTCCAATTAGAGCTTTTTTGTTTACTTGTTTTCCTTATTTTTGGGAGTGTGTAACCATTCATGCTTGCTATACAGAATTATGTTAATTATTTTATGATTTCAATTTGGCTATGAATATTATATTACTTAGTGCCGTGTATGGATTCAGTTCAGTTGTAAAATGGCCCACAACTCCAAAAATATAAAAAATGTGTAACTGGTGCTCTTTTTGTAATGATCTCTGCAGGTCGATTAAATTTCCAGCTCTACTAATTTAGCAAATGCAAACACTATAATTTTTCAATCATAGATAGCCATACGGGATGATATCAATTCAAATATTGTTTTTCTATCATCGTTCTACATTGTGCAATTCGTCACTATTCATCGTTTGTATATTTCGATTATATAACACTGGTTGTTGGTACGTGGATCTTGATGTGGGTCTAGACATATTAATGAGCATTTTTATTATTCAGGCCATGTATTATCAACTTTGTAATCATTGTAGTCATGTCATTTATAAAGCTCGGTTGGATGGTCACTGTTCTAGGGCTTGATTACTTGGTAAGTGAGACACTCCTACGGTTTGGAAGCTACCCACCATGCTAGTGATTGTCTAAACCTACGGTGGAATATTAAAAAATACGGGACCTGGATAAAAAAAATAAGTTACTTATACCCGTAAGTGTATTTATTGTACAACTGCTTTCTTATTATAAGATCAGGAATCTTTTTATTTTGCTACCTGACCTCATTAGTAAATATTTTTTCATTGCACCGAAAAATATTTAACGCAGTAAAAATGTATTCGATAATATCTTGGTCTCCTCTAACAATGTAAATGTTTTCTTTTTGATCTTGACATAAATAATTACATGAATCGTTATTCATGGAAGTGTCACTTTATATGCCAAACGTCATGAAAATGATTATGAAGGATGTCAAAGTAGTTGTTTGAAAAAGAATTTGCAAAATGTCCTCATATTTTATTTTTGTCACGTTTCGAGCAATTATTAGTCCATCTTCGGCTTCATCTAAACAATCGTAAATATAACCTACAGTTTCCTAGGTTTCACCAATGTAGTACTTGTCTTTACAATGCTAATGCAATTAACATGTACATCGCACATTCTGTATATCCCTAAATTCTAATTTATCTTTGAGGTTTGATGTGTTATTGCTGAGCCTGCCATTATTATATTAGGTGAATTAAAAGCTATATAAACCATGAACTTTATCAGGTGAAAATATTTTATAATCTATAAAACGATGATGAGTTAGCAACCAAACCAAATTATTAAACTTGAATCATCAGCCAAAGGAAAAATATTTTGAATTATCCCAAACTCAAACCTGGGGCCTCTCTCTCCGATCTCTGGTCTGGTGCTCAACCTCTGAACTGTCCTAGCCAATACCTCCTGAGCACTTACTAGCCTGATCAATATCAAATCTCAATAGCTTTCCCCTCGCAACAACACAAGGGGCTACTATCTAGCCCATTAAATATAATTTACTGATAGTTTGGCCACATACGGCATTGTAGGCATACAATACTGAACGTATATTGACTTTGTATAATTTTTTTTTTTTTTATAGTGTTAAACCATCCATCCACGTCACTTTACTTACACAGCCAGAATGGTGAGTTATATGACCGGAACAACGGTCTATGTCACAGTTGCGTAAAGAACAAGTACCGTAAGCTACATAGAACGTTATTCAGCCCAAAACCAGATTTCTCAAAAATATAACCGTTATTCTGCCAAATCCAACAATTTAATAAATATTCACTACTTTTGGTCTACCTTCAATTTATTTTTACAATTGCACTAGAACTTTTGACTGCTATTGCTCCATTCTCAATTATCTCAAATTGAATGATGGTTGTGGTTAAAAGTTTAATAATAAAAAGTGAAAAGTTAATTTATTTCCTAATACTGACTTAAATTATATTACTTGAGTAACGAATCTGATAGGAAAGTAAATAAAGATCTGAAAATTGTTGTATGTATAAAAATGCTCGTGTCAGTGGAAAATAAATTGTGTGGAGACCAGAAGTATTGTGTGTTTATTAATGTGAAAAGTTTGTTTGTATTTTTCTTATCCCATAAACATTTTTTTCTCCGTATAATTTTACTAAACATTATGGAATTTAATATACAAACAAAGATATAATGTACATTGTCTATAAATGTTAAGAAGTGATGGGACTCACTTTATGAATCATAAAACTTACATCTAACAAACAAAATCTTAACCACATTTTCCCCGACATTCTGTTGATATCGATGGGGAAAGGGTGTTGGGGACATAGTGTTAAACATCGGGTTTCGTAGGTGTGACGAGTCCAAAAACATGATGTGTCTCCGGTGGATGAATTCACCCACCGACGGCACACCAAACAAAAGGTGCAGGTTGGCGTTCTTTAACCAATCGAGAGAGATATGTCTTACCACTTTTCTTATGATCCCATTCTGAAATTGCTGGAGAATTTCAGCTGTATTGTCAGTAAAATGAGTATATAGTGGGGCACCGTACAACAGAGCCGGTCGGAGGTTGAAACTATGTCCTAATACTAACTTAAATTATACGACTTCAGTAACGAATCTGATTGCGCTATAATAGGAAGTATAATTTAATGTTGGCCTTTTTATTTAAAATTTTGCATCCTGTACAGACCATTTAATTTATGAGATTCTTGAAAATGGTGGTTTATCCACCGAAAGAGCTCCTGTCACTGCAAAATAAATTGTGGGCAAACCAGAAGGAGTTTGTATTTATTAATGTGAATAGCCCACAATCAGCCTTCCTATATAAAATAACTTAACACTATTGGTTTTAGGAATTTGAAGAATCGTAATGTAGTCAAATCTATTGATCAGATTGTCTATAAAAAAAATAATCGTATACAAAATAAATATCCCACGCGACTTAAACACAATATTAAGCTTCTTTGACATCTTATTGAATCGGTATGTTTATTTTTCAAAAGGGAAAATCGGTTGCGTCATTGGCAATATATCCTCTGAAAAATGACAGAAGCAATTCTGCAAACACCCTATCGAGAAGGGTTTTTATTTTTATTATTTCAAAAGGCTCCGTCGGACGGTTCTTCTGATCTCCCTAAGTCGGCACTTCTTCTCTCCTCCTTTGCTGGCAGAGTAATGAGCTCCTTTGAAAGGTGAATAAGTAGGAGGTAAAGGAACCAGGTCTGAGTCCTAGCAGCCATTTTTAATTTCCTCCTCTTCGATTCTCTGGCTCTTCTTCCTCCCCGGATTTAATTTAAAATCAATCAACCACAGGAAAACGCCTACTGAGAGAAGATCATTAGTGGCCATTCCTGCCACCGTATGGGTTCTACCTGTTTGTCGACGTCAGTTTGATAAAAACCCTTCTTAATTATTGCAACATCCATTCAATGGTACACCATTAACACTTTCCTTGGAATGTTCTTTTGAGCTAGCACGTTCGAAGGTATTGAATGTTTTTATCCTTCAATCAGTCTTATAAAGGCTATAATAGTTGTGACGACTTCAACTTATTATAACTCACCAAAGCAACAAAAATATTACGTATATATAAACAATCAGTTTTAATGCTCTACTCATCAAGCCCCTTATTACGTCAGCAATAAAACCCTACATACCGATCTAAATATGCCCTACATTCTTGAACTCATCTCTTACAAGTTCATGAAATTCCATAGTAACCTATCCAACCACCCTAATCCCCTAGCACAGTCATTACACTGCGCCACTCATCATTATAATCCTCCTCGGAGACTAAAGCGGCAGTAGTCTTGTGACCTGCTATAAATACGTGACAGTGGAAGTCCTGGCAATGGCCAGTGTCTCCAATCATGTCCTGAACGCCTGAGGCTCTCGCGCTCTTTGTCAGCCTCGACTGGTGGACGGAGGAGCGTGGGGGACTTCCCAAGAATCCGCTTCCTCTTTTTCATGCGAGGGAGGTGACAACCATGTGAATTAGGAGGTCTCTGTGCTGTCAAATACTGTATAAATGAGCGAGTGAATGAAACTTGTAAATATGGTATGAAAGAGAATATTTATCACAATTAGTCATTGCCCAATAAGGCAAATTGTAATTTTAACACAATAAAGAGGTAACTATCTAAGAACTCTTCTTTCTATCTTAAAATTTTTACTCGTCAAGGTGTATCATCGAATGAAAGTTGTTGCGCTAACAAACTAGCGAGTGTTTTGAGCCGAATATGTGAACGAACAGCGAATATTCCAAATATTTCAGTTAAGTTGTATACTTTCTGAAAGATGTTTTTTCCGATTCTTTCCAACATTTATGTAACTCTTGTGCAATGTAGGACATAAGTGCTATCGCACTAATACAAGGAACTTAATTTATATCTAAAAGAAACCCTAACTTGTATGTAAACTGGAAGAATTAAATGGGACAGCGTTTGGATTTTCTGTAACCATTTCCCATCAGAAGCTACTTATAAATCCAGCAAGGGTTTCCATTACTCTTAATAATTTCTACCTACCGCATTGTTCCTGGGCTATCATTCACTAATGAGTAACACTGCTAATGAGACAGATGGTGGGGGGGGGGGCTGTTTGCAATTCCATGCCTAATTTCGGCCACTCATTCGTAATGGTGGATTATTTCGAAGATTCGCTATGCATTCATATATCCGGCTCAAAATACTCGCTAGTTGTTAGCACTAGCAAAATATTAATCGACTGTTCGTGATAACATTATTTCTGGCTCGTCCCAGTCCGATAGTCGTTCCTATGGCAACAACTTTATCTTCCCTTCAAACATCCTCATTGTGTTAGAGATCTAATCTAAGTGTCTGATGGTTGGCATCATCGGCTAAGAACAGGAGTTTGTGTCTTCCCCTATTCAAGAAGCTTAGGGTAAGTCAAAATAAGTATTATGAATTAATCAATGTTTTAATGTGCAAATATCATTAAACGTATATATTTATTTAAAAAATAGTAGGAATCCTTCATCATTAGAATCGGGTAATGGTTCAGCAAATTGTAAATTAATGAAAAACCCGTTTTTTGTCAGCCGTTTGTGTTCTCATATAGAACATTATTTTTATTATTATTAATCAGTACAACTATTTACATGTTTAACACATAGATTTATGAGAAGGGTTGTGAATATCTTATACAAATATTAGTAGGTTTGTTAATGCCAAGCCCAAGCAAACATTGAAGTATGGATAACACCACTTTAGTGGTTGATGTATCCAAAAGTGTAATGATGTTTTCCATAAAATCTTCAGTTCCAAGTCATGAGTTGGTTCTGGTTAAAAGAAAAGTCTTGGCTAATTCTTAGAGCTCTTAAGTCCCACTGGGAAAAGCTATTCAAAAGACAAAATACTAATTTTTCCTCGGTGAAAAAAGTTATGAAAAGTGAAAAGAGGATTATATAAATAATTTATATATTTATTTTTTCCTTTTATTTTTCGGAAGGACAATTTTCAGTGAAAAAGTCTAACCCCGCCAAATAAAACCAATTTTTTGTTGTTTTGTCTGGAGATGATCCCCACATAATACTTTACTGAAAAAAATATTTAAAATAACTATTTAGTTGAATTATTAATTTAACTAGTAAAAATTGTGCATTAATCGTGATCAATATAACGAAAAACTAATGCCACAATTGTGAAGAGTTTTATAAATGCTTCATTAAAACAATATAATTTAATGCAGAAAACTATCGATAGTCTTCTTGGTGAAACTGATTTTCTTCTATATTTTTAAGGCTTGCGTTTTACATCTAATCGTACTGGAATTTCTACTTCATCTTCTTCATAACACATCTACAATTGATTTCGTGGTGAGCAGCATGGAATGGGAACTTCATAGATAAATGAAGTTCATCATCACCATCACTTTTTCATTCATCTTCTCTGAAAGAATTCGGAAAAATCAAGAAGAGATATTACCATTCGGTGTAATTCTTCCAAAAACAATAGCAGGTATCTAATCAACCCTACGAATTTCGACGTGAGCTCAATCCAGCCACTTTTGATCGCTGCAAATGCTGCGACGCGATTTGATATTCCATTGTGCTATGATCTGCAACTTTGGAGTACCGAAGACGTCGAGCAGCACCGGAGATGAAGTGCTGGAAATATTGGTGCTGGCGAACGATAAAAATGTAACGGTGTTTGAATACATAACTTGGGCCACTGAGACCCTGCCGGACGTGTCCCTACTGCCGATGACAGCTTTACGGTCTCGTGCCTGCGTCAAAGACGTTGCCTCTGAGCTGTGGGATTATTAATACCGAATTACATGCAATGGTTTTTTTTTTTTTTTTTTTTTTTTTTTTTCCCGAAGCTCTCTAGGTTGAATTTAGGATGTGGGAAGAATATAAAATATTTGGGGTAAAAGGAACCTTGTACTAGGCGTACCTGCTGGAAGGTGGTGAAAGAGGAGTTAGGGATGTGGGAATCCTCGGTGGAGGTTGGTGAAGTCAGTACAGTAGTGAGAGTCTACCGGTGGCTGGGCCTAGAGTCTCTCTAGGCATGTAGTGTCGTCGTTGTTAGTCTGATGTCAGAGTGAGGGTGCCCCTTAGAGGCTTGTTGTCAGTGGGTCGGCGTCGTGATGTCTATCATCTTCTCTGCTCTACCCGATCTTGCGAGTTGCCATCGTGCCGGTAGCGGTGGTGGTGTCATGTCTCGGAAGAGCGGGTTGAGACTGTGCTTCATCGAGTCGAAGAATTTGATGTGCCGTCGTCTGATGGCCTCGGTGATGGTGGGGAGCTCAAATTTTTCGTGCATGTCGGATGCCTTCATGTCGCGAAAAGGAGTGTGCCACAGTGCCGTTCTCAGGATTTTATTCTGAAAGCTCTGGAGTCTGGTGATGGTGCACTTTTCTTTGAATATTTATTTGTAGTAGTTGCATTTTAAGTGGCGGGAATGGCTTACTTCCATCTATGGGCGAACCAAGGATGTACTTTTTCATGACTAGTGGTTACAATAGTGGAGATACACTGGCAAAGATTTGTTCATCTTTCACCCTGTACGAAATAGTGCCATAATTCTGTATGAATGAAAAGTGAGTGTAAAAATTCAAAATTAGACTTGTATGACGAACTTAACAAATTCCAACACTTGCTACGGTTAATTTTTAGAAGCGATTTCTTCTCATTTCATTTTCTTCATTGCCTGCATATTTTATAATAGCGGTCGTCAGAATAGTTGGAGTAAAATTTTTTTTCCATATCCCCTTGTTATTAAAAATTATGGAATTGAATAGAGATTCTATATAAATGAATCTATTTACAATAAAGTAATATTATATGTCCTGTAGCTTGACTACATTTTATACAATTTTTCACTGTGATTTGCGATTGTTACAATAGTATAATGTACATTGTACTATTATAACAATAAATTCTATACATGTTTAAAAGTGATGGGGCTCACCTTATGAATCATAAAACCTTAAACTAACTTACATCTAATAAACAAAATCATAACCTAATTTTCCTCGACAGTCTGTTGCCTTCGATACGGTAAGGGTAGTGGGGTCATAGTGTTGAACACTGGTTTTGTTGGGTGCTGCAACGAGTAAAAAAATTTCCTGTGGAAAATATTTCACTTTTTTTTTTTCATAGCTCTCAAACTTATAAAAAAAGGATGTGGGAACATTATTTTGGATTGATGGGTACCTTTCACTAAGGAATGTCCCATTCATATGGGGTGTGGGATGCCTAAAAGAGGCGGGTGGACATTTTACTAAAATATTTCACAACGCTTCGAAGTAAGATAATTTGATGTTGGTTAAATTATAATAGCAGGAAGTATGGACAAAAACTGTAGGTGAAAAAGAGGCTATTCGTTTGACTGATTTTCCCTTTGGTTATTAGCATAGAAAAAATCTATAACAATAAATTCGGAGATAGTTTACATTTCCCCCCTCGTTAGTTTAGTTTATATGTTTATTTTAATTATACCATTTAGTTCCTAATTATATCATTTTCTTACGTTTTTGTCATATTTTAGCACTTAAAAATGGCAGAGTGAGTTGCCAAAAATACATTCATGAAAACAAAACGTTTCGTGTAGCCACCAAAAACATTCAGGCCTTTGAATAACAACTCGCAACCAGGAAATGATCCTAGAATTTATTTCATAAACTCTATAGTTGGCATATTATAGAAAAATTAGCAAGGCCGCTTAGCCATGGATCAGCTAGTAATTAATCCTTATGATGGATATTGCACTCTCCACAAAGAGAGGGAAGGCCGAAGCAGACGGTCAGTAAGAACTGCATCCGCAGAAATCCCCAGAGCCGTCCGTATCTGGTGCTTATCCTAACAATGGCCTAAGCGAACAATGGAGAGGCTACACAGTCTCTCAATATTGTAAGGCGCCGCGCACAACTACATACAGACAGCTTTGTCCTTAAGGGGTCTCTTACTGCCTGTGTTCATTCCTCATTCAGTCAGACATAATGTAGCATACCCCTACAATACTGTGCTGGCGTGCTTTCCACTAGTAATTAATTCAAAAGTAATTGTATCCATAGCTGTTACACACTTGAACTGAAAATGCCCAAAAGTTTAACGAATCGCGATTATACTAGCCGGAACGAGGAGTATTTTCTTTGAAACAAGCACCATAAAATCCCCTTTTATTTATCTTTACTTTTTCGTATGGTGCGTGTAAGCTATAATGTTTTAAATGAGGTGAGCCGGGTTAATTCCCTGGATTTTCCAAGGTTTTCATCTTCAAGAAATAGGTCTGATCTGGGTTCGATTAGTCCCGTGATGACTTATTAGTAGCTACTTGAATACTAGCTGTTTAGTCGAATTTTAAGCACTCCACCCGCATGCGCTGATCTCACTATCAGCTCAGCATTCCTGTGGTTGGCCTTGCATTTTCTACATTTTTTGTCCAACATCCTCACTAAAAAGCTTAAAAGCTTTTTTTTTTATTGCAATTAGGGATATTCTGAGGAAGATTAGTTTTTATTTGTCTTAAATTTGCGTTTTCTCACCTAAGTACAAATCCACAATAATCTATCGAATAAACGTTGTAGACAGTTGATGCTTTTCGTTCTAACAGTGATTGGAGCACTAGTTTATTCCCACTCAATTTCAATAGAAATTTGATATAGTAGAAATAGAGCAATTGTAACTTCCACTATAGACAATGGTTTTATTTTGTTAAGCATTTCACAGCTGTCTGATAGTTCGTAAGAACCACCAGATTTAGAAAAAAAAGTGGTCTTGAATTGTCAGCTTTAAGCTAACGTATGTACAAGAATACAAGAACGTACATTATGGACTAACCACTCAATCCTCCCAGACTTCTCGAAAGTGATAGGATAAAGTAACTTACTTCCTCCATAACTATATAACATAGATATAAGCTTTCTGAAATCTAAGACCAGGATCGAATATTTTCATTCAAATTACTACTATTTTTTTCTAATCTTTAAGTATAGATGTCACACAAAAAATCTAAAGGCATTAAAAAATAAAGTTTGACAGCCGACAATATAAATCGCTTCGTTTTCTTACCTAAGCCTATTGGCTTTGAGTTTTTTTTTTGTTTTCGGGGAAACAGAATTATGCTCACTTATTTATAGCCAAAATGCTACCTATTTCTTAGGTAATCAACATTGAGCATATTTATGCAAATAATATTAGGTCCGATCTCCGACTAATACATTACTGTGTAAGCATTTGAACCATGGAATTTCATGAATCAAATCACAATCTGTAGTCCCCGCTCAATTGGTCTTGTAATTCTAAAAAATACAATTGTTTTATTATTTTCATTACAATTTGTCATCATCGATAGTTACAACTTAAGTCAAATTATTCTTTGACGAGTTATCATACTTTATGCATTTTTATTCGTTAACTCGTGCAGGCAAAACACATATCATAAGATTTGAGATGTTCCCATCTCATTTTCCTCTTAAGCCCCTGCCATGCTCATGTTCAATTTTTACTAGATAGGCTAGAAGCTTTGCGATATTCTAGGGAAAGTTATTTGAGTCCCGTCCCCAGATACCACTCAAGTCTAATACCTATACCTCTTCAGGGTGACAGCAAATCCGTCTTTGCCGAGATCCGTGTTCCGTTTATTCGAGATAATATTGACCTAGGCTTCAGCTCCTGTGCTGCCAGCTCTAATCTGGGACCTGCGGATAAATCCTTGTTATGCATATATTGCTATCTCCACCAATCCTTCAAAAAAAAAAAGATCCCTGAACAACAATAAATTTAAACTTTGGTTAACTATTTAAATTCTCTCGGGGTATAAGACTAATAAAAACAAAAGTAGACTAGTAATAATCTTTGCTGAGACCAATGGTGGAGGTTTTAGTTTTACACTGAATGTTATAGTCAGTGACAAAGGTGGTTTAAAAACATTTACTCTTCTAAAGTAGAGTGTATGTAAATACGTTCAACAGAGTCAACAATCACTTGGAAGTATATAAAACGAGCAATGGAAAAACGTCACTATTTCAAATCAACATCTACTTCAAAATCAAGCAAGGATTTCAGTCCTTCTTTAATTATAGCCAAGAAGATTAATGAATATGATAGTTCCTAATGCAGTTCTTTAATGAATTCACTGTTACATTTATCAATGAATACAAACGAATAGTTGTATTCAAAGATAAAGTGTACTCAAATATGTGTACTTGATATACATGATACATATAAAGTGTACTTGAAGAAGTGTACTCAAATATGTGTACTTGATATACATGATACATATAAAGTGTACTTGAAGAAGTGTACTTGAAGAAGTGTACTCAAATAAAATTTCCCATACCTACATACCTACACTAATGTTTCCACATCATCGCGGCAATGAAGTAAAATATGGCCCGTGTATACCCCCTTTTAATTATGTCATGGATCACACTTGCCTTGAATTTTCTTTATAGTTAGCCGTTGAATTAAACAATAAAATTTGTGCGTCGTGTAAAACAAGATTTTTTTTTTATTGGTTCACGGAAGACAATTCAAATTGCTAGGCAAATATCCAAGAAGCATTGCAGAAACATTATAGAGAGAGGAGTTTTCATCCCCTGTCCTCCTCCCGCCGTTCCACTACAATAGTCCAAATACATTGGGGAGCATTGGGAACGCATTCCGATTCAGAAATCTAAGCCGCTTGGTATTGGCATACCCCAACAACTGAAATATTTCTCCCTACACTTTAGCAACAAGGATCGAATATTAGTTTATTATATATAATATGACTAAAAAGTATATTTTAAGTACAATAGGTGTTATAAAGTATGATTAACCAAAGGATTTTTTTTTTTAGTTTTGAATGATTTGTTTTTCTTTACTAGTCAAAAATAGTTAAATAAATCAATTCTGAAAAAAACTAGGGAGTGGGCCAACCAAGCTGGGGCCGTGTTGAGGGTGTCATGATGCTGTGCGGGTACACTGGGGCCAATGGAGTCAAGCCTCGAGTGTGGGGTTCTTTTCATCCAAAAGTTAGGGGCTGTTGTGGGCTTGCTGTAAAGTCGATTGGTCCTTCACTCTGCCGGTGTTGGTTTCACGCTACTCTTGACTCTCGTTGGGTCTTGTTAATTGCTCATATTTTAAGCAGCTCCTATGTAAGGGCGCGCAGAGATCCTACATGTGATCCTTGCAAATTCGCACACTTTAACGCAACTGTTTCGCGAGGACATTGGGCAGAGTCATGGTCTTGTTAGCATCTTACACACCACTGCTACTTACATCAGTGGTTGTGAGTTTTCTCAAGCTCCTGGGCAACGGAAGCTTTGGAGTATACCCCTCTCCTTTATGAAGATAGCCGCCCTCAAAACCTCGAGGTTAAACGATCGGACGGAGACGTAGGCTGCGATATTTGGGGCAGAGGTGTCAATGGCAGGCGATATCTCACCTTTTGGCCATATGCGACAGTTTTATCAGTCTTCGGATGTCGCAGGGTACAGTTTGAAAAACTTTTTGAAAGGTGGGATTCAGGTTATCACGAAGGGGTCTAACCAAGTCGACCTAACCCTGGTGGCGATGAGAGAGTGGTCTATGAACTGGACGATTTTTTGTTGAATGATCCTATTCCTGAACTATCTGACTCCAATTCTGTGTGCTCCGACAGTGCACTATTTTCAGAAGAGGTACAGCCTAGGTTCTTAGGTGGTCTTGGAATGACCACTAGTTCACACGCTGTATCTGAGGGTATAAAATACCATCAAGATCACAAAGGCGAGTGCTAACAGAAAAGAAGCGGCCTGTGCCGCTGGGGGAAACACTACTTAGATAATTTGTGTTTCCCCAGAGGTTTCGTATACATAAATGGGTTTCTTTCCTAGGATGTGCTAGTTTAGCAGAGCAAGCCAAGGGATTCCATTAGAAAGGTATGAGGTCTGACAACGCCGGACTAAAGCTAGCAAGGTTAGGTATATAGAGATGTAGAAATATACTGGCTAAAGCCGTAGCCAGAATGCTCTATCAGCTGAAACCTAAATATGTAGTCAGAAGCAGCCAATGGAAACCTTTTTATTTCGGCCAAATAGATGGCCGTTTATTTTGCCCAATCGGCTCGCTTGTCTATCTCCTGCTGCTTGACCTGGTGGCCCTACAGCGGTGGCTTGTGAACTCGTCTGCAGCTACGCTACTTATTGTATAAACAAGTATTTACCTAGGAATACTTTTGAGGTATTATATGTTTATATATGGTTAGATTATATATTTACAAAGGCATAATATTTTTTGTATACACTCGACTTGATAACAATATTTACATTTGTATGCATGTGTACATCGGCAGAGTAGAGGGTAATTTATTCGATATTAGTTGGTGGTCGCTACTGGGGGCATGTATCGGGGCATAGCACAAGTGATTTGTGACGAATCCTGATTAAATTTAATTCACCATTCGTTTGAACATGTTTGAATAAAATTTGTTTCAGTGTTTGAATGGAAGTGCATGCTCGTGTTGGATCGATATATAAAGTTATTTAAGGTGTATCGTATACAGATGGCACGAGGCATATAAATATGTTTCGATTTTGCGGGATGCCGTTTGTGTATAACTAGTACAGTACAGGACTTAAGGAGCTACTCTGTGTCATTCCTGTTTTGATAAGAGGAGAAGTGTGCATTTGCTAATATACAAAAACAGGACTGAGCCTACTTTTTGGAATTATTTTAGCACCAGATTCTAGGTTAAAAACAAAAACGTCTTTAGTTTGAACATGAGCCCTGATGAGCCGACGATGTCGAACGGTGCCGAAGGCTAGTTTGACGTCCAAAAACATAAGTGTTTTCATTCGAAGCTCGATGGGATTTCGTAAAACTCACGTTGATATTGGAGGATGGTGGAGGGATATTGTTTAAAGTCAATTTTTTTTGTATCAGGTATTTATTCCTTTTTAAGAACCTGAAAGGTTAATAATAATTTTTAAAAACGTTTTTGTAAGTGTCGGTAATAACATTGGTCAGTGTGAGGTGGGGCCGTGTTTAGGTTTGAGGACCATTTGTATAATTGATACTTTTTTTAAAGATTTTAGTAAATTAGATTTGTCGGACATGTTTAAAACATAATATACTTTATAATGTTTTATGGATATGTTATTGATATTATTGGCAATGTAAAATTTATTTTCTGTTAAATATTATTGAGTTTCATCTTTGTTGTCTGTACCTATAGAGAAAAATACATTATCTCTCTCCTCATACAATAAATTGCACAGTGGTAGTTCCACTGTAACATGTTGCGTGACCAAAGTCTTAGTGATGGCTTAAGATAACTTAAAAGTCAGAAATAGAGAGAAAGTGAGAGGTGAGAGAGAGAGAAGCCACAACCATTAGGACTCACCCAGACCAACAGAAATAAAAAAAAGTACCTGTATAGTAGTAAAGCCTCATTCTTGTTTTATTATTTTAGAGTTAGTTATCATCAGAATAAATATTTACCTGTTTCGAATGCCCGTGATAAATAGTAGCCATCTTTATTTGCTTACGCAGATCGGGCCGACTTCTTCTTCTTGCAAATAGCATCAGGAAAATGTTCACAATATTCAAGGGCAGTAATATTTCCTCACCATGCCTGTATGGCCTTGAAAATTAAGTCATGCTACTTGGCCCCACCGCTATCAACGAGGCAAACAATACTTACCTAGGTCGCCTTGGGGGCAGTTGCCAGTTCTCAGTCTGGTACAAAGTGAATCGGATCTCTCAGGTAGGACTTAAGGTTTGGGTAACGTTATTTATATGATGTGTTTTTGTTTCTGCTGTCTAGGGAGGCAACTACCATGTGGACTTGGGGGCCCCTGGGCTGTTTGTAAATATTGTATGAATGTGCGAGTGAATGATGAATTGTAAATATGGTATGAATGAAAACATTTATCTCAATTATTTATAGCCTATTAAGTATTAAGGCAGATCGTAATTTCATCACAAAAAAAAAAATACATATGATATTTTCAATCATAATGATACATGTATATATGCAAGTATGTGTGTTCTCCTTCGGAGGTCCCATGGGTCATGAACTGTGTGTGGGTTCCCCTCCTCGTGATAACACCCGACCGAGGACACCCGACCTGACGTACTTGACACTTTTACTCTCTTACCCAGTTTTGCAATGTATACGCTTCCAATATTATTGGCACATACTACGCCGCGAGTATAATATAAAACTAGAAAAATATTGACCTTAATAATTAAATATTTTCATTTGTACTATAGGTTGTTCATCAAGCTTTAGTCTCTCCAAAATATTATTTTATTGACAAAATATCATTTAGCAGCCAATATCCATTCATACCATTCAGCAATTTTGAAACAAAATATACATAATGACGTTTAAAAAAACAATATTTTTTGTGTTTAAAGAAAGAAAAAATTTAAATGGCTTATTACTAAAAACTTTTCTAATTATTTATTATTTTCATTCATATTCAATAAATTTACCATGTTGTACTTTTTTTTTATAGTAAAGGTACCAATACAACTCAGTACGTAAAAAGGTTAATTACGTCAATATAAACAAAACTAATAAACTACCTCAGGTTTGTTGTTCTATTTTTATGGTGTATTCCAATATTTTTATTCAATAAATTATATCTCATAACATTCAAAATTTTAGTATTTAGTCATTTAAATGTTCGCATTATACTATCTTACTTTTAAACGCGCATTATTCGTATAAATCTTGTTTCAAAATTTTGGTCATCGATGATGCCTGGACAAGCGGCAGAACAACCCAAAGTGCAAATGTACAGTGTCAATCTCTCTTTTTAATCATAAATATCTTGGAAAATATTATCTTCATTATTAAACATTACCTGAAATAAAACTGTTTTTAGATGTTGTATGCCTGTCTGTTTATATTTCCTATTTATAGCAAGTCCTTGATGCTTGACCTAAATACATGGACTTGAGCTATTGCTCAGTAATTTAGGCTCAATTCGGCGTATCTAGTCATGAATTATCATATTAAACACTTAGATTGATTCCCAGTGTGTACACTCTCTATCGCATTTTCTTTGATGTATTGTATCTGCCACTATAAACATGTAATCACTAATCAAAATCACTAATGATTTTCAGCACAAAATAACAATATTTTATTTGAAAAATATCTTTTGATAAATATAATTTAATTTTGATTACAATAAATTGTTTATTGACCACGATGACAAACTTACATGTCAATTTTTAATTGATGGAGCGTACTAGAGTAACTGTTTCTGAAAAAGAATCGTTTATATACTATAGTTATGAAAATTCATTACAACCCTAACTAGTGTCCCCTGACAAATAAATCAACTCATCGCTAATTTAACCTAAGAACTCACAGTTCAATAATGTATACTACTTCATGAGACTTTAGAGTGCATTAAAATTTAAAAAACACATTAGAATCCCAACAATACTGATATCTTTACAGACAGAGAGAGAGAGAGAAAACCTAAAGTTGAATAGAAAAATGATCGTGTATTTTATGATGGTTTATTCGAAAATGAAATTTGTTTCTATTGACTATATTCCAGAAGTTCTCAGTTTAAACATTGGATTTTGGGACAATGATGTTATGAAGATCCAAAATTTGTACCTCCGGTTCTTTTGTCCTTACTTGAACGAACCCTGAAATTTATGTAGTTATTTTGGTTACATTTATTTGTCAAGTATTAATAAAGAAATTGACCGATGGTGCGGTGATATTAAACTAATTAAACCGCTGTTCAAACTGGTCGTAAAGTATTTGAAGTTGAAATAAGTACAGGTTTAGAGACCCCTGATTTAGAGTAACACTAGCTCAGTACTTAGTTAAATCTTGCCTGAGATCAATTCTTAATTGCCATTTTTGAGCTTTAAGTTGTAATTGTGCAAATTATGACTTTGAAACGTTCTCTGGATGACCTTAGGGGTGAAGTGAATAGTTGCTACTGTGGCCAAAAGATACAATAGCAGATATGTGAGCGAGAAGTCCCCATCGACCACAAAGAGCCGTCCTCCCAGTAAATCGAGGCTACCGGATCCTGTAATAAGCTTTATATCGAACCGGCAGTCTCTCCTCTCCCTCTACAGTCTACGGCCTTTTCCCTTTTCAGTGCTCTTCTCCAGTGAATGCTGGAACGGGGGGGCGGGATTAAGTTCCAGCCAGCGGGAATCCCATTCGGCCACTTGGTCCGCTCTGGCCTTTTGTCCTGCCGTTTTATACTGTTTGGATTTATAAAAACAGGTGGTCTCCGGTGCACTCTCTAGAGTACGATCGTAAAGGACGTTACTGCAGGAACGCCAGGGGAGGATTAACATAGAACAAAAGCACTATGGACTATGTTTATGCCGATTTAATCCCTGCTGTAAATTCATACTTTTATTTTCTCTCTTTACTCCTGAATTGAACATAAAATCCTTTCGGGATGTTAAAAAAAAAATATAATAAAAAATACATCATCATAACAGCCATCTTGGTAAACCACAATATCCCCACATAAAAAATATCACATTACAATGTGCAATTATTTCGTAGAAATGTTTTTCAGGCTTTAAATGGGCATTGAAATCATTGGCCTTCTAACTATTATAATATCTCGATCGCTTTAAACAAATTACCTGTCTATTAAAATCGAACAGTTTTTAGTGATAGATTGTAAGGCAAAATATGACAAAAAAAGGTGCGTGTTCACGTTGACAAAAAACTGATTCATCCTGGAAAAATTTGAAAACCAGCTAATTTATGTCATACCACGTGTCTATGAATAAAAATACTACTTAAATGACGAACATGACTATTTGTGCTTGCTCACTATTGCTCGCATTGCACGTTTAAAGATAAGTTCGGATCTACCTTGTCCATCTTGGAGAACGCTTGGTGTCGTCAAAAGTTATCGCTTGGTTATTCGCTCTTATCAACAGCGATCGCTTGGTCTGAAATTGAAATTCCCTACCGAAAATATACGAAAAATTCTGTGAAATAATATAGTTAAATATATATAATGTATGATTAATGCACATTATTTTCATAAGGTCTATATGTCTATATATGTTGAGTGTGGACACTATGACGAGGTTGATTAGGGACTAGGGGCGAGGTTCTGTGAAGTATTTGGTGGCTGCTATTTTAGTTTTTAAGAAGGATTGGTCTTTTTTTTTGATAATTTTAAAAAAGGTTTTAAGTGTTCAGTTGTATAGTGGACACACTGTGTAAGATGTACATATTATTTAGCTTTGGATGTTTAACTCTATGAGTATGGTATGCTATTTAAACGTGTTGACATTGCCTCAATTATCAGTACACCCCTGTTTTCTGCACTCTTCTTCGTTTTATCCTTAACTAACACTCCAGTGGTAACCTGAAAATTATCCCAGTAAAATCCTAGGTCTCTCAGACTGGAAATATTGGCATAAATACATAAATGCTAATACAAAATTGAAAATGGACGTAGAATATCAAATAAAACGTATTAAGTCTGAAACTAAAGAAATTAGCATAATGATTCTGTTTTTTTACATATATAAAACTTATTCAATTTAAAATTGTAATAATTAAATGATATGAACACATATATTTCATATATGCTAATAAATATTGGAGCTGAAACTTTGACGGATCATTGACGCATGTTTTAGTCAGACACAAACTGAGCACTGTGCACAGTAAAGGTGAGAGAAAGATGCACATCTGGAAACCTTATTTATGTCCAAGATTCTGGTACAACTCCTCACACACCTTGAATGTTTTTGAGGAGTATCCTAATTTCCCTAGGAATACATTCCATTTTCGCTCTTTCTAGCTTATAGTCATGCGGAGTGAAACTGTTAACTAGTTTTTACATGACGGATATAAATAAAAATGGTGTCCCTAGGGTTTAATGTTAACGCTGAAAGGTTAATGAGAAATAATTGTCGAAGGTGATCAAGATAGTGTGGTAAAAAAATCAACAATTGTGCGTTGACAAATTAGATGGACAAAATTCGGTTTCCGACCACTACGATACTTTGCAACTAACTATCATTTTAACCTGGTCGTTGATTATACCTGAGATATTACGAAACGACATGTGCCCTTCAGATACACTAGTTGGCAATGAAACTAGATTCCTTCTCTGAGTCCAGTATATACTATATCCTCATCCAGCTAGCTCTGAAGTACTAGTGCGTAGAATGAAGTTTCCTAGGTGACAAGAGAGGGAGAGGAACAGGGAACTTGCATTTTCTTTCCATATCGTGATTCGAATCAATGGAAAGCTGTAATCATTACCCTTGTACAGCAAATGAGACCAATAGACTGTAACCAACACAGTAGTACAGACCAAACATCATGTATAAAATTAATGCGTTTCATTTACTAATTGACTGAAATATGAAATCTTTAACCTACTCAATATGGGAGGGAAATATTTATTTTTTTTTTTCCAAAGAATTTTTAAATCATGCTTCATTATTTTTTATAGAGTTTCTGTCATTTTTAGTGTGATTTCGGCTTCAAATGGGACTTCCATGTAAAATCAAACCAACCTGTTGACAGTGAGTCAAAGTTACAAACACAGTTTTAAATAAAGGCACACCAGTTTAGAAGCATATTTATTTTTTAATAACTAATTCATTCTTTATTCTTTATTGTGCAATAATTACAATCTGCCTTTTATAAGGCAATAATAATACAGATAAATGATCTCATTTATACCATATTTACAGTCATCATTCACTCGCTAATTCATACAATAGGACATGATTGGAGAAACTGGCCATTGCCAGGACTCCCACTGTTACGCGATTATTGCAGGTCACGAGGCCACTGCCGTTTCAGTCTCCGAGGAGGATTATAGGGATGAGTTGCGCAGTGCAAAGACTGTGCTAGGGAATTAGGGTGGTTGGATAGGTCACTATGGAATTTTATGAACTTGGAAGGGATGAGTTCTAGAATGTAGGGTATATTAAGGTCGTTATGAAGGGTTTTGTTGCTGACATAATAAGGGGCATTTACTTTTGTTCTCAGGACTTTTGATTGAAAGGATTCGATACGCTTGATGTTTCACTTTTTTGCTGTCCCGCATAGCTCTATTCCGTATGTCCAGATTGGCTTATTAAGTATAAAGTATAACTTTGTAAATTAGTAATTTATTTTCTATTGAGAGATGGGATGTCCTTTGAAATAGTCTGTACAGTTGTCCAAAGCGTCTGTTTAGTTCTTGTCTTTTTAGTCTCGTATGTGGGTTCCAGGTCAGTCGTTTGTCGAGATGGAAGCCTAAGTACCGTACTGTCGCGGTTACAGGGAGAGGAATAGAATTAAAATAAACTAGTGGACAAGTATTGCGACAAAGGGTGAAGGTAATGTGGGAGCATTAATAACTAATTAACGACGATGAATTATAATACATGAAATCAAACGTATTTTATATTCCTGTGCGTTTAATAATCCTGTGTAGAAGAAACTCTCACTATTGCTTGTTGTCTCGTTGGTTGGAGAATAGAAATGTTTTTTTGTTTTGTTTTTTTATTTGCGATTTTGAACATAACTTTTTATATATTTTTGAGTCTTTACCAATTCGTTATGCAATATTGAATGAATGGAACAATGAATGGTTTTGAAAAATAACACAAAGATGTCAGAATGGGTGAAACGTCGACTAGCGGAATGGCAATGTAAAAATATATTATCGAAAAATTTGTTTTTTCACATAGTCCAAATGTAATTTTTTTTGACGCTAGATCAAAAAAAGAAACAAAATGATCGGTTCAGACAGATAGACGCAGAAATGAAATATATAATCGTTGACGATTGTTTTTTTTTCAAACCAAAGTGACCCGAAAAACATTATCCTGATGGAATCTGAGCCAAATCGGTTACAAGTTTCTCTGGCGACCAAGAAAGACACGTAACAAGAAGTATGTCAGTGCTGTGAGCTTTGTTTATCCGTGCCTTCTGCTTTAAAAGGGAACCAGCCTGACCAGTTTACGTGCCAAGGTTAATGGTGTAATACCCATAGAAGAATATACAGCCTTACGTAACACGTAATTGTACAATATTTGTTTACACTTAAAAGAACAAAAACTATTTGCTTATGCAATTTGTGTGCAATAGGTGAAAACTGCTGTTATTTCATTGTCACGATGCAATCAAATAAAATGTAAAATGTGTCACTATACCTAATTAGAGAAATTCTAGATGGCCTTCACTGTTCACGGCCTCCATCGAATCAAACTAAATACATATTTTTTTTTTTTTATCTGAACTTCTAAAATTACTTTTAAATAACACATTTTTCTACTAATGTGGACATCGTGCTGAGAATTTCTTAGGAAAAATTAGAAAATCAACATAACTTATACCGATTTTGAATTTCTCAGCAAATTTATCTTATGGTGAACTAATGAAACTTTATGAACAATTAGGAGGCATAGTTTATTACAGAACATTTTTACCATTGAATTGCAGTTACTTTATTCCGCATTAAGTGTTGTCGTCAGCTTCTACACCATCTCTTATCTTCAAGATTCTCACCGTATCACTTCACATTTTAATTCTATAAATTACTTTAAAAAATAAACTCCATTACTGTTTTGTTTCATTTTTTTTTTTATTATGTTTAGGAAAGTTTAAATGTAGGAAAAACAGCATAAAGCTGCTCAGTGCGAAAATGTGTTTCCGCATAACTTTTATGTTATGAATCACTACAATAAAAGAATTGCCTTAGTTACACATTTTAATCGTTCATTGCTTATAAAATATATTTATATATTTTTACAAAGTATTCTCTCGTTAATTTGAATATCTGAATTTGCCGCGCTGCTTCCACTGGCCCCCACCAGATGGAGCAGCTATCAGATAGATAAGGTTATGTTAAGTAACAAATCTTGTAAATAGAGTGTGAATATATAAGTCAGAGTTATAAACGGTAATTGTCTTACATATATACATATAAGTAAATGCTTATCGGCTTTCGAAAAAAGGAAAAAAGGTACAAAGAAACAGCACGCATGAAAGTTAGAACTTTTTTTTTTTGTTAGTTAAATTCCTTTATTGTGCTATAATTACAATTTGCCTTTTATAAGGCAATAAGTAATTAAGATAAATGATCTCATTCATACAATATTTACAGACAGCCCAGAGACCCCCCAAATCCACCGCGAAGAGAAAGCGGAGTCCTGGGAAGTCCCCCACGCTCCTCCGTCAGCCGCGTCACCGGATACTAGCCAGTGGAGGCTGACCAAGAGCGCGAGAGCCACAGACGCTCAGGACATGATTGGAGAAACTGGCCATTGCCAGGACTCCCACTGTCACGCGTTTATAGCAGGTCACGAGGCCACTGCCGTGACAAGTTAGAACTAGTCTGTTTATTTCAAGTCTATCCTGTATATTTACATTCGGGATGTTTACATCCCAACGTTCGGGGATAAAGGTTGGATACTAATGCTGCCCGGAACTTAACTTATATATATAAAATATACTATATATAATGTCCTAGATATAATAAACCTATTTCGTTCGTTAGTCGTATTTGGTATTCGAGAAATTTTAACACACGTTTATACATAAATACATCCTGATTGGTTCAAACGACGACATTTGAAATAATTATTACTTCATTGGAATCTGTGAAAGTGAGGGACAGCGTGTGGGATGCTTACGGCACCATTTCCCTATGGTTCTAAAAAAAGGTGAGACCAAAGGTCAGCAGAATTTCCACGCGTGAGCAGCTTTAGATCCATCAAGGAATATCTGGCATTAGCGATTGCTTCTCCCACCCGCTCTTTCAAATGCAGTCTTCAGTGAAGTCTTTATATTTCATCATTTTCATTTGCGAGCTAGTTCCTTTATCTCGGCAGCTCTAAATATAAATGATAAAAATACTGTCTCTAATTGTTTGTCTATAATTACTCGTTCAAGGTAATTCGTTTTACGACTGAAACTATTGACAGGTTTTCTTTTGCTTTTACCTTCCATGACCTTGGGTGTTCAAAGCAATGAGCTTTAGAACGTAATTGTTCAGATAGTTTAATTTACATCACTATTTCTTCTCTGGCAAAGAAAACTCAAGGTTCTTTTAAAATATATTGTCTCGTAGTGAAGTTAGATGCCTCCAACATAACATTATATAAAGGTTATCCAATATAGCTTTGTTTTCTTGTTGCTTTTATAAACTCGCCACATATCTTTGTCCTACTTCTCATAGCATTGGAAGTATCTAAGACATTACCAATTACATAACAAAATTTTAACGAAAATAACATAAATTAAATAATAATTATAAAAATAAATACAATAATGATTGGGAAAAAATACCTTTTTCATTTTCGTAAGTGTCCAATTACTCAATGATTATTTTTGCCATAACTGTCAAATCTTGGTTATTGGAAACATCTTCGAATAACTTTTGGCGTAGGCGTCTTTAAGTTTTTTCTTAATATATTGTACTTATAATAAAAGATTGATGCAAACAGGACGATAAGTTTTAAATAGCTTCTCTAGAACTATGAAGATCTTAAAAGAAACTATTCAAACTTTGTTGGGTTTAAATGTATTTCACGCACATTCCGTTAATACATCATTGAGAGCCTAGTCACAAAAACTTTCAGAAATTAATACGATATATGATCAATAAGAAAACGGTAATAGCATTGATGCTCAAAATGATCACGTTTTAAAGCATTATAATGATTTACGATCAGCCCTGAATGATCATAAAGGCTCACATTCTGCTCATTAATTTGGAAGGCTTTTAAGATTTTGGAAAGCTCCCAAAAACAGTGCTACGCCATCTACAACTGTAATACATGTGTTTTTTTTTAGATGCTTTTCCACTTCGATTCTGTGATTCATTTTTTACTTATGCGACTATTTATAGTATTTTTTAACCAGATCAACGAAACCACAGTTATTTCCCAATTTAAAGTGCTGTTTTTCCCCCTCGGATGCATTAAAAAGCAATTAAAACTAAAAAAAAAGAATTTTGAGTTAAGAACGCAATCAGATATTTAATATCTTTTCCCGTACCACTTATATTTTTAATGTTGGTTGTCCATATTTAAGGAGTTGAGGTAATTTTTTTTTTTGTTAGCTTTAACACTATCTTTATAAGCATTACTTTAATTGGAAAGTACTTTCAGCAACCTAAGTTATTACCTAACCTTAACCTAAGTACACCACGTACAGCATGGAATTAACATTGTTGAGTTCTCCACAGCTTGTACTAATAGACTGACCGCTGAGATGTTCAATCCCCAGTTAAAAAAAAACCTAATGAAGAGAAAAAACATTGGCAAGATGTCATGCCTATTTTTGATTAAGGGAGTAAGCAATGAGATCCATTATTCAGCATTCATTAAATGTAATTGAAAACGTTGAAATAGCCGTTGTTGATTTTTCTAAGAATTTTGACTGAAGTTACTTTGAGGGCATGAACTTCACACACGGCGTTCCGGTTCGAACCCACTTCATGTTACCTGTTTGGAGGTTTGTATGCCAGGGTCAGCAGTAGTCGGCGAGACCTTTGGAGATACACGGGGTCTCGCTCGGCAAGCAGGGAAAGTCCTCCGTAATGCCTTATCGCCAATTATGTAACAGTCATCTCTCTCTGGGACCTCCTTCAGGTAATTTGTCGTCTTTAAGATTATTCGGTCTTCATTCAAGGGCAATGTAAAAGGTCAATGAAATTATTTAATCCAAGAATAAGTGGTATAATCGGGTTCTATTAAAATTTCGTTTTATTGATTCTGGTCTCATTTTTATACAAACATTAAAGGACTGCATTTTTCTTAGTTTTCTTTATTTATTGAAAAATCGTAAAAAAAATTATTGCAAAAATGCGTTTCCCAATCAAGGGTTTCGTTACAGCTTTGAAAAACTTGCGAACGCCATTGTAATGAGCTTTTGTAATTGTAAAAAGAAATAAAACGTCTTCTGTGCACAGTTTTAATGATTTCTATCTTAATATTTTCGGCGGACAATGCCGTCATTATGAACGGTTCGTGCTGTAACATTCATGAGATACATTAACAATTCTATAGACGTTCAAGGACACACATATTCAAACATATCAAAAATGGTTATAACAATTAAACCACAAAGCAATAAAAATAAATATATATAGACAAAATCAACCTACCAATCACAATAATACCACATAGTATAAATATAAATTTTAGTAACTATAAATATATAACAACAAAATGAAATATTTCTACGTTTATTGCTAAGATGTCATGACTGAAGTCAAAATAGTTATAACAGTTACAAATCTATTCTATAAATAAAACATATCAAAACATAATAAAATATAGATTATAATGATGTAAATATACAGCTGGTCTTAAAAAAAATGCATGAAAAAATAATATATAAATAAAAAAATCACAGATAAAAAAATAAAACTCATCAAAACTATTTCTACCACATTATTGTTTAATACCCTTTTTAAATTTCCACAGCCACCACGAATGGCCCCGATATAGGTAAATGATAAAATACAAAGTAACATATCGATAGCTTACTCTTAAGTGAAATTCACTTCCTCCATAAAATCTTGTAAGTATTTTTATTGTCACTCATTTACATAAAAGTTCATAATGTGTAGCAAATGTCTGGGATATTCCAAAATACAACAGGACAAAAAACAATCACATTTTTTTTTTCTATAGCAATATAGTTTTGGTTTCATGTAGTGTTGGTTCTATGTTTAATTTGTTTTTATGGGCTATTATTATGAAAGGTTTTCGATGTAAGCTATCAATATGGGTATTGTGAATGATACCTTAAAAGATAACTATATATAAATGTGAGATAACTGTGTAAATTAGAGCGTGGCCTTAGGCAGCTCCTATGTAATTTAAAAGTAGACATTGCAAAACTGTTTATGTAAATATAATTTAAACATGTGTAGACAACTAACTAAAATAACAGAAGGGATTTACTTTTTTTTAATTAAATTGTTTTAATATTATGTTTATAGGCGTTAAAACCAATAAAGTTAAATATGATAATACATCGGTTTTCTTCATTTAATTAAAGGATCCGTTACTTTCCTAACGGGCTGATGGATGATATACCGCCCTAAGCCACCCCCCTCCAATATTCGGTAATTTTAAAACAATACCTGGTGGAAAATCACCCCAATCAATCATCGCACTCTCTTTTACGCATACCAGCGGTCAATCTACTCTTTCATCCCCAATTGCCTGTCTTGTCATTAGGGTAATTTTTTTATATCGATCTCAAGCTCTTTACTATAACTTTTTTTTTCCTGTGAATAATATTTATTTGAGAAGATTATAGCTTAAATCATTTAAGACATTACAGCTTAAATCAGTAGAAATTATGCGTTAAGTCTCTCTAATGTGCGTATTTCAATTTGAAATAACTTCGAGATGTCCACATTTAACCAGAGCTGGGGAGTTAGGTATATAATGTTTAACTGAATATAAATTGTAGTCATAAATGAAAGCTTCTAAAAACACTTTTCTGCACTTGGCATTATTAGAAAACTAAGTTATCTATGAAATTGATAAACAAACTCAATTGATTTTTATGATTATAACCTGTGACGGTAATGCAAAGATTTACACGCAACTATTTCAAATTAAAACCTTGGCATTGTATTTTTATTTGTATTGCTAATAATTTGTTTTATCTTGTACTACGATACTCGCTCTTATCGTTTCAATAAAAAGCTCATGATATTATTTGAGATTTTGTGAAGATGTCATTTCAATTGGATGGTTTTTTTGACTGCTGTTATAAAACAATCTACAGAAGGAAGGGAATGGCTTCCGTGTCTGTTTCTAAGAAAAATCGCTCTTATAATCCAAAGAAATTAAATTGAATTAAAAAAAAAAAAAAGATTCGTTTTATCTTAGTATTCCGTCGAGGTTCCAACTCAAATGCAACTTCCTATGAAACAAGAGTTATGAATTATTGAAAAGACGTTTCGACAGGCCGAGTGAGAGGCTGCAACAGCTCCACTTTTGTGCTCTGATTCTCCCGATTGCCTCCAAATCCGATCGCTGTGGTGTTTCCTGTCTCACCTTTGTCCGATTAATTAGAGCTGGTGGGTGCAGCGGCCGTGCCATGTCGGCGCAATTGGACAGTCTGGCAGTGGAGGCCGTTCAGAAGCTGCTGTATAGCCCTATAGCCTGGCCCACTAGGTGGCCTGCCTGTCATGTATTCACAAGTGCACTTCGATTGGTCCATGTTGTGTGGTCAGCATCATATATGATCAGCGCAGTTGATCTGGTTTAAATAAAGCTCGAAAATCATTCCCCTAATGAAAACAATGTAGAAATTACATAAGTGTATTTAATAGCACCTCACCATATCATTCATCATTATTGCAATTATTTTTTATACCGATTAAAAATTATCACATACGTTAATTAGCTTTTATTTCCCTAATTACTGTACTCATAAACAAAGGACGTTAAATATAAATGAACACTATCAAAAGATATAAGGTTGTAGTTCCAAGATTAAAAAAAAAAATTTACAAATTAGTTTAAGACTGATACTCCCTATTTCTTGTGCAAATTCTTCATTTTATTTTCCTAAACATTCTAGTCATCGGAAATTTAATTTAATATAAAGTACTTATTATGTAGGGACTTGGGACAGAGGTTAACTGGAAATGAACGTTGGGAATTACTTTAAATTCTTTATTAGACCTTCAAAGCGTTAAATTCACATAGTGTCAAATAGTACATGTAGCTACAAATACTACAACTCGAAATTACGTGAATAATATAAAATTGTCTGAATCTAGCCTGCACAATAAGTATTGTACAGAACAAAAAAAAACTCAATTTCTCATTAACTTACTGTTGATAACTTGTTTAGACATTACCTTGTTTTTTTAAAAGGCTATTTTATTAAATGATATCTATTTTATGAAATTAAGTTCTACCCCTGGCGAAATTACAATTTATTGAAGGACATAAAGGACCGTGACAAAACTTGAGCAAGTGAATACAACATTAAAAAAATTATCCTCGACCACCGCCTCTCACCCCACCTCTCGCCCGCCATGTATATTGACAAAAAAGTTTATTGGATTTGGATGTAAGGATATCAAATTCATGATCAGTTGTAGTTTTTTGTTGTTTTTTTCCTACAGATAAATAAGTTAAAATTTTAGTATAAATTTTATTTTAGATTTCAGTTGTCGTTTTAAACTAAGACTCTAGTTTTAAATCTGAAAAAAAATGAAAGAAGGGACATGTGAGAGAAATATTGATCTGTACACAAGCGGCAATTCTCTTACTCTTAAATAACCAGTTTCTTTTCAAATTTTATTAACTTTAATATTTTTTTATAGATGTTTATAACTTATGTTCCTGTGTCATGGTTAAGGATGCATGATTGGCGGTAAAAAAGAAACTAGAAGGTGGAGAAACTACAATCCGAAATGATTTGTTAAAGTTTATTGGATAGGAAATTGGTATTCCAATCGGAATGAGAACACATTAATCCTAAACAACTAGAACGGGGACCCTCAGCTTTTCCTATTAGTACTAAACATACAATAGCTATGGAACTGTTGGGATTATAGAATAACTGTTTAAAACTTTTAGCACAATATTCAGGCGCTTATAGCGTTTACATATACTGAAAGTTCGCTCTAGTGATAAACCTTTATTATTAATTATTGATGATAATCAAACAAGCGCAAAGTAAATTTATCATTAACGGTTACGAGGCTGACTCCCCAAGACTCCACTTCCTCTTTCACGTGCGAGGGAGTTGACAACCATGTAGATTTTGGAGGTCTCTGGGCTATTTGTAAATACTGTATGAATGAGCGAGTGAATAAGAATTGTAAATATGGAATAAAAGAGAACATATATCACAAATTACTTATAGCTTAATAAGAAAGATTGTAATTTTATCATAAACAGAAGGTTCAATATATAATTCTTTTTCTCCATTCTCTATTAAGTTTAGCTATCTGCTTACTCTGACAAAATGCACAGCACTCTAACTACCTGATAAGCTAGACAAAATAGAATAGAACTTTTGCTAATTATTTCAAAGGCTTCATTTCCTTGAAGCGGCCTGGTCGGATTTCCAATTATTTGCCGAAGGCTTTTAGATGGGTCGATATGTTTGCATAAAGCACAAGTAGGAAGTACCTTCCTACCAATCCACCAGTTTAAATAATATAGTGCAAACATCATTCCTACATCAGCGCTTTTTTTACCTTATCTGTTATTTCGAGAGGGAATTTCCTTGTGTAGGGTTGGCAGGAGAGGATTGAAATCAAAAAGGAAGTACGTATTGAACTACCCCCCCCCCTAGCTTGTATCTTAAAACATTCTGATCTTGTCAATACAACCTTTTTTTTTTAATCGTCAAAAGGGTTTTTGTAATGAGCTCCAAATTAACAGATTTTATATTACCTTCAGTGTCCGCCCTCATAGTATATGACAATTTAATAACAGATAATCAATTTTAGAATTCACAAAAACCCTTGATTTATCTCGAAGTAGTAATCTTACTTTAACATGCGGCGTGGTTTATCGGTGTGGAATATCTTGATATAGCTGTTTTAGTTTTTTTTTTTGCAATTTTTTGTGGGATTTTATTAACTCTAAAATTTATTACGACACAATTATAAATTGCTGTACTTTTTTAAAATGGTTTATTTTCAGTCTTAAATTGACAGAGCTTTAAAAGAATAACTGGTAATCGTCAATGTTTACATCCTCTATTTCTTTTACATATAAAAAAAAATACAATTTAGTTTTACAGTCCATTATTTAATAATAAATCTTTATTGCCCGTCGTTTTGGTAAACATCGATAAAGCTGTGGAGAGATAGAAGGTGTTTTATTTATTTGTTAAAACACGCACTCCACACCGGTACTACACTATTAATTGTCTCCTACCACGGTCTCAACAAAAATACGTTTTATTAATGAGGGAGCCACTATTTAAAATTTAGTACAATTCTCGAAGTAATTTTTTTTTCTTTCATTAATCTGATTAAGGGCAGTTTATCATTTTTCGTGGGTTTGTTGTTATTCCTCACATCATTGGATTGACCAAATATGAAAAATATCATACCTTATATAATTCTATTTGCATTCAAAATTTAGCAGTATTCTAATTTTAATAAATGAATAGCCGGACCACAACAATATGATGAAAGCGCCTTTCAAACACCTCATTAGGTATTAGTATTTTATTCTCACTGAAGAATGTTTGTAATCTTCCCTAGAAAGGCAATAGATAGTTTTGTTTATTATTATGACAGTTCATTATAAAAATAAATTAATAATTTAATTATTCTAACCTCCTCCCCTTTATTTTCGTATTGAAGGACTTTTCGCATTCAAACATTGTGGACAGCTCTTATTTTTCCTCAAGAAAATAAAATCAGTTTGTTTTTATGCCACTAGGGGGGTAAGTCACAAAATTGTTTAATATGATGTATTCATAAAATATTCCGGTAAAATGGTAGATTTGTAAAAAAAAATTATTGATTTATTTAAAACAAAAAATTATGTGAATCAGCGTTCACCTTGGTGATAAAACCCTCAGCAATATCAGAAAAATGGAAATAATAAACCAATTTAAAAAGTACTTACCTACCATATTGTTTAGTGGCGATTAATGTAAGCGAGGCTGTACTTTAGCTAGTTACCCTAAAGGCATGGGTCGATACGCATCATGCAGAATTACTTGGGTTCATTCTCGTCATTTTTTTCATTTGGAAAATGTAACCTTTTACTTTGATTAATGCGAACGACTGTAGCAAGTCCCTATCTCCCGCGTACTTTATACTTAAGCCGTTTGAGACATCTGGCTTCAGGCTGGGAACGTCAAAGCGTAAAACCTTCTAAAAGATGGCTTCTCAAGTTCTCAAATAAAGGAAACTAAAGAATAATGGCATAATTTTCCATTCCAGAGCTTGCCATCACGAATAGGCTATTCTTGGACGATCTTGACCCCCATGAAGGCGTTGGGAAACCTCCCAAATTTATTTTGTTTCATGCTTTCTAATCACGAAATAGGCTGAACGTAAACGATTAAATTACATGGCATAACTCCTGTTTTGGCTGTTCACCAAACTCGATTCTAACGCCAGGATGAAAATAAAGTTATTTTTTATCTATTTGGCATTCTTCTAGCACCTAGCCTATATTGAAAATCGCTTATTGACCCGGATCGTAATGGAAGCATAGAGTAGAAATACATTAAATCTAAATCGTTTCATGTATGGCCCCTAAGTGGAAATCAAAATCCGATAGCTCTAAGAAATAATCAATATCTATGCTAAACTTCAATATCTCTAAATCTGTAATCCATTCAAAATTAATATTTTAGGAAAAGGAGCCTCAATAGTAAAATTAATTACTACGAACTATTTATGAAGAATTAAAAATGTCATTCATATATCCACTCTCGTTAAACTGTTTTTTTGCAATAAATCCCTACAATTAAGACGAAAATAATATACAAAATTTACGTCCAAACGGTTCGATACTCTGAACTTAAGCTTCGAATCCTCCTTTAATACACATCGCCTTGCTTCCTAAACATCCTTTCTGTCCCATGATCGCCACAGGTACAAGGTTAAGTAAGTTTCAGAATCTAAAGTAAGCGAATTAATTTTATAATGTTCAACTGTTTTATTATTAATATTAAAAAAATTTATTCCTCAAGTAGTGCATTCACTATGTAATTAAACAAAAGTAAACATCGATTGATAGTACTTGACTCTGATTAAAAGAAGAAAGTAAGGTGAGATCAGACTTACGTTATCATTAATTTCAGAGATTACAAGAAAAAATTACTTTCTTTATTCGAGACAGACAGGAAACAAATGATCTTCTGATTCCGAATTCTTTGAATCCCTACAGAAATTTCTAATAATCCGATTTGAGATACTAGGGTGGACATTACAAGCGTCCATCAATACCCTAATGTGTTACCGACAAGCACCTCTTCACACACATTGCCTAATTTATGCTCCAGCCGTGTTCCTGGCGTTTCCCTTATCACTTAGACCCCGTCTATATCGCCTCTGCCAACATTCAGCAGATGCCGCGGTTATTTTAGCTCAAAGGATTGATTCCGTCTGTTCTCTAGAAACATTTACTGAAGGTGGAAAAAAAAATGGATTTAGTACGCTGTTCCCGTTTCTTTACACGACCTCAAACAATTTTGGATGGGTTCCAATTAAATAACATCTACACTTAACAAAGTGTTTCCTCATAGTTTAAAATGCCGCTAAATCCAATAATCAAAGGCTCCGCCTTGTTTTTCTTTCATTGTACGAAAGATATTTATTTTTTGGTAAAATATTTTTTATTGTGCTAAAATTACAATCTGCCTTATTAGGCAATAGGTAATTGAGATAAATGCTCTCATTCGTACCATATTTACAATTTATCACTCACTCACTCATTCTTACAATAATTACAAACAGCCCGGAGGCCCCCCAAGTCCACAAGGTTGTCACCTCCCTCGCATACAAATGAGGAAGCGGAATCTTGAGAAGTCCCCCACACTCCTCCGTCAGCCGCGTCACCGGATACGAGCCAGTGAAGGCTGACGAAGATTCCGAGAGCCACAGACGCTCAGGACATGATTGGAGAAACTGGCTATTGCCACGCATTTATAGCAGGTCACGAGGCCCATGCCGGTTCAGTCTCCATGGAGGTTTATAGGTGCATTGCAATGACTGTACTACGGGATTAGGGTGGTTGGATCGGTTACTATGGAATTTGATAAACTTGGAAAGGATGAGCTCAATAATGTAGGGTATATTAACATCGTAATGAAGGGTTTTGTTTCTGACGTAATAAGAGGCATTTACTATTGTTCTCAGGACTTTTGATTAAAAGGATTGGATACGCTTGATGTTCGACTTTTTTGCTGTCCCCCATAGCTCTATTCCGTATGTCCAGATTGGCTTAGGTACAAGTTTGTAGATAGTAATTTATTTTCTATTGAGAGATGGGATTTCCTTTGAAGTAGTCTGTACAGCTGTCCAAAGTCTGTTTAGTTCTTGTCTTTTTAGCCTCGTATGTGGGTTACAGGTCAGTCGTTTGTCAAAATGGAATGCTAAGTACCGAACTGTCTCGGATACAGAGGGAATAGAATTAAAATAAAATAGTGGACAAGCCTTGCGACAGAGGGTGAAGGTAATGTGGGAACATTTTGCTTCATTAAATTTGTTCCACCATTGATCCATTACTCGATCTCATCAAGGTGTTAGTACTCGCTTCGGTGGTTCATATACAAAAATTTCAACGTACGAAAAATTAGCGTCACTTATCTTTCTTAATAAAATCTTGTTGCAGCCATTATTTAGTGACACTACTAAAATCAATTAAATCGCAAACGTATTAATGGGAACGAACTAAATATGGGTGGTCATGCTGAACGGAATAACAGACAAAATAAATCTTACATTTCATCCTTGCACCGCTTTGTAACGCTGGGTCGCATCAGAACACAACTAGAGCGCAAGATGTTGCAGAAAGCTTAACGATTGGGAAACTGTTTGCAAGCTTTCTTTCTCAAATTTCTTTTTCCAGTCATTTAATTTTAACTAAAACTTAATAAAGGTAACTATAGAAGTTGTGAATTATATCCTTAAACCCTTCAGATTTTTGGATCATGTAAGGAATAACCCCAACGTTAATGGCATTCTATAGTAAGCAATAGGTGCCAGATTTTGGTTCATTACTAGTTGATAGAGATAAGAAACAAGCTTTCCAGACCTCCAATTATTTTCAGACCTTGACCATTATGAGGCCATGAGCTTAGTCACATTCATAGTAGAAGGAAGTAGCCAAACCGTATCGGTCCAAAGGAAAGTTTACAAAAAAAAAAACTAGCCAATAAATCAAGAGTGAACAGTCTAAAAAATAAATGGGGGAGGGGAATCTTCTGCCGTCAGTCCTCCTGTTGTGAGATCGTTAATTAAAGTAAACCTCTCAATCCAAGGAACAATCCATGCCTTAAATATAACATCAAAGTATGGTTTGGCAAAGGTTTTCCACGGATTACCAGCTACATCTACCTATATGTTTTTCCCAAATTTATCTCGTGCTACCATTACTAAATGAAATCTAGCTCTCTCGATTGATAATCAAAGACAATATTCCGGTATGCTCCATAACTCCAATCAGGTTCAGCTTAGCTGCTCAAGTTTCATAATTGCAATATTGGTAAATTCAAATCATAGTTTGAGCCTTTATGAGAAACCGTCGCTTGTAGAAGGAAAATCGGTGGGGCGTTAAGTATTTTGCGATCAAACCCACGTGTGAACAATTTTCTGCACCGCTGCGTGGAATGATTGTTTGCTAAGTTATTTCGAGTACTTAGCTAAGTCTCGTGGCCCTTGACCATGAGTCCACATTAACCTAAATGCAAAGTGTTAGCTAAGTTCATATTATGTACTTGCCAAGCCTGAAGTCTATTATACTTTGGGGTAGTGAGCTATGGGCTTTCATTTGAATGTGTGTAAGTGTGAATGCCTGCAACTAAGAATAATTCAATCCATTGATTAATTTAATGATTTACAAATTGGTTCAAGAATCGAGGTTTCAAAATTCAAATCATGTATGATAAATCAAATAGTAAAAGGTTTCATATTTCTTACGAAAATCTATTTTGATGACTAAGAAATTGTGTTCCACTTAAGCCACCACAAATCACCTACACACCTACGGTATAGAAATCCAATATCTGTAATATAACCCCTAACTTTTTATTCTGCAATTACAAACTATTGATTCATGTTTGTCTCTTCATTGGAAATTTTACAGTGCACTTTCAGCAATAAACGTGTCATAAGGTGTTGGAATGGATATGACAAAATAAGTAGCACTAATATACATACGTTTCGATAACCGAGCTAAACTTATGGGTTGCTTAATCATAGATTAAAATCTTAACATCGATATGTTGAGTGAATGATGAATTGTAAATATGGTATGAATGATAACATTCGTCTCAATTACTTATTGCCAAATAAAAGGCAAATTGTAATTTTATCTTAATAAAATTGTTGAATCAGAAAAAAAAAAAAAAAAAAAAAAAATAGGATAGGTGTGGTGTGTTTTTTTGTCTTCCATCCTCTTCTTTATTCAAATTTTCGGGATTGAAAGAGTCAAGATTTTTCTCAATGCCCTCGTAATTTTGGGGAGGGGGCATCTAGATCTTTAGTGATGTTTTGGTTTAAGTTACCTTCCTTCTATGATGATTAACAACAACTTTATTATGATAAAATTACAATCTGCCTGATTGGGCTATAAGTAATTTTGATAAGTTATCTCATTCATACCAATTTACAATTTTCATTCACTCGCTAATTCATACTAAAAAATATAAGATTTTGTGCTATTTGCGCCTAATATTTTAGTTTTAGTTATTTCTTTCAGCATATCTCAATATTTTAGCCGGAATACTCCTAAACGGCGCTTTATTTTAACATGATCTTTCGGTTGGCTAAAAAATTGAAATATATGCCTCCAATATTAGTATTTACACAATAACGAAGAAGATATGCCTTTGTTTTCCATTTTTGATGGAATTTTAAAATGAATATTATCCACTTATCTAGAGAGAACGGAATCGCTACGGGCGGGTAAGAATAAAAGAAAAAAAATCTATTCCTACTTTGCCGAAGGAGGAAACTTCTCGAAGAACTTTTTCGTTTAAGAGAGAATAAGTTCTGGATTCCTAGGATCCACATTTCTCAAAGTCCTTGGCTAGTACTCAGCTACTTAAGAGCCTTTGAGTAGAGCCTTGTCACCTCTGATGCCCATAAGACCGCTTGGGACACGAATTTGGGACCCATTAGTTGGACCTGATGCTGTCAGAGGAAGTTTTTAAAGTAAGAAAGTTTAGAGCCATCGCACTATATTAGAAATATCCAGTCATCTTGTGGATTCAGTATGACTATTACTGAATGGAGAATAAGAGGCCACTATTACTTAACTAGATGATTGTTTAAAAAACACATATATTTATCAAGCCAGAACCCCTGTATTAAGTACGACATAAGCTGTCAATGAAAGAGAAAGAAATGCAAACAATTTTTAGTAACGAGTAAAATAAAGCAAATCAATTCGATAATGTTACATTATTAACAAAATTAAGTCAAGAAACTCTGCTTAATGAACTGATTATCATAATATCTGGTCTACCTAGAAGGGGATATGATTACGTATTCTGTAATAACTGAATATATGGTGTTAATAAATAATGAGTGGTCTGTATATAAAACTAAAGGTAAAATGAATATTTAAATGATATGTACTAGGCTAGAGAAACTTGCCTATTACATGAAAGCTAATGGACTGGATTGAAAGAGGTATTACAATCTTGTTTTTTAAATAACACCAATGTTCGTTCCTCTTCATTAGCATTGATTTAATCAGCAAACTTTTTCAACATCTCGCGTCGTTGCCCACGTCATCCTTAAGCGTTCTCCAGGGTCTGTTGTAGTGATATACTGTTTGCTGGGTAACATCTGAGGGTCATAGGGGCGAGTTGTTCTGGCGTGAAAGTCTTTGCATATCAAGGAAGAAGAGAAACAAAGAATGGTTTTTTAAAAAGCTAAATTGTACAATTTCTTCCAATCCATTAACTTCATTGCATGTATAGTACATTCCATTACAATTCCTGTTGTAGATATTTGCATGGTATGAAAAACCTTTTTCTCTATAATTCCCGTGTAGTTTACCAACCCCTAAGAAAGTGAGCAACAATATAGCTTTTGAAGTTGAGTTAAAACAATTTTTGGGGGCTAAAGAAATAATAACCTTCTGTTTTAATCTAATTTTTTTTTTTATTAAGCAATCGTTTGATAATACATAGGTACCGATCTTATGTATATAAAACAACTTTATTATGATAAAATTACAATCTGCCTGATTGGGCTATAAGTAATTGCGATAAATTATCTCATTCATACCAATTTACAATTCACTCGCTCATTCGTAATACAAATACAAACAGCCCAGAGGCCCCCCCTCATGGTTGTCACCTCCCTCGCGTGTGAAGAAGGAAGCGAAGTCTTGGGAAGTCCCCCCCCCCGCTCCTACGTCAGCCGCGTCACTGGATAAAAGCTAGTGGAGGCTGACCAAAACCACGAGAGCCATAGACGCTCAGGACATGATTAGAGAAACTGGACATTGCTAGGACTCCCCCTTATTTATATCAGGTGACGAGGCAGACACAGGGAGAGGAATAAAATTTAAAAAGACTAGCGGACAGGATTTGCGGCAGAGGGTACAGGTTATGGGGGAACATTTTGCTTCATTGACTTCGCCATTGGTTGCACATTGAGTATTTACTCGATCTCATCAAGGTGTTTTTGAAGGTTTTGGAATGCTATATCAGGGTCTGAATGGGTTGACAGGACTGCAGTGTCATCTGCAAATGTTGCCAAGAAAGTCAAGAAGGAACTCAGGTCTCCCTTCAAAGCGAATAAATCTTTCGCCTTTACCGATCTTATACAAACAACGTTTCGCAATGTTTTGTTTGTATCTATGCACTTTTACACTTTGCTTACCACAGGCCGACCTCATACCCAACATAATATATTTGTAGCCTGCTTACCAAACATATCTGCCATGTTACGAAACAGTTGCTACTGATCTTTCAAATATGTAGCTCAAAACGCCTACATGGTTTCCCGCAATGATATTTGTTGCAATAGGTCTTTCAGTTACTTTTACTCACCAGATTACACTTTTACTTACCTGCTTATTTTTGCGTTTAATCTCTTAATGAACTTTAATAACATACATGTATATATATATATATAAACAACACTATGCATTCAATATAACAAACAACATTATACAGTCATCTTAAAGAAAACCTTTTCCACTACTTCGACAAAATTAATATAAAAAAACAAATCTAATTCTTAATTAATTAGACGACTGATGTGACAGGGCCTACATTCGTAATGACCACTAGACATTCCCGTGGCTGAATGAAAGTAGAAACTATCCCTTTGGACACCACAACTAGCCTTCAGGATCGTATGCATAAGTATCTTAGTTAGTGACCTCTGCAGTGTAGTTGAAATCGTAACTAACGCCATACTAACTCCCTTAGATTAGATTAGAAAAGATATTGGAAATTTGATCCAGGTAGGCGACCGGAGCAAGAAATTTAGGACCGAGAAGTGACTCCCCCAAACTCCCCTAGCCAATAAATTCCTCACTTGATCTTGTCATCTACGCCGCTCTCTTGTCATCGCTGCAAACTTCACCTGGCAATCTTTATCTCCATTTGTGTGCGCTCAGGAGACAGTCGTGGTATTTTTTTTAGTTCTTATCTAGTTGTTCCGTGATGAAATACGAAACTATTTGATAGTAACTTGGCTTTTTATATTTGGAGTAGAAGGAGTATAAGTAAAAAATCGGTCATGATCAATGGGGAGGTATAAAAAACCTCTTTAGTATAAAAAAAAATTTTTTTTTTGGTCCAATCAGTATAAGTCTACGAAAATCCTAAGATATTATTTATTGTAGTTTAAATAATATATTTTTTTTGCATATTATAATGTAAAAAAATATAATCAATAAAGTGTGTATATTTTACATTTATGACTTATGCCTCGTGGCCTGCTGTAAATTTACAACATTGGGAGCTCGGGTAATGGTCCGTTTCTGAAATCATGTACTGAGCGTATGTGGCTCTCTCCTCTTAAAAAGCTTTCACTGGCCCTTACTTGATGACACGACTAATGGATGAGCATGCGGGATCTCCCGATCCTCTCTGACATACGAAGGTGGTGACCATGCTGGTTAGGTTGGCCCCTAGGTTGTGGGATAAATGAGATCTATGATCACAATTAATTATTGCTCAAATAGCGCAGATTGTAAGTTTATTTTAATAAAAGTACTATAAATTAGATTTTATAAATATGCATACAACATCAACAATAGTTTATAAATCTCCAAATTAAACGGAGAGACTCATAGAAGTTCCAGCTGCGGCAAAAGGTTCATTTCCCTTACATTCTTTTTTTTTTTTTCTGTTCCGTTTGTAAAGAGACCGAATCACCAGTTGTTTCGTTTCTTTCGCTCCCTTTTTTTGTATAAAACAAATTGTTCGTGGACTCGCTCGAAAAGTGATCTGTCGCGATAGACTTAATTCAATTTTCAAAATGTAAAACTTTCTCTTAGGGTTACCCCAAGCGACTCCCACTAAAGGGTACGGATCCTCGAGTATTATTTATTAATATTAGAAACTTACATGTCCTTATTATTTTACGTTCAAAGGAGTAAAATATTAAATGATTTTTGAGTAAACATGATAGTTGAGAATTCATTGTATAATGCAACAAAACGCAGACAACATAAACTTAATTCGCTTATCTTATTTAGAGGTTCTAGCTTAATCTCTTACCTATGGTAATAATTGGATAGACACATGATTATGCAGCAAGGGGGTGAGAATTAAAGGAGGATTAGGCACTTCTGATCTCTGAAATAAATTGCTAAATCTAACACATATTAAGAGCGCGTGTGTTGCTTGGCGAAAGGTGTGTACAACTCTAACCTAATAAGACCCACTCATCGGTGGGAAGAGGTAGTCTAGTGCAAAACATAGTTCCACCAGTCCACCGTGGTATTCCCATCTGGTAAACGTGGCCGGGAGGTAAATAAAACAGTATATATATATATATATATATATGGCTGAGGTACAGCTGAGTACTAAGGTTTGAAGAAAGCCGTGAGTACAATTCACTTCCGAGTAATTTGCTTCACGTCTGTGCTATATTTATCTAAAAGATACATTGAGCAATTCCACTCAGACTTGAAAGGATGGATCGCGTAGGTAACATTTTATACCTTGTAATAAGAGAACGTATGAGTGTCTTTAGACTAATGTGAATTTCGTTTAGCTACATTTTCAGTTTCCCTTGAAAAGGTACGTTTTTCTTTTATTCAACGGCATTTTTTTTTTATATTCATAGCAACGTTGTTTATTTTACATCCCCTTTTTATTGTCAAGTAAATATTCCAGATTGTAAGACGACGATTAGCCCTCGTACAAGCAATTAGAATAATATTGTATCTGATACTAAAATTGTGTCTGTCCTTTAATCCTTAGGGACTACTACGAAAGGGATTTTGATTTGGCGGCATGTTACTCGCGTAGTTTATATGAGCCCTGCTGGTAGTAATTAAATTTCAATGTTTAATACTTGGTAGAACGTATGATGGAGATAGGAAGTAATCCTAACACTGTGCCGAAAATAGAGAGACATGCATCTGAAAAATAGTATAAAATCAACGAATTGTTTAAACCTTAAATGGGGTATTTCTCTTTTTCATCAACTTCGTAAACTCCTTTCTTCTTCTGTTCTCCTGATTCCAAAACAGAAAAAATATAGCTAAATTTTCCCAAATGCGAAGGATTAGTTGTTGAAATAGCAATCCTTCCTTCCTGTTCTGTGCCAAAACAGAAGAAATATAGACTCTCGAGGATAATTATATTCAACGCATAGCCTCCCATTGGAATATCAATGTATGTTGAACCGTCGCATCTGCGAAGTAACATCGTGTTAGTTTGTTTAGCAGATAGTATTTCAATGTAATTAGTATATTTTGCCTTAATTAATTGGCTTATATTCAGCAGTGTGTTCCAAATGAGCCGAATTGTCTATAGCAAGTCCTTCCATCATGTTTAGGATTTAAATTCCAATTAGGTGTATGTCATAGTCACACTCCCACTTCATTAGACCGATTATACGAGGATTTCATCATATTTGTCATGGCAACGATATCAAAGGCTTATAAATTTACATTACAGACTAGTGCAAATTCTGTGACAGAATCCGTAACGGAGAGAAAAGCTATCTTCTTGACGGAAAGTAATATCTGTTCACTGAAGGAGAAATATATAACCAGCTGTTAGTACTGGTGCCTCGTTTTATATGATGGTGCTCTGAAAGGTTTCTAGCTTTTGAACCACCACTCGCTTTTGTAAACATTTACAATTCAGAACTCAAAGGAGATCATCTTAAGTAATCATATCTTAATATTTTATTTCCAGCCTACAAACTGCTGCGACTCGGGATTGACGAATTCCAATCGCTTTATCTTTCCATCCCTTCGGGTTAAAGGGTTTTGGAAGAAAATGGGGAGAGGGAGCACTTGTGATAACCAGACCGTTCTCAGATTTAATATTCCGTCGGGAATCAATTCTTCTGAACCGTAGGATCTGCATAAGGGAGATCCTCGTCTTTTTTAGCTGCGCCCAACCATGAAGTATGGATCTCTTTTCATCATATAACAGCAACTTTTTTTTTTTCTGAAATTTACTATGCTGAGAAGTTTTTATGTAGACGACCTTTAGCATTTGATGACATTTGATGGATGTTTTACAGTCCAATAACCATGTTAATTAGTTTATTCAATGTATATATCTCCGATATTTATACCCTCGGAGAGAGAGGGGTTCTCGGGTGGTTTAAAACGTACGGTATCTGTAAAAAAATTGTACTTTTTTAATCATATTTAAAAAAAAAACGAATATTTAAATATTTATGTAAGATATAACTTGATACGCACAGTTGCGCGAAGATTAATTTAAGAACAATGTCATACCACATTGTAGCGACTGCTAACTATATATGTAAATTACCCTACACTCTGGTTCATAATTAATGTATTATAATAGAAAATGTCATGTAACTTCATTATGTAACTTCTGGTAATAAATCATAGAGAGGTCGGAAGTCGTAGACAGGTAGCCCAGAAAGCCCCACCATAAACCTAGGCCAAGCACACCTGCCCCTAATAAAATAGACGGTCAGTCACGTTCCCACGGTCAATAAATCATGCTAGGAACCCTTTTGGGACCCATGGGATAATAACCTTGCTATAGGTGGTCAAATAACCCAAGGGGGTGAGGCCCTAGCCGCCTTATAAAACACACCCTTGTACTCCAACGGTCAAAAAACTAAAAGGAAGTGGCTACCTGTGTATCGTAAAACTTACTGCGGGCAGACAAACCGGCCTTCCACGAGGGAGGGGGTTATCATATTTATATCAGTAAATTTCACTCTTCAGCCCGCGGCCGGAAAATAAGGTGTGTGAGGTGTGCAGGCCCACACGAGGTGGCGCTGTGCCCTAGGAACGAGACGGCCCCGCTCAAGTGCTCCAACTGCGGTGAGGCTCATCCGGCGTCGTACAGAGGCTGCGCGAAGAGAAAGGAGCTTCTCGCCAGAGATAGACCGACAAGCAAACTGCAGCCACAGCAGAAAAGACGGAAACAGGACGAGCCAAGGATGCGGCCGGCTCCACCGCCAACTACAAATGCTTGGCAAAACCCACTCTACAAGCTGTTCCAGAGCAGTAATGAAGACAGAGATGCCCCCTCCACGTCGAGAGCTACCCCTTCCACGTCGAGAGCTGCCCCCTCCACGTCTAGAGTGGCCCACAGAACTTCGGAGGACACTTCAGAAAATACTAACAGTAAGTACCTAGATCCTAGGCTAAAGTTTTTGACAAACGACCAGCGTCAAGACCTTGAATGTGCACCGAAATGGGTAACTGCCCTAGTCGACTTCTGTAGCCAAATGCTCATGGCTATGATATCTGGTAAACATCAACAATGGTAGATTACCAAGTTTTAAATTTTAACGTTGATGGTCTCCTGACCAAAATAGATGAGGTAGAAGTGCTGCTAGCGCTCTACCGACCAGATATTGTAGTTCTGACAGACACTAGGGTATCTGCACAATCGTTCCACATTAAAGGTTATTCAACTGCCATTGAAAGGGTTAACGGTTACGGAGGCGTTTTAATTGCTATACGCCTAGGTATCAATTGGAAGAAAGTGGATTCACCACTGACTACAACTGATCCCAAGCTTCACCACTTGACAGTTAAGGTAAATTTGGGGAGACCCATTTACCTTACCGCCCTATACAGAAGACCGCACGCGTCTCTGCAGCAGTACTCAGCCTTGCTACACGCATGTGCGCAGAGATCTAACCACTGGGTGGTGGGAGATCTCAACGCAAAACATACCATGTGGTATAACTCCGTAACAAACAATGCTGGGAGACTCCTGTTGAGAACGCCGTTTACGGTCGTTCACCCCCAGACTTTTACTTTTCGACATAGAGGTAACCCACAAGCTACCTCGACGATTGACTTACTACTGACAAAACAACCCCACCGTATTACTAGTTGCACCGCCCTTGACTTCATTACCTCTGACCACAGGCCAGTACTGTATGCAGTGGATGGTAAAGTGGCGACCCCTCGCCCCACGAGATACGACTACCGTCGTGCCGACTGGGATCTGTACCGGTCGCAGATTTACCATAACCTGCATACAGTGCCAGTTCTCCGCACGAAAGAGGAAGTAGATCTTCAACTATCTTTCATAACTGATGTGATCATAGACGCAGCAAACACCGCGATCCCGAAGTACACTCCCATGCCACCGTCTCTGCGACCCCCTCCAGACCACATTCTTAAAATTATTGCCTTGCGCCATACTTGGAAGAATAGATGGTACAGGACGAGAGATCAGCAAGCCAAGGTCGTTGTGAATTCTCTCACAACGCAAATCCGGGGCTTGATGAAACTCTGGAAAACAGCCCAGTGGCATGAGAAACTTCGTAGCACTCACGGAGATCACAGAAAGTTTTGGAAGTTGTTGAAGACTACAAAAGGCAAGACAGCCACTGTCCGTCTTCACGAAGGCGACAATGTTCTGACTGCTGAGCAACAGGCAACAAAACTGGCCGACCATTACGCTAGGGATATTACGGCTAGGACGGGATACTACCACATCCCTCCTCCGGTAGATGCTGGACAGAACAGCATGTTTGTATCACCGAAGCAGCTCAAGGCGATTCTTCGCCGGTGTCAGGGAAACCGAGCACCAGGGCACGACGGGATACAAACAGTGCTACTCAAACAAATGCCGAGGAGAGGGATAGTACAACTAGCAAACTTATACAACTCTTGTATAAGATTGCGGTACTTTCCTGACACATGGAAACAAGCCATCTTGTTTCCATTACTGAAGCCAGCCAAGAGTGGAGATCAACCAGCCCACTACCGCCCGATCAGTCTGCTACCACAAATGGGGAAAATCTTTGAGAAAATCCTTTTGAATTATCTCAAAGATTACTGCTCGGAAAATGACATCATTCCGCCAGAGCAGACTGGATTCCAATCCAGTATGAGCGCAGAGCACCCCCTTCTGAAGGTGCAGTCAGAAGTTAGCCATAACATGAATAGAAACATAGCCACGGCTATGATTTCCATTGATTGCACCCAAGCATTCGACTCGGTGTCTCACGGGACACTGTGTCAAATGCTCTGCGACCGGGAATGCCCGGAACAACTGTATTCAATTCTGGCTAGCTTCCTGAAAAACAGATCGCTGCGGGTGAGAGTAGGTGATAGCCTCTCCGAAGCTGTGCCACTGACCTGTGGAGTACCCCAAGGAGCCGTCTTATCCCCTGTACTATTCAACGTATACACGTCTGAGATTGTCGGAGCCCGGTACAAAAATACCACAGTTACTGCTTTCGCAGATGACATAGCGGTGTACAGCAGCAGCATGAGTGCCAAGGTAGCTCTAAGGCAGGCTGAAGCAGCCTGTAACCAGATCAGTGAGAGATTGGGGAGACTCAATATCTCTGTAAACGCGGGTAAGACTGACTGTGTAATTTTCTCTTTTCAAAAGGGAAAAAGCCCGCTCCCTACTAGTTACATAGTAGGAACAGAGAAAAATTCACCAGCCAACAACCTAGTATATCTGGGAATTAAAATGGACAGACACCTCCACTTTAGTAACCATTTTGCGAAGAAGTTGAAGCATACACGCATGAAGTCTTACCGGCTTACGCACTTATTAACTTCCCCCAATCTATCAATGCGTCTCAAACTATTGATATACAAGAGCATACTAAGGCCTACTCTGCTGTATGGTGCACCACTATTTCGTTATCTGACGTATACAACAGCTAAGAAACTCCAACAATTCCAAAACGGTATACTGATGAAAGTGGTCAGAGGTACTTCATTCGAGCAGCGAAGAAACAGTGAGCTGCATGAGATATTTGAGCTGCCTACGGTGGATGAATTCATCCACCGTAGACATATCAAATTTTTCGACTCATTACAATATCTAACAAACCCGGTGTTTAACACTATAACCCCCGCTCCGTTCCCCCAACGATGGCAGGACGCTGTCGCAGCTGGAACACTCTAGTCCTAGGTTCTAGGTAGAGATTTAGTTTGTTTTGTTTAGTTTTGTTTTGTTTAGTTTGTTTTGTTTTTGTTCCTAGTGTTTAGTGTTGGTGTCGGTGACAAATAGAAGGTGAGCCTCATCACCTAGTGTTGTATAAGAACAATGAACTATTAACGACAATAAAAATTTATTATATTTAGGCACTCCGCCAAATGCATGTAAATGCAGTAAGAGGAGAAATATGTAATCCAAATATTTTGTTATTTTTCTTTTGTACATTGTATTGTTTTGTTGAGGTTTTGAAATAAAAAAAAAAAAAAAAAAAAAAAAAAAAAATCTTCAGCCCACTCGGTCTCTCAAGCTTCATAGCCGCACAACTCGACACCGGGGGCACTTGGCCCCTGGTAGGCCCCACTCTGTCTCGCAGTCTTCCGAGTAACTCGACACCGGGGGCACTTGGCCCCTGGTAGGCCCCACTCTTCATTCTTTTCTAGTTTCGACATACCGATAGCCGCTACCACCGACGGCCCTTAGCCTCACAGCCTATACCAGACCTCTGACGACTTGTACTTATTACGCTGCCGATCTCTCGCCCGAACTCTAGAACTGGTCTTATTCTTTATGAACCTCTGAACCTCATCCTGAAAACAGTGTCTTGTCGGGACACATTCCTAATCATATATGGAGTCAGATATTAACGCCTACATGGAACATGGTCCATGTTATTAACTACAACAATCCGACAATTGTTGACCTCAGACAATTGTTCACTTTTTCCGACAATTGTGCACCGCCGACAATTGTTCAACCAATATCCCGACACACATGATTGGAGTTCATTCAAAATGTTTGGTTTTATAAAAATCGTTTGCATTATAACTTGAATTTTAATGAGTTCTGAAGAAGTGCGTTCTCAATTTGTTATCAAATGCATTACACTGCAAAACTCTCCAATTAAATGCTTAGGAATTAGTTATTTCTACTATTATGCTATTCATTTTCTTTTGTTTTTTTATTAACAAGTATATATACATATCCAGAAGTTATTTTATTTACTATTTGTTTAGGCAGCACTCACAAATATTTTGTAAATATTTTAGAGCCAAACGAAACTTATGATAATTAGGTTGATTAAAGAGGGTTGAGTTGAACGTTTTCAGGTAGCCCGGAGGCCACCAGCTGAAGGGTCCTTAAGGCTTTATGGCTGACCTTCTCTCGAAGAGGACAGGTCCGATTTAGCTCAGAACAGAGTCAAACCTCCGCTTAGTATTATCTCTCAGTAAATAAATAAACTGTTATTTAAGGGATAACCAGCCCCTGTGAATTTCCTTCTGTATCCATAACTTCATGAACCTAAAATATCTTATCCATAATTTCCACATTACATCAGATCTGTATGTATTAAGGTAATCCACTCAATTTACATTGTTTAACTTGTTTTATTGTTAGATCGTTATTATCATTTGGGAAATTCCTGCCATTGTTCCTGCTACTGAAAACCTGCTATTGTTTAGATAAATATGACACTCATTATTTTTAAAGTTATTTTAATTACACTGATAAATTAAAATTCTTTTAAACATTTTTTTTTTATAATCATTTGTTTGCACTAGTTGGAGTTAATGTTTTAATACAAGATGATGGAACAACAAAACAGTTAGACATTGTGAAATTAATGCGCTGAATACAGAAACTCGTACTCTAACTTAAGCTCCTACCTGTGTGCTAATCATTAATAATCATTTGAAAGGATATTCTAGGAAGCCAGGAGCTGAGTGTTGAAGGAGTATTTAGGCACTTCTGATATCTAAAATCCACTTTAATAACACACTGTGTTGTACAGCACGAGTTATTTTGTTCAGCGGCATGCTGTACACCGTGCATTTGCTGGCAATATACTCCCACTATAACAAAAGTTCTTTTTCCAAAAGGTCCAATGGGCAACTCCTTGGTACCTAACAACTGAGTACAGATAATTTTGACTGTAAACTCACTCCACTAAAATCAACCTAATTCTAATTAATAAATTTAATTTGATATCTATAATATATATGGCTGAGGCCTGAACACCATACACAAATTAATGTACTTGAATGTTTGTGACTTCGTTTTCATTTTAGATTTAGTTGTAAGCTTCATTATCTTAAAATTTGCGATGTCGTATTATTTTTCTTTATTTTTTTATTAGGCAGAGAGTTATTTATTTTGTTATCATTCATTGGAATATGCTCCTAGAACCTTTTTTTTTTTTTTCGATTCTATTCTGTTATATTAAGAGCAGACCTCGCTATGCGGACTATACAGTACCTCATCCGCCCTACTTGTATCGTCTCCCATATCGGAGAGGCAGCGGTGCCGTTCCCCGAAAGTGCCTGATCCCTCTAAGAGCTGACACCTGCAGCAGTCAGAGAATAAGACATTTCCCCGCTTTGAGAGGATCAACGGCACTTTCCCGATTCAAGAGGAGAGGACACCGTGCAGGTGTTCTGTCCCACTTACCTCCTCTGAGTGATGGCACCGGGTCCTCTTTTGTTCCTTTTCCCACTTCCACTTCGATGACGGAGAGTAAAGAAAAATTTCGTTTAATAGCTTGATTTCTATCCTCTGTGTCAATATAAATGTTGTGACATACAACGTCTACAGGCCTTTGGCCTTTAAAAGTATTATAAAAAAATATCTTAGATACTTTTTAAGAAGTCTCTTCTTTACCAGTGTCATTGGGTTGATTTGAAATAATCCGGTAACTTTAGGTCCCGTTCCTATGCATGACCTGTCATTTAGAGGTGCATAATCGATTCAATACCCACCAACATATTGATAATTAATATCATTCCTAAGAATAAATCAAATAGACCTATAACTTTTCCGAATTTCCCAGGATGCCGATAGCCATATCTTTTTCAGATTAGTTTCATACTAATGCCGTGCCATTAAGTAAGAAAGGAAAAGTTTCTTCAAATTTTAACATATATTATTTACATTTTAAAACTAAAATTTTTACTATAAACGTAATCATAACTGGAATCAATCTGTAATAATATTTTATTTCTTTTTAATTGTATGAATGAGCGAGTGAATGATGAATGATAAATATGTTATGAATGAGAGCATTTACCTTAATTACTTATTGCCTTATAAGGCAGATTGTAATTTTAGCACAATAAAGGATTAATAATAATAATTTTATTTCTTTTCGATTTTTTTCTAAGACAAAGTTATTATACATTTGGTGTGCTTTTGTTTCATTTTGAGTCGAATTACAAGTATTTTTCTTGTCATGCACCAAAAACAGGGATACTTAAATATGTAGTAGGGATATTTAAAAATTTTAAATTATTGGTAGCCTCTACACCAATAATGGAAGAGTGGAACAATGGTTTTAAAAGATAATATCATTCTAAACCCTGTGAAGGGTAGAATAAACTACTGGTAGTGTATAAATAAATAAAATATTTTCACATAGCGTAATATTCTTATGAATTCCTTGTATCAACTTTCCCCGAAAGTGGCAAGTTATTTTTTTTATTCATTATTTTTTCAGGAATTATTCTTAACTTCACCAAAATATCCATTCTAAATTTCACAGTGGATCTTTATAGCTATGGTTTTATAACCGTTTAAATGTTAATAGTAGCTGTAACCTTAGTAATAGGCGTCATAACGGATACAGAAATGAAACAAGAAATTTCATCATGTATGTTCTATAAGATTGAAATAGTGTAGCTTATTATAATATTTTTTTTAAGATATATTTTATTCATATCTGCACTTAGGAAGATATACTTTGATGTAGCCAATCTCCATATTGGTGGGTTTTATATTATATTGGGGCACCGTTTCACTGTGTATAAATATTGTGTGGATATGAAATCATTAATTCTTGCTTAATTGTTTTTAATACATTATCTTTGCTGGTATAGAGAACATAAAATTAGTGCATTATTCAAAAGTTTCTCTAGAATATGTCCGATGAGATTTTTAAAATTGAGTTTAATTCAGAGTTTAATTAAGAATTGCCACGTGGAGGCAGAATATCGTTGAAAGAACTAACGAAGTTCGAAACTTTTCTATTCAGAAAACTAATTATCCATGTGGTCTAGTCGATTATTTGTTTTAATAACCTCTTTTATTTCATGAAATATATCGTTATAACTAAATTTTTCACGTGTTAGCTTTAAAACATTTTCTTCGCTTGTAAAAATTTCCTCGGGAAAATGAGTATTTTTACGGGATGTTGAATTATCCGTTTCACAGAAGCATACGTGAGAAAACAACCCCTCTCCCCTCCCATTTGAATATAGAAACTGACTTACCTGTTCGCTCGTTTCCCAATGTAATAAAACAAGATCTGATTTCCTCAGGGAAAATGGAATGCCATAAACAGAACGCTGAAGAAATTCGGTACATGGACGTAGGAGAAAAGCTTATTTCACGAAAAGAGAAAACCAGATCAGGCAGAACGGCTCCGAAAGCTTCTACACAAGGTTGGCCAAGTAGAAAGAGCAAGGCGTCAACCCTTAAACAATGGCATAAAATTTCTTGGATTGACATGGGTGATTTCCTCCGACCTATTTTTAGAGTGGTGGGAATTACTTCTGTAGAAGGTGGCAGCACTTGGGAGAGTCGTTTTTTTTTTCTCATACAACGTGAATTGTAAGGTATGTGTTGGCTGTCGTAGGCAGGCAAAGAGAGTACGAAAAACAGATCCCTTACGAGCCGCATGCCTACAGACCTAATTATTTATTTTTTTTCATAGCCCCTTTAAATTTACAGATAATTGTATATAACACCCACCTAAACCACCCCCTATTTTATTTTAATATCAAGTTAATTGGAGGAATGGCGTTTCCGTCTGACGATAAAATCCGTTATTCACGAATTAATTATGGCAACGCTAAATTTTTAAATATCCCTACTACATATTTAAGTATCCCTGTTTTTGGCGTATGACAAAAAAAAATGACTTTTTACAAATTTTGCAAAAGCCTTAGCGTCTCTCCAAATATTTTAATTTATTATTACATGATCATCCGACATTATTTTATTATTATTCAGGCATCCTCAAAACTGAATCACATTATATTTTAAAATAATTCTTCCACGTTTCCATGGTCGCATACCAAAGCGGGAACAGCTCCTAAATATTTAAACCTTGCGGTTAAAAACAACTTATGGTGTCCACCTTACAATAATACAAGCAATACTGGCTCAGTTTTGAAAAATGGGCAATATGAAAGGTTGTGTTTTTTTTTTATCTAACTTCTAAACCAATAATGGAAGAGTGGAAAAATGGTTTTAAAAGACAATATCATACACAACCCTGTGAATGATAGAATAGGTTGAAACGCCTACTGGTAGTAATATACTGGTAGTATATGTAAATTATATTAAATAAATTTAAACAGTTGATGAATAATATCATTACCAGCTTAGAGCTGAATTCTTTCACGTCAGTTTTTTTGATCATGACGTAAAAAAACTTCAATAAACTCTAAATTAATTTCTTAAACCAGTCTTCAATGACTGGAAAAGCACCTTTTAAGCAAATAAAAAAATCGTTGTAAACAGCTAAAATATTACATAAAAACTATTAAATGCATTGTTACTATTACATTAATGCTATTATAACTGTTGTTATCATGTTTAATTTTTAAATATCTTTACAATTCCTCTTAACATTAAAGACCATGTGTTCTTTACCTATGAGTAAATAAATAAAATATTTTATTCATAAATAGCTTTGAGCCGGTGCTAGAGAAATCGTGAAAAGGGCAATTTTTGTTTTAGAACCAAATCATTTATATTTAAAATCTATAATTACAGCTTTGACACATTTATTTACCTGATGGGTTGCTTTAGTATGATTGAGCTAAGACATAGATATTCACACTGTGAGAAAAAAGCTTATGATTTTCCCAAAAAAATTTTTATTTATTGTTACATCACCAGTCGAGGTTTCGTCTCTTTAGACATCCTCAGACCTAAGACTGATGTTCTCTTTTCATTCATTATTCCACCCTTCTATTATTGTATATTGGTAACTTCTCCAAGATATACCGCAAGTTTTTAAAAAAATGATTACATATATTATGGAGAAATTTTCAATTCGTTGTGTAATAGAGGAAGAATGGAATAAAGAATGAAAGAAGAATGGTGTTCCTAAAAAATGCATGAATATCAGAACCGTTGACTGATGATGTAACAATAAACAAAAGATTTTTTGAGAAACTCAAAAGTTTTAAAATATTTTACTCCCATGTAGTGTAAACCTGAAAACGTAGTTTCTAGATTGTTTGTTCTTTATAATATTATTGTAGCGACCGCTAACTACATAAGATAAATCACCCTATACTCTATTGTATATATATTGTAAGCAAACGCAAATAACATGAATTAAATGTATTATAGACAAATGTAAATAACATGAACAAATATAAATCATTGTAAATGTGGTAAGCAATAAAAGGTGGGGCCCAAGTAGTCACACGAAATGGGTCACCAGCTGTCAGTCACAGGTACCTCACCATATGAGGGAACCCGCAGGTCCTAAGCAACCCTTTGCAGCCTCTTCCAGGGAACAGGGCTGGCCGGGTAATTAGGCGTAGGTCGCGGGTACCTCACCACATGTGTGGGGACCGACCGCAGGCCTAAGCAACCCTTTGCAGCCTCTCCCAGGGGACAGGGCTGGCCGGGTAATTAGGCGTCGGTCGCGGGTACCTCACCACATGTGTGGGTACCGACCGCAGGCCTAAGCAACCCTTTGCAATCTCTCCCAGGGGACAGGGCTGGCCGGGTAATTAGGCGTCGGTCGCGGGTACCTCACCACATGTGTGGGGACCGACCGCAGGCCTAAGCAACCCTTTGCAGCCTCTCCCAGTAGACAAGGCTGCGTAGGGTACTTAAGGCAGGCTCCTAGCCCTGTAAATCAGTCTCTCTCACACAAGGTCACACCTCTACTCGTTGACGCGTGGCTACCACTCGAACTCTGAAAACTTGACTCATTCTTTATGAAAAACCTCTGTACCTCTTTCCTTGAACATAGTGCATTGTCGGGGCACATACCTATCAAAAATGGAGCCAGATAGTAACGCCGTCATAAAAAGATTATCCAGGTTATAAACTCAAGCAAACCCTCACTTGTCACCAGGGGCTAGGGTAAACCGGCACCCCCCTCGTGATGACCCAATAATTATCATAAAGGTTTAATTTTGACGGTTGCTGTTGTAGAAGAAACCTATTGAAAAAAAGAGAAAAGAAAGACAAATATCCTCTACTTGAGTTAAAAGAATTGCTCTCCATTTAATGCCAGTTCAGAAGTAACTGTGAATGATAATTCAATGTATAATAACTGATTCATATGATTAAGAATGCTTTGATAATTAACAAAGAAAACTAACTTAATATATATTTTTTTCAAGGTCCTTTGATGTATGTGTGGATTGACAGACGAAGCCAAATCTAGTCGAGACCATACGCTGTGCTGTTGAGTGGGTAAGTGGCAGGATGCTGTTAATTCTTACTGTTTAGTATTCCGTACACAACAACGCGACCATTCCCTTGTTGTAAAAGAGCGTATAATTTCAACAGAATACATTTTATGTTTTTTTCAGTTCTTTTAATTTGTGGCTTTCGCCAACTTTTCAGGCATTACATTTTTAAAAATGGATTTCTGTGATTTTCTGAGTAGAGTCTGAATAAATCTAAAATGAATCACATCGCATAATTTCACCGTTATTTAAAAGAGATAATTTCTTTAGGTCTAAACGGTACCGTATAGAGATATAGGCCACAACGAAACGATCCAACGCCAACTCCATCCAGTCATTTCAATCAAAAGTCCTGAAAACAACACTTAATACACTTTATTACGTCAGAAACACAACCTTTCATGACGATCTTGCTGTACCTTACATCCTTGATCTAACTCCTTCGAGTTTCACCAAAACTTATCCAATTATCATAATCTCCTAAAAGAGTCATTATACAGCCTCACACATTCCTTTTTGAAGATTAAAGTAGCAGCGGCCTCGCGACCTGCTGTAAATTAATGATAGTGGGAGCCCCAGAAATGTTCAGTTCCAATATCCTAGCATGTCCTGAGCGTTTGTGACTCTTGCGCTCTTGGACAGCCTCCACTGGTCTTTGTTCGGTGATGCGGCGGAGGAGCGAGGGGTATCTCCCGGAACTCTGCTTTTTACTTCGCAAGCGAGGAAGGCAACCATCATGTGGGGTTGGATGGTCCGTTGGGCTGTGTATATATTGTATGAGTGAGTGAATGCTGAACTTAAATGTGGGATAAATGAGACAATTTATAGCAATTACGCATTGCCCTTTTACTTTGTTACAAATTTATTTCAATAAAAAAACATTTAATCAAAATGTTAGGAAAAACTTATTCAAGCCTTAGAACATTGTTGTAAATTTTTAATTTAATTACTTTTTTAATTTAAGAATTTAATTACTTTATATTATCTACCCTTGAAGACCAGTACCGAAAGGCACGCAGGATGCTTGCGTGAGGATTACACTGTAAACCTAAAATGAATTAGTGAAGTACTAAAAAGAATTGTTCATAAACAATTGCCGTTTACAGTTTCTGAAAATTATGTTTATCAATATTATTGTCTCTAAGCCTCATAGAAGGAGGGAGTATTGTTGGCTTAGTGGTTAATGATTCACTTGCTTTCTTACGTTCCGTTGAAGTTTTGCCTTCTTGTTAAAGCATGCTACATTATTTATATAAATATGAGAAGGGATAGCGATAATATGCAAATATTTCAATAGCAAAAAAAAAATAACTTGACAGGGTTAGGGCAACGAACACGAAACCTCCTTATCACGCCAATACCTCTGACAAACATAGCTATCACACGTAGAACAGCCTTTTCGGTGGTATATGACCATAGTTTTTAATGTAGATGTTAATATCAGTTTTGTGTTGTAATATTTTTTTGTTATACAAAATTATATAATTATTATTAAATTATATAAACTACTCGTTATGATAGCGAAATCAAGTTGTAATGAATTGGGTGTATTAACACTTGCTTATGCATATTTTAATTTATATAATTACAATAAAAGTATATATTGCTCTCTAATTACGTATATATATTATCGTATTTTCTCCCAGTATGAATACCGGACAATAGATTTCTAGCCGTCAGAAGCCCATCTGGAAGACATGAAATAAAATAATGTGAACTGACATCATCTTGTGTTAATGTAATATAAACCACATAACAGGGTCAATAAAACTCATTGATTTATTCATTTAAAAAAAAAAGCTAATTATTTGAATGGATTTGTTTATGGTAAAGAAAAAATAAGAGTTTAAGCATTCCTTAAAATATAGTATTGTGGTCTTATTTTATATAAATAGACTGCTTGTGGGTAGTATTGTAAGTTGGTGGAAAAATTTATTTTCAATTCAATAATAACCAACAAGCAATATCATAATTAATCAGTTAAAATGATAACCTCTGATTTAAAACAAAACACCGCATACCCATTGCATACGACATAACCATATTCATCCCATGAACTTTACCTACTTTACTAAATAATATTTTTTTTTTTTTTTATTCAAAAACTTAATTATGATAAAATTACAATCTGCCTCATTAGGCAATAAGTAATTGAGATAAATGTTCTCATTCATACCATGTTTACAATTCATCATACATTCGCTCGGTCATACCATATTTACAAACAGCCCAGAGACCTCCCAAGTCCACATTTTTGTCACCTCCCTCGCATGCGAAAGAGGAAGTGGAGTCTTGGGAAGTCCCCCACGCTCCTCCATCAGCTGCGTCACCGGATACGAGCCAGTGGAGGCTGACGAAGAGCGCGAGAGCTACAGACGCTCAGAACATGATTGGAGAAACTGGTCATTGCCAGGGCTCCCACTGTCGCGCAATAGGCGATAAGCAATTGTGATAAATGTTGTCATTCATACCATACAATAAATAATATACTTCACGCGGTACATTAGTCCTAAATGATTCTGCAAGTGTTTCGCGTCCATGTGTTAGGTCTGAGTAAATACATTACACCTAAACATACATAAATATGTGCTAAAATAATACTGCCCATACATCAACAAACTGTTAAGTAAAATCGAAGACCCTTTAGAAGTTTGCCCCGATAAGAGAAGACAGTAGGAGTACAAATAGGGTCGGGCCGCAGACACTGTAAAGGATGGCGATATTTGCTTTAGAGGAAGGGTCGGCCCTTTGTTTTGTGGGGCTAGAGAGCCCATACTCCTAAACGAGGGGGGGTCCCGGGGGTCCCGGGCCCCCGTGGGACATAAATCAACGCCTCTTCACTGCATATTAGATGCCTGCGGCCCCGCTACACACTCCCCAGTCCGGTTCACCATACAGCCTAACGCAGTAGCTACATTTTTCCCTGACAAAAAGGGACAGCCTCTACTTTCAGACAGGTACAGTATGTATGTATAATATATTTCTGACTGTAGAAACATTTTTCGTTTTAAAGTTATAATAAAAAGTGTTCACACATCTTTGAGAAGTTACTGATTCAGCATGCCATAAAGGAATAGTGACAGTTATTAATAGTGATCGAGGTAAGAATCCTCCGGCCATTATCATATACATCTCTTTATATTGTTCATTTATATTTCTTTAATTCCCTTTAAGGTGCATCAATGGCGGATCAAAGTTAATGGATAAAAATGTGCCCACATTACTTTCACAATCCTTCACAAGCTCTGCCCCTCAGTTATTTGTTATTCCATCCCTCTCATTGTATCCGGGATAATATGGAATCTATTTCCGATCTTGCCAAACCCTAACAAGGAACCCACCCATGAGAATACAATGACAAGAACTAAACTGACGCTGTGGACAACTATATGGACTTGAAAAGATGTCTCATCTCTTAGTAGAAAATAAACTACTAACTTACAAAGTCATACTAAAACCAATTCTTTCTTACGGGTTAGAGATATTGAGCACAACGAATCAGTTGAACGGCAAGTGAACCAAATCCTTTCAATCAAAAGTCCTGAGAACAAAAATGAATGCACTTTATTACGTAAAGAACAGAACCCTTCATAACTACCTTAGTAAACCATACATTCTTGATCTCTCGTTCCTTCAAAGTTCATGAAATTTCACAAAAACTTATCAAATAGCCCAGATCCCCTTGCACATTCCTTATGCATCCCTATAACACTGTGCCAGATTAAAACGGCAGTGGCCTCGTGAATTGCTGCAAACTATTTGAGTCATTGCAATGGTCAATTTTTGCAATCATGTCATGAGCGTCTATGGCTCCAATGCTCTTGGTCAGCTTTCACTGGCCCTTATCCGATGATAGAAGAGAGCAGGGGAACTCCCGAGCCTCTTTTTCCTCTTTCGTATTTGTACAAATCGTATGAGTGAGTGAATGCTAACTGCTAATATGGAATAAATGAGGTCAGTGATAACAATTATTAATTGACCAAAAAGAGTATACTGTATTTTTATTGGAATAATAAGATTTTCTAATAATAGTTACGTTTTTTTAACAAATGTTTGTCTTTACAAATAAATTATGCAAAGAGATAAATGGCGAATCAACTGGCCTATGGATCGATTAGTTTATATATAGAAATACACATCAATTCTCGGAAGAACGAGGTTGTTGACCTGAGGAACAATCGCAATCGCATAAGTCAATTTCTTATCTGCTCGTATCGAAGCCAGGCAACTTACTGGCCCGGATACGACAGGATGACTCTGGGCGATCATAATTATCCAAGTGCGATTATGGGATTGTGGGGCCTTCTGCTTATTATCTCATCTGTGCTCTTTAGATTGCTTTCAGTGCCTCCTTATCTCCAGACTCCGCACAGGTAGGATCATCTGTCTCATCCCCTATCGGAGCACCGCTTTTCTCTTCTCTGGGACAACAATGAACCGAGATATCCTACCTGCCGTATTAATTATTGCGTAACTCCTTTCACCAGACCGAGATTTCCTTGTTCTGGATTGGTGAATAAAGGCCAATCAATTTAGGGGAATTGTATACCAATAACAGTATTCCACTCAAGTGCGTAATTTTAGCTATTAATGGTTTTAGAGAGTTTCTTTGGGCTTTATTTATATTTTTAGTAGAAACCTTTTGTTGTTGTTTTTTTCACCTCTCTGACGGTCTGACAGTTCTGGGTATTGTAAACCATCTGTTTTGTTTGGGCACAAACATTTATATACAATAATGTAAAAAACTATATGGAATAAGACTATACTTAACTAATTCCTCTGAAGAGAATGGAAAAAAAATCATAAGCCTAGAATCATTTTCCCTAAGAATAACAACAATGCACAAATAAATACAGCTCTGACCGACAAAAAGAAACAATTCATCACATGGGGGGGTAAATGAAATATTAATAATAAAACCATATACCTCAAATTAAAAATATCATTCCAAAATTGTTTGAATACAAAATAAGAAAAAGAGCTATAATACATAATTAAATTAAAAGATAAAACATGAAGAGAAAAAAAATTCTAATAAAATTGAATCCATAAATGTAAGTGGTTACTATTTTAAAATATTACCAACAGATCAGTTTAATTGTAGTAATTATGTAGCTAGATAGTATACAGCTGAAAATAAACGTTTATAGCATCAAATTGAAGATCTTTCCGTCCAACTTAAAACCGTTAATTTGTCAGTTTGACCAATCATTACTGATTTTTTATTAATAACGTTTTATACAACTGTCTGGTAAATCGCCGAAAAATCTTATTTAACCCAGCCTATGTTATAAACGTTTATTTTTATTAATTGATTATCCTATTGATTATTTAAGTTTTTTTTTTTTATTTCCCTTGTGAGATTTTCATCAAATTGTACATACAAATGAGTGTGAAATTACCCAAATTTACACTTTTTATTGTGCATTTGCTTAGATTTCCATATTAGATTTTTTATATTGTGTATTAGGTCGAGATTTTTTTTTAAATATTCAACTGATTCAAGTTCAATTATCGGTCACATTAAAACTCTGGAATGCAGGCATGTGTCCATATGTATATACACTCTACATACAAACGATTCTTGCATTTTGTTACCAAAAGTTAGGTATGTTAACTAAAAAAAAAAAAAGAGATATTTTTGAGTGTTTCGTTCATTTCTGTTATTGCCTATTAGCATATCAACATAAAATATTGAACGATTTACCGACGTACATATAACAGTGCATTAGCTAGGTGGTATTATTAACTAAAATTTATAACCCACAAAACCAAACGATTCTTTACGCCAACCCACTTTCAAACGAATTGAAAGAGGAAAATTGCCTTTTATTCTGTAATATAAATTTAAACATTTTATTTTGTGAAGTAGAGCATGAGCTTGTGACAGCAGCTCTACATTTTGACGTCTAGGTTCGGTCATGCTTTGAGCTGTGTGAAACGAGTTTGCGATACCATAATACATTGCCTCGAACAGACATTTTGAAATAAATAAAACCAACACAACGGTTGACGGAGACGCAGTTGCGCAGTCGAAGGACCTGAAGAATTTCTCCGGAAGGCTTGCAGCCTGAAAACGCCTACGGAGCATGAGGTGTTCGGGGCATTTCTTGGTTATATCCAGCTTTGTTGTCGGGGAAGGAAATGAGAATTTTACTGGTCATCTGAGACAACGCAGCAAAAAAAAAAAATATGTGCGTTCACAACAAACGTAACACTATTCGATCGGTAATTGCATAACGCGCAGGTCCACTTGAGAGGAACGTTCTTATCTCATTTCCTGGATTTCAAAAATTTGTATTTTGTTCAAGTCCATTGGGAAGGTAAAGTGAAATTATTTTTAGTACTTCATTAAGATCATAGTATTTCGGCAATTATTTCTAAGTTAATGGAAATTTCCAATTGCAAACATCAGGGCTAGAAAAAGAAATTAATATTAAACATAACCCACAACTTCCCGTAATATACTCTCGTACTTTTCACATTTATTAATAATAATTGTACATTATACTTTTGTACAATGCAGATCACTATTAGTAGAAAACAGAATTTGTATAAAATGTAGCGAAGCTACATGAAATATAATGAAGGAATTGTAAATAGATTCGACTGCAGAATCTATATTTTGTAATATATATTAATTTCGTAACAAGGGGATATGAAACAAAAAAAAAAGAATAATGAATAGTAGTTGAAATTAATAGAACGAACGCCTTAACTTCCTAAAACCTAATAATATTGTATTTGATCAGTAGCCTACCTGGGAGAGGGTCCGTTATTATATAATTGTGTCTAAACTATATAAAAAGAAAAAGAAATAAAATAATAACGTTGCAATCGAAAGAATCAATGATTATTATTCCACTCAATAATAATACATATTCCAATTTTTAAAAAAATGTGTGCTAAAGGGTGACTGCCTGAAAACTCAACATCGACGTTTTTAAGCTGAAAAAAAAGAAAACATACCATAAATTTCGCATTTACAATGGCCAAATAAAGACTCGTCGCCTGGTTATAAAAATTAAATCTCCTAAAGTTAAAAATGTTTTAAACGAAAATTTTGTGTGCCTATTGAATAACACCGTTGGTGTCGACATTTAAAGAATTTTATTCGTGTTCCTCCTCAACAAGAACAAGTAAGCCATTGGAAAAACGTCGAGGGCTGTTTGAACTTCTAATATTTATTAAAAGAATATAGGTTGCTATATTGTCAAACATTTTTTGTTAGGAGCTACACCTACTAAAAATTAACTTCGTTTCACAACGTGTGAGTTTTTAAGAATTCGAAATCCAACGATACTCTCCGTCAGATGATATAAATTTGTCAAAATGTCCTTCCAGGCGTTTAACTATAATTTATCGGCTTACATTTTATAATTATGTGTACAATCTGTTCAAAGAAAAGAAATTTTAAAAAATATTTATTTATGCTCAGTAGTTGTTAATGCACCACTCTTAATTTTGATTGACTTGAGTGGAACATTGGTGGGAAAAGCTAAATATTTTGTCTCTACAAGAATATTCACATTAGTAAAAGTCATTACTTAAGGTGAATGCACTAGAGATATTTCAATGATCGTCAACTTTTACTGATCTGGTTCTGAACAGTCGTACGAGTAATGCTTTCGCGAGCTCGGGACTTACATTAAGTGGACTTTCAAGGACCACCACTTCGACTGTGATTCCGAATATAACACGGAGAGCACTTTACTTCTCCATCTTTTCACTTTTAAACTTCCTTACTTGTTGCAGTTTTCGAACACTTCCCTCGAAAGATGCATCAATGAAGAGTGAAAAAAAAAAAATTATGCGAAAAGTACTTCGGAAACACTTCTGTTTTGGTTTTGACTTCAGCGGTATTATTGCTGTACAGTGCTCTCTTGTCGTTGTACCAAGGATGTAGCCACGGCGCAAATTCCGTCACAAACTGACGAAAATGTTCAATCTAGTGGTAAAAAGTGGAAAATCCAATGGTCTAGCCAGCTCATTCACAGTGTATACATAAAACTTTTCTTTAAATGAAAACAACGGGTGTCAGTTTCCGGAGAGCTGTAATGAACATGAAAGTAAAGACGGTGCAATAGTATTTCCACGTTTATAATCTCCTAGTTGCAGAAGAATTAACAGTTTTGGTTCTATTTTTTTCCAAACTGTATTCGACATAAATTTTCCTAACAATAAAAATTCTTTCATTTTTTTAATAGTTATTTAGCTTGTAGACGTAAAACGGTAAATGTGTTAGCGTGCATGAACGTTGGTTCGCTTTCATTCTCTTTTTGCATTGTCCCGTGGGACTTTGAGTTCAATCCCACACCTTATATTTTTTTTTGTCCAGAAATGTCCGGAAAATATGTATATGTCACTTTATATTCAAGAAAGTAGTAGGTATGTTAATTTCTCGGGCCATAATTTCTAAAAGTGATCTCTTCGACGTGTGCTGGTACAATGATTGTACAAGGAAGAGAAAATTGGCAGTATTGTATTTCGTCGTGAACGGAAATTTCCCTATGACTATCAAATTTGACTATGGTTTAGCGATAATTAAATACTCAAGGTTTTTTTCTTATGAAAATGTTTACCATTATTGGTTTCCTGACTTATGATTGTATCGCGTTTCAACAGAAAATAAACACAACTTCGAAGTCCCTATTTCGGAATTTCAAACATTAATTGAAACTTTAGTGCTGTTTTCTGTTGCATGACGTTTAACAACAAATTATACTTAGAGCTGTGTTAGCCGAGGAGTTAATTTCACAATATATTATAAAACGATTCAACAATAAAACATCTAATCATTATACAATTACCTGTCCGATGCTCTCCCGATCTGTTACCTTATACAATCAGTCCCAATGATCTAGCCTAATCTTCTATCTGTGGTAATCATCTAGTAAAAAACGTGTTTAGGAAGCAAGGAAATGAGTAACGAAGGATTAGAAATTGCTGATATCTGGAAACCACATGCCAATATCATAATAAAATTTAACTTGCTTTAAAGTTCACTATGTGTTACTTTACTAAATAGGAAAATAACTCCAAGTTCACGAAAGAAAGGGCAAAACCTAATGCCAACAAAAATTGTCCCTAGCTCACAAAGCAATTGCCCTCAGTCAAAAACAGGGCCTGGAGGTCAAGTTACCTCTCGGTAAATAAACAAAAGTATATGTCGATGAACCCTAAACATAATAATAAAAAATGACTATTTGAAGACAGTGAAACGATTTGAACGGAGGTAACTATTTTTGCACCTTGATAGATTGAGAATTTTCTCCACAGTGGTGCGGGTTCCTTTTGAAATTATATTTGCTTTCCAAGGTGGGAATTGAGCCTCAACCTTCTCGCGAATGTATCAACGTTCCAAACCCGGACTGGGATTCTCTGGGCAATATTAAGGCATTCCAGTTTCATATCCTCCGATATTGCCTTTTACTAACGCACTGATTCCTTTTAACAAGAGGCAAATGACTTCGTATCAGCATCGTCATCACCAATTTCACTCACATTCTATAGCCTAAAAGAACAGTTTCAATTATATTATTACTTTGTACATTTAATTATTTAATAAAGCAGTTTTGAGCTATTATTTTTTTCTCTCGAATATTATAATAGCTAAACTTTCTGGACATTTTTATTGCAAGGATAGAACTGGAAGAGTTCAAAGGAAGCAGTTTAGATGTTGAGATATTTCTTTTTACAACATAATCAATGAAAAGTTTTTGTTTTTTACGTGATAGCTAACAGTCCCATTAATGGCTCTTAATTATTTTCATGGTGTCGGTAGTATTCGTTTGCCACTGTGAGCTCATTTGTGATCTTCGTATTGAATTTCATGTCTCTTTTAAATGCGGGAACGGTCAGTCAGGCACACGAGTGAAACCATGGGCTTCTAGCTATGAAAATGAACTGGAAATCATCCTAAAAAAAGAAACGTTTCTACATGAATCGTTTTCACAACGGAGCAATAATAATAAGTCTTGTTTAATTTTGTTATGCAATCTTGCCAACATATAATCAGAATTGTTGTACAATGTTTTTTTACAATTTTGGAATTATCGGATCATTTTTATGACTTGCATCGTTGTAAATACTTCACATACACAGAAAACAGATTGGCCTAAACATAGTAGTAAAGCAGCCACCTTGCTCAGTTGGTAATATTTACCAATTTGTCACTATCGATTAGGTAACCTATCTAAAGACGTCATCACTCGCAGTTAATACTTAGTGCAGTTATTCAAGTATTGAACTGAAAATTTCAAATTTGAGGGAATTTTTTTTGGGGTGTGGGCAGGACCAAACGTAAAGTACTGTAAAAATTAACTGTGCACTACCCAGAGCCCAACGTAGGTAATTCTTGTCTATTCCATCATTTTCATATTATTAATTATTTATTAACTCTTGTAATAAAACTGTTGGTCTTATATAATACGGTCCATTTTTATAATAGAACAACTCCAATTTCGCTACAATATAAAATCTTGTTTTATATGGATCATAGTTTGACATCTCTATTTCATTTCCCATCTATCCTATTTCATGAGAGTATCCATAGAAATGCTGATCACATTCAACCACAAAGCACTGCATACCCAGGTGGGTTTATTTCAGGCTTGATCAGAGCACTCGATTGTTCGCTCGGGTCCTTTTGAAAAGCGTATAGAATTTCAAAAGAGTGTAAACACACCCGTCTAGTTCAAAATAGGCTAGTGTAATGTTTATTCGATCGGCTCGTAAGTCAACTGCCATTTTCAGGAACCTTGTCTATTGCAAACACCGGTTTATTTAGGTCCTTTAGTTTTGTTTTACATGCCCACCAAAGAATCCATTGATGTCCTCATGTGTGTATGTAATGAATTTCTTGTTTTTGGTTTTACAACAGTGATTTTATGATTCGACAAATTTTACGACATCCTCCCGAACAGTACCTCGTCAATAAATTTAAAAATAAACCACGATATTGCATTCTTGTAACAAAGTATTGTAAGTGAATCAGAAACAGCGGAGATCAGTTAAAATTACTCTACCGTTAAGTAATAAATTGGTTATTAAATAAAGTATAACTTGAAGATACAGTCTTATATTTCAGCTTAAGTGGGGAATAAGCTGCAAAAAGGATGGAGAGGAAGGAGGTGAAGTAAAAAAGAAATTAAGTCCCTTTAGTGGATCGGCTAGATAGGCTGGGTTCCCCTTCCAATTACCGTAATGTTGGTGAAACTGCCTCCGTGCATAAACCGAGTTGTTATTAAAGGTGCACCTTCCCCCGGCTATTCCGCCATTTTAGACAAACTGCTTACACTGATTCACCGGAATCACAATCATTATTTCCGATGTTAAACGCCGGAAATCCGAAATGAATCACTAAAAATTATTAGTTTCTTCTCAAGCGCAGTTGGAGGAGGAGGATCGAAAAGACTGATCCCCCCCATAAGTTCAGTTAATAAAACATAAAAAATGTAATATACTCGTATGTATGCCCCGTGGCGTAAAATATATTATATTATAAGTATTACGGACTGTTAGCAGCTGGGTCTATTTTTACTTGAGGATAATTCCTTTACGGGCTGGCGTCACGAGGATTGCCCTCATTGAGCTTAGAGCTATTCAGACCTTTACAAAGGCAACACGTGGTAACTCTCAGAGAGTAGAGTCTGGTTTTCAAATATCAGAAGTCAGAAGAAGGAGGAGGAGGTGAATGACAAAGCATTAACCTCCTTGCTCCCTAAAGCATCCTTTCTTCCTAATCACAGGTAAACATATTAATTTTAGAATTTTAGCTGTTTTATTTTTGCATCGTTTTATAATAAGTTATTCATATAAGTAAATTAGAGGTACTATAGTAAATAACCAAAGAAAAACGATATTGACATGAGATTCATTAACTGACATTGTGCACCTCTGAAAACTGCTACGAAGTGAAAGTATTTAAAGGAGATTATGATCCAGTATATTTTTATATAATTATTATTATTATATTATTTATGATGATACAATTTTCATCAATTTTAATTTTTAATTTTTTTCTCATAGTTCCTAAGATTTTCACTAACTCCCAACTTCAATTAAAATTAAACAGAAAAACAAAAAAATTTGAAAATAAAAAAATGAAAGCAACATTAACGGTGTAATTCCTCACCTGTGAGTATATAATAAAAAAAAAAATACCATATTTTTTATTTATTTTTTTTTAAATTTTATTTCATAGCCCTTTTAAATTTACAGATAATTATATATAATTATTAATCCTCAGGTGAATCTATTTACAAAAATTATTTTTGTATTTCCTGTAGCATGGCTACATTATATACAGGGTTTGTTATTTTATAAAAATTATATAATGAATAAGCAAGTACAATGATATACATTATACGTAACTGGACTAAACTGACTAATAAAGGTGATGGGGCTCACCTTTTTGATCAACCTTAAAACTAACTTACATACTAATAGATACCATCTTAAATATTTTTTTCTCTTTTTACTGAAGTGACAATTATTGTTATCGTGAGAAAGGACCAGAGTGGTTTGACTACAATATAATTTTCCCATGACCAGCTCATTATTTTGTTCAAGTGCACATCAGGGAAGTTGCTGTCACGTTGTAGTTAACCGACCAGATTTTCAGGTCATCGCACCAGGACGTCCTCTTTTGTCCTCAGTGAGAAATTTGGGATTCCATCATCAAAGACACATTAGCAAATCGTGTAGAATCAAAGCATCAGAGTTAGTCCCCTGTACAATAGAGGTTATTTGGGTTTTTTTTTCGATTAAGTATTGCAAGTAAACGAGTTTTCCAACAATTCCCTTTCAGCCCATTAAAAAAATATAGATTCTAAATATTATCACATACCTTCTCAATATCCCTTTCTTCACCCTTATGTACTACTAAAACCCTCTTATTTCAACAACCCCTTACCACTCAGGCAGACACTTACTAAACAAATCTTTGTATTATATTTACTTATTATTATCTTATTTTATTTCACATTTTTAATTATAAAGGAGTAGTCTTAATTAAACTGCTCTGTCAATAAACCGATAGTTGCGATAGCATTTCACACTAGCGACAATATTTACCTATTCAATTTTATTACTAATATTTTTCTGTTTTCTTCTTTTTTTTTTTAATTTTAATTTAATTGGGTATTACACTTTTTCTTCTTAATTTAACTATATTAACGAATTCTAGAATGACATTTTTTTAATTTGAGGTATTCCTTTTCAATAATTATTTTATCCCCCCCTCCCCTTTGTGGTGGATGCATTTTTTGTTGGCCAGAGTTGTACTCATTTATTTTTGCGTTTTTATTATTCACAGAGGGCCAGTATAAAGTTTTTTTTTATTTATAGGTAATGCATGTTCTCTAAAATAACATATATTTAATACTCATCAAAATGGATTGTAATAAATCAAATTCGTTCGCAGACAACTTTGTATTTTATTTATATAGTGTAATTATGTTTTTTTTATATATATAAATGGATTTCGTAAATCAAACGCTCAAATTATGTAAGAAAGGTCTTGTCACCTGTTAACATTCTATTTACTTTAATTTCCAGCCTAGTGAAGATAAATAAACCAGTTATATTACATTAGTGATATGATACCTCAGTGGGTACTAATTAGAACCCCTCGCCTGAATGGCAATTAATTTATCTGTTGTGGTTAAATAAGCATCATTCATCCACTACACCCTAGGTAATGTTGATTTTGCATGGCATAAATACGACCAATTACAACTTACAAGAGTTGTTAGAGTACAAGTTGTAACTTGTGAATATCAACGAGACGGTAGGTGTAATCTGCCCTAGTTACTAGAATCGGAAACAGATTTTGAACCTTTTGAAGTTTTAATAACGCTCCAGAAAACCAATTTTGAATTTAAAAGTAAATGATTACTTTACATTAGTGCTGTATTGTTTTAGTTACTTAATATCGTAAGGTGACACTCAGCGCATCATTTATACATTTTTGTCTTTAAATTAAAGCATTTCATATTACCGGGTCTAAAGGTATGGGCTCTACTTCACTGAAACTTTGTTTCCCTCCTTCTTGGGATTGACATCCCATTCGGGGTTTCCACACGAGGTGTACTCATAGGGTGTCGTAGCCTATAACGCATTGGGATTGTTGAACCGGTCAGAGCTTAGCTTGTACTTTAAAAGTACCTTTTTCAAAAAAAAAAAATGTATATACTATCCACAAGGTGTAGGCTTACAAGCTTACTATAAACTATTAACAATTAATGTATCCCCTTGTTTACTTTAATCTACGTATTTGAGAACTTCACTAAAACTATTTTAAAGACCGCAGTTTTAATAATAATCCACCAAAAATCTTGCACATTACACTACATATTATAGTCAAAACTCCGCGATGTTTAATTCGATAACCTACACAATATCATAAAAAAATATTTATTAGTCAATCGTAATCAATTTATTATTTTCCTTCATTAAACTTCATGGAATTGGTTTTATTTTTATTTTCATTGAGGCATCATATAGATGAAAAATAGCATGCCTCTACAAATAATTCACAATTTAAAGTTGCGAACACATTGTTCATGAAATTTATAATTACTTTTTGTAATTAGAATTTTAAAACCACGAATTGTATATTGTTACTCAGGATGTCAATTGATTTCCATGCCCTTCTTTATTGTAATAAAATTAAAATCTGCCTTATAGGGCAATAAGTAATTGTGATAAATGTTCTCATTCATAGATTATTTACAAGCAGCCCAGATACGTTCCAAATCCAACATGGTTGTCACTCGCATGCGAAAGAGGAAGCGGAGTCTTATGGGGACTACGCTCCTTCGTCAGCCGCGTCACCAGATAGCTTACGATGGAATTTCATGAACTTGAAGGGATGAGTTCAAGAATGTACGGTATATTAAGATCGTTATGAAGGGTTTTGTTGCTGACATAATAAGAGCATTAACTATTGTTCTCAGGACTTTTGATTAAAAGGATAGGATACGCTTAATGTTCGACTTTTCGCTTTCCCCTCTATTCCGTATGTCAAAATTGGCTTAAGTACAACTTTGTAAATAAGTAATTTATGTTTAGTATTATTTAAACCATAAATTATGCTACCTCTCGTCCACTCCAACATCTCGTTGTATAGTTTTTTTTCAGTCCACTACCAAGTTTACAATACAAAAAAAACGGTATGGGGTTTCTTTTTTACACATAGAAGTGGCGTATCGAAAACATACGAGGTGTCTAGTAAAAAAAATGTTTTTAGTACCTCTAAATGGGTACCTGATGGATGAGAATTTCTCTCCACAGCAAGACCATTAGTTTTACCTCTCGTCGGAATGAGAGTGTACATAATTCTCTTGAGATAATGTCTATTTGCATTTTCGGCACCACGTCTTGTAAATTAGAAATGTCGGAGGAGTCAGGAGAGAGAGGCTCTAATATTTACTCGCCCCTTCCAGTCAAAACACATTTAAGTTCTTCGAATGCGTGCCTCCTGAGAGCTGACGGATTTATTAAAACAGACTATTGGAAAAGTTGAGAGAAAATCTTTTACAGCTATCAGAAAACCATAAGGTGTACCAGATACTTTCGGTACTCCATGGCTGCACCCTTCCCCCTGCCACCAATACTTTTTTGGACCCTTTCAATCATTACTAAGGAGCCTCCTTACCTTCATGACCTCCTCCAATTTAAATCATTTATCAAATCCCTTATCACTAGAATCCGCCTTTCCCTCCTCACAGATATGTTTCATTCCATATTTGACCGTTCTTTTCTTCTTCTGGACTTTAGCAGTTCCATATCTCTCTCCAATCTAACAAGACATAATTCGTCATTATTATTTGGTATATTTATTCATTTTTCATTCATCCTCGCAACCTTCCACGCTATTTCACACTTTTTTTCACCTCTACTCAATCATGTTTTTATGTTACAATCCCTGTAAATCTTCTTTCTCATTTCTAGTATCATCTTTATTATTTATAAGCTTAACAAATCTGTTTAATGATTTGCATTATTTTCTTTTTTCATGAGCTAGACATTCATATTTGGTTTCATCTGGTTATTTTTAGGAGAAAGTTCCCAGAATAAAGTTTTTTTAATTAAATTAAAATCTCTCTTGTACCAGGAACACCCCATTTCCAGACAAACCCGTCCTCACTTATAAATGCATGGCTAATAATGGACTCACAGGATAACATTGACGTATATATGTCAACATATACCTTTCATGTAGTGTCACTCCAAGGAGGAATCGAATTAAAAGGCACAGCTAAACCATGGATTAGGTAAAGTGGTCGTACCGATAAAAGGGTGAATTGATTTCACCCACGGGGTTGCGTGACACTGGTAAAGACTCCTGGTAAAGGAACTGTAATGTTCCTGTGTCAAGGTTCGATCGCAACAGTAGAAACACACGATTGTTGCAATAAAATGTTCGTTACTGATCAAAGGTCAAGGTGAGAAATCTTCTTAAAGGATGCGATGGCTAATTTATTCATTTTTATGACAATCTACTAATATTAATAATACTTAATGTTATTTTCCCACTGTAGCTAACAGACAGTGGATTTTTCGCAATATTTCAACACCTAAAAATCGCTGTTTATTTACGGAAAAATTAAAATTGAGTTTGACGGTTACAGTAGTAGCAGTTGGGTAAAAAATAAAAATAAATTATTAAGACAAAACAGGCAAAAACTATTATGAGGAACCAAAATATATCAAACAAAAATAGTCTCCAGCCCTTTACAATCGATTTATTTTTATAATTTCGTCTGTTGTGTGGACCACTGACCACACACATTCTCCTCATAAGAACACTTAATTTATACCATCGAATGCGTGAAATAAGCCTCTAATATTATTATTGTCATGAACATAAGTATCGAATCAATACTAGTTTCTTTAATATAGCTTTCAAATTAGTAGAATATAAATGCCAACCGTTTTGTCCATCTCAGCATTATGAATTTTGAAACGTCGACCCTGCAAAATATCACCAACGTTCTATCCATGGAGAATTTATGTTATAAAGAACCGTCTAAAAATGTTACAGATCCGACTTGAGCCAAGGTGACACATATTGCCTCCTACGTGAAATAGTAGACTTCACGCTTAACTGCTGGGAGATGCTGAGAGGGGGGAGGGGGTGAGAGCTATGGCCTAGAATGATAAATATCCAAAAATAATAGCATTGAAAGTGACTGCCCATTGCCGGAAGTCTTTATTTATTGTATTTGCTACATTAAACACAAAACTCTGATGGGTAGAGATGTTAAAAAATTAATAAAAAGCCCCTTAAACAAAAATTATTCAATGTGAATTTATACATAAAATATGTGTACCGAGCGGGACGAAAAATAAAGAACCGGAAAATTATTTTAATTTTTAAAAATCAAAAGGTCAAGAAAAAATTTAATCCTCAAAATTTGATTGAATCGATTAGCAATATGAGAGGGATTTGTTAGGCGGATTGACTAGGCCGTTCATGAAGCATAAAACGACAGATTGTCCTGCAATATTATGAATTTTCGGCATGCAAGCCTGCTCAGGGCGGTCCGATAAATTTAATTAACGACATAGTATCCAAGAAAATGTTACGTTAGGTGAAAGTGTAAGTGTTAAACAAGCAATGGTCGGAATGGAAAATTTTTACTAACATTTTTTAAACCCCGACAATGATGAAACTCAGTTATTATAAACAGTTACTTATATACTAGTTTGATATTTTTGTGCTTCAACTCTATTCCTTTATTTTCCCTTTAATCTCCATAATCTTGAAAACTTGAGAGCTTAAAAAAAAAAAAAAAAAAAAAAAAAAAAATCAACTTTATATTTAGGATTAAAACGCTTCGTTAAGTAGTATTTTATTAATTCTATGATTTATTTTGATTACATAATTTGATGTAGCAAAACTTTGATATAATGAACAAAAATAGAAATGCAATTATTCTTTTAATCAACTAGTTATAAATTATTTATATTTAAATTTTTACTAATTCAGTTTTAGATTCATCTCAGGTAATTAAACTGTTACGATGTGTTACATATTAGTTACTTCCTTATTCTACTAGTTTAATATAACTTTGTTTTATTTGTATTTGTATTTGTATTGTTCTGTTTATTAGTTTGTACAGAGGTAATCTTATTAATGAACTAAGAAGGTAGAGAAACTGTTTGTAATGAACTATACCAACCACTCAACATTAACTTTTGAAACTTATGGAGCAGTAAAGTTTCTTACAAACTGGTTTCTTCATCAGAGAACTAAGAAACTTTGTCTTTATTGTTTCTTAGTGAAGAGATCACCAAGGCAACTTACCACCTCTGGTAGCGTGTGATTAATAAGTGTTTTCTCTTGACGAATTTCCAGGAGTAATCATTAACATGAGTACAAGGCTTGTTTCACACTTTGTGGTTTTCACTTTGAAGTCTCTGAAAAGTAGTCCCAAGGTTTCAATTCAGTACGTTACACTCAATACTTTAGACTTAATTGGCAATTTACTAGTGGCATTCACATCTCAAGTTAATTAATTTACAAGTCCAAAGGGAGAGGCTCTATTTTCACCATATATCCTGTATGGTATACTACCGTAAAGCGTTCGTAGATACTGGTTACTCTGACCGTTCGTAGTAATAATAATAACAACTGAAAAAGTCTACTTCAGGTAAATATTAACATAACATGAATAATGGGAATAATTTATAATAATAAAATATTTAAAATATTGCTTTATTTGTTTCTAATCATGCCTACGTAAGTGCAGTTTCCAACTTTAATAAAAACAAATATCAAAAGTTCTGAGAACAATAGTAAATGGCCCTTATTACGTCAGCAACAATACTCTTTATACCGATCTTAATATACCTTACATTCTCAAACTCATCCATTCCAAGTTCATGAAATTCCATAGTAACCTATCCAACCACTCAAATTCCCTAGCAGTCATTGCACTGGACCACTCATCCCTATAATCCTCCTCGGAGACTAAAGCGGCAGTACCTGCTATAAATACGTAACAGTGGGAGTCCTATCAATGGCCAGTTTCTCCAATCATGTAATAAAGTTGTATAAATTATCGTCAATCATAACATATATGTACACATCTAAAAAACGTTTTCTCTTCATAAACTTTTGTACGAATCAAATGCAGAAATATAAGATAAAGGAACAAAGTTAATGTTTTTTGTTATTTTATGGGCTGCATATCACACGTTATGTTAGATTTTCTGAATGCTATTTCACAACAGTTATATCTTTACAAAATAGATAGCAAATTTTAGTTGATTTTCTGCTTAGGGCGTACAGAAATGATCACTTGAACAGCAATAACAGAGCCTAGCATAACAATAATGTTCGTAAATGTGAATAGTCATTTAGTCTATTACAAAATAATCAGTACTGTATTTATGACATAACGACAGTTTTCATATAAACATATTTGTATATAAACGAGGTAAACAGTAAGTCACAAACTATGTACTCACATCGTTTCATCATTCTTCACTCACCGAATCAACAATTAACAAAATAAATAAAATGATCCAAAATTTTAAAGGTATATTTCACAGCAGCTCTAAACTAATCAGGACAGTTCTGAAGTTTTTTTTAAGCTATGATTTTTTATAATGAATGAGGGCATGCTAGAGACAATTATACAAAATTTACTTCAAGAAAAATGTTTCGTTATTTACAATTTTTTTTGGGTGAAAACGTATTTTTCGGTAACCTATGTTCAGTATAAATAGAAGGAAGTATTTTTCATCAACAATACCTAGCAGTTTTTTCACTATTTAGTTTTCAAGAAATTAAATGACCTCTTAATGTTGTTTCGTCGCTTTCTGTTCATTTCGTTTATATATATTTTCAAAAAATAAAATTTAGTTCATATATTTGTTTTTTAATTAGTTCAAAATAAACAGAAAATTATTTATTCTATGAAAAAAAATGTCATCAAAACTGCCAATCAATAATCTTTTTAAACCAAAAATACTACATGGAATATATTTTATTTAAAAAATATTTTATTTATTACATAGTTTGCTAATAGAGGAAAATCCCAATACGAATAGAGCCTGAAAACATCAATGATAAAGAAGTAAGATCATATGTTTTCAATATTTTCTTTTCCTAACAACTTTATAAACAACACCATATACATTCATCCACATAATAACATCACTCATCAAAATAATAATCTCATCAATCTATTACAGCACATTATTATCGTTACAATCAGCGATATTTGTGATATATAGACGAAAGAAAAGAAAATTCAACCACCACAAAGTTACTACAATGTCAAACCAAAGTAGCATTAAAACGTTAGTTATAGCTATTCCTAAAGCTAGGACAGATGAAGAAATAAATACACCTTAAAACCAACTTTATGTCCTAATAAAATGATGATAGTATAATTTGTAGCTTAAAAATATTTCGGGTCTTTGTTGAGCCTACCTATGTGCGCGCGAGTATATCTATGTGTACTTAGGCTCTAACCTATCAAATGCATCTGGTGCAATAATATTGTTAACAAATTAGCCACTACAACATTAGTGCAACCACCGGAGGCGTAACATGCCTATCACTAATGCTGAGTAGTGAGGACCACCGTCCCATTTAGTGAGGTTAACCCGAATCTGCATTAACTCTGCCGCGGGCGGAAGCAAGGGGATTGCTGTTCCGCTTAGGGGTTGCCCTTAGGGGTTAGAGTGTGGAGTGCCATCGCCTCCTGCAGGTGACAACTGACTGGTTATTGATGCCACTCTCTATTTGCTTTATCTTAATTGCTGTTAGCTACACAGTTAATGGATAATTAATTGATTTACTTTTTTCTTTGCTATGCACAGCAGGGTGAACCTATACTTTCAGATTTATACGGAGCAACATATGATCGTCTTTCTCCACGTATAAATGAAGTGGTTGAAGAAATAATCAAATTGACCTGAGATTTAAATGTTTATTTCCTAAAATCTATAGTGGATTTGAAGAAAAAAACAAAACTAAAACAAAGTATGTAGCTGTTTTGCTAAATTATCTAAATAAGTATTTTCATCATGTTTCATAGATTGTTTACTCAACTTAATACTAAAATCGAAGGGAATATGAAATAAACATAAACGAAGGAAAGAAAGTTCAATTATAGCATTTAGCACACATGCAAACCAATTTGCTGATATGAGGTCAGGCAATTTTCAGGTCATCCGATGTTCCCAGAAGGTACATATTAAATATATATTCAGGGGACACGTTTTTCAAGAGAATAAATTCACTTCTTTTCAAAAATTGTATAGAATACTTTTGACGAAATTTTTTTTTTACAATTGTTAAAAAAATATTTTTAAAGCTTTCTCAGTGTAACGTAGGTATCACTAGATATTTTTCATCGTTTTCTACAACCTTGTTTTTGCTTATAGACATTAAAAAAAACGCACACAAGTAAGTCGGTAAAATATTAAAAAAATAATGAATAAAAGATTATTAAACTTAAATTATTAAGATTATTAAACTTTTGAATGAATCTTTTATGAAGAGTGATCCAAAACGTTTACAATTTTTCTGCATTACATTGCCATCCAATTGGTAAAATACAATTTAGGTCACGCTACACAACTTAACGGGCTGTTAATATTTTGGTTTTCTGCGAACAACATTTTCATGCAACTGGCCCCCGATATCATTCGCTTATTATTCTCTTTACTTTTTTTCTTTTGGACTATTTGAAGAGCAAAGTATAGTTAAAAGAAGACAGAAGACTGAAAGTTCTCTACGCTTCACGATGGATTGGAAAACTTTTTCAATATTTGATGTGTTCAATATCAAATTTAAAATGACACTACAAACTTTTAAGGGAGAATATTTATTAGGTCTTTAATATGTGTATTGCGTCACATCTCGAAATTGTCTTAAGATCCTTAATCCGTCCGGAGCCTCTTGTAAATGAATCCATTCAATAATATATATTATCATAATATAATAATATATAAAATCGTCATGCATGGAGTCCATTTAATAATAACGACCTTATTGTTGATTCCACTTGACTTATAGCCAACCACTCCACGCAAGAATAACTTCCTGCTTCGGACACTTTCTCCAGCAATAAGGTTCCAGTGACCTTAACCTGATGGCCTCCACAGCTGTGGGAGTGAAGGCTATTAATGCGCACGGGTACAATCTGCTGATGTTTAGCTAAACATCCACACCAGACGTCTGTACAATGTTTCATAGTTCAATTTACGTTATTATCAAATCTCAAGGGATTTGCAGGGATGATGATTCAAGGGAATGGCATGACTTTTTTTGAAAAGGCTGTGCAAAAATAAATACTTTCAAGAGAGAAGAAGAGAGGGAGAGAATAAGGATAGGGCAAAATAAATTGATTTACCTTCCTTGGGCAAAGGCTCTCATTTACTAAGTTTAGGGTTGCGCCAGTTACTGACTAAAACTCGCTAACACTAACGCTCACTAACGGTCTAGCCAGCTCCGATCAAGGCCGATGGCGTGCAATCCATTGGACGAACTTAGACGGAAGTCTGATCAAATCACGTTAAGATGAAAGATGAGTCTTGATTATTCCGTGGTCAGTACAGAAAAAAAGTGAACATATCTGAAAACATGTACATTTCAATTATCTATTGTGTCAACATAATTATTTTCAATGTTTGGTCAATGAGGAATCGCCATGCCTTGAAAGACCATTATTGAAGGCTGTCAAATTTATCAATGAGGAATGACGAGCTAAAGGCACACGAAACATAACTATATATATATGTGCATATTCTATCTAGTAGTTTCCTTATTTCACAATAAAAATTTGTATTATATCACCTATTGTTATAAAAATGAATTTTGTAATATCGTAAAAATAGCGTGTAGTAATATTCCGTAGCACCTGAAGTAAGAATGTGCCGTTTCTGACTTGAAAACAGATATTAAGTCTACTAAATTTCAATAAAAAACAATTTAAAAATACAACAATTACAAATACCAGGGGTTCTCATTTTGTGTAGTGTTTGAAGAACCTCTTCATGATATGAAGTCCAAAGGGTTTCGCGTTTTATTTCTAACCAACTCACCGCTCATACTACTATCTAAAGTTATTTCTAACTGCTTTATTGAATTATAATTACTTATGAAAAGTACTCAAAACCAAAACTGTACAGCAGCCTTAAACGAAGAGTTAATAATAAATTTAAATTATTGACTTCTTTATTGTGATAAAATTACTATCTTGGGTAATAAGAAATTGTGATAAATGTTCTCATTCATACAATATTTACAATTTCCACTGTCCCAGAGACCTCTCAAAGCCGCATGGTTGTCACCTCCCTCGCATGCGAAAGAGGAAGTGGAGTCTTGGGAAGTCCACCACGCTCCTCAGTCAGCCCGGTCGCCGTCGCCGGATACGAGCCAAATAAACTAAATGATCTGGGCATACTACTTCAAAAATAGGCAATTTCGAATATAATTGATAAGTTACACCATGATCTTAAAAGGTCCTAAAACAAAAAAAAAGTTGAAGTATACTAAAATCTTTCTTTTATAAAACTTTTAATAATAAAATAGCTGTATTTTGATTAAGGAGATAATTGCATGACTCCTATCACGCTTAAGCGGGAAACCGTGTTATCCTGCCGATACAAGCCATAGCAATTATTAACTGCATGTTTATAGAATCTGTAAGAAAACCTTGTTAACAAATTTCCTTCTTTTGATAGCGTTACTCCCTTTCTGTCACTAGAAATAAAATGTAGGGAATAACCTCATCCCAAGCAATTCTGAATGCATTCCGGATCGCGGTTGGCTCTCTCAGTTACGTAAAGTAATATAAATAAAATCAATCAGAAATATATTCATGATTATTACTCATTACAATGTGACGTGCTGCTTGGTCATTGCGAGAGTTTAACTGAAGAAAGCTTAAGCCAAGTACTACAAAAGTTCTTACTGGCTTATTTGGTACAGCACCGTCCCAGGTTATGATTATATTCTAGAGGTCCCGATTCTGCCATATGCCTTTCCTCCTTGCGCTTATAGTTATTAATAATAGGGGGGTCTGTACCACAATAAAAATTAGCAATTTAAAATTTTTGTACATGTTTTCTGTTTATTGTATTTCTATTGTAAAGACAGGGTATTATTCTGTTAGCAATTCGAGTCACCAGTTATCCTCCGCCCTGAACTCCACGGTTCTAAGCCTCTGAAAATGTTAATTTACTATAGAAAGTGTTCGGGACAATAAAAATAACATTGTTAGTAGCCGGAAATACCTATAAATTATACTGTTTTGGGTATATTAGTAATAATTACAATTGTTATTTTATCAATAATCAGTTAATAATATATATATGAAACTTCTGACAAAATCCTTAAATAAAATAAAATTAAACATTTTGGTCGTATTGTGTTTCTCTGAGAGATAATACAGACTAATTGTGCCTGCTCCCAATGAGTATTTGTTTTTACAATCACGTTTGGAAGACAATCTGCCTTTATCATAAGCTTAGTTTATTATGCTTAGTAACAGCAAGCTTACCAGGCCAAGGCAATTGTAAATAAAAAGACACTATTGTGGACATGTCGAACTGTTATTATATACTTCAGTTTATTGTTTTGGGGGGCGATAAGTAAAATATTGCTTATTTTCTTACCACTACTATTTGCATATTAAGCACCAAATTACTTCTATGCAATTCGGGTAAACCTGCTTCTATTTGTGGAATTTAAATGAGGTGAATGCCCCTCTCTAGAGATGTGAAACCAGAACCTTCATATTATGAACCGCTTACACATTATAAAAGCTTTTTTAAAATAATAAACACTGTTGTTTAAACATTAACCAAATAACAAGACAACGGCAGAGAGAAACGCACCATTTTCGGTATATTGTTTTTAGCGGTACGTTGCTAGAACAAAAACACATAAATAATGGCGCAGGGGGGTGTGAGTCTATTAATCTTGATAAAAATCTCTTAATGGTGCCCCGTCTGTCGGCCGACCTGTCAAACCGTTAAATGACTATTGATAACATTAAAGTTTTTATATACTATGTATTTTGCGATAGTTGATTGTACAAAAAAAATTTTTGCAAAAACAGCCTCCATACGGGAAACAAAGATACCTCCGAACCTTTAAGTCCTGAAATTCCGTACTTTTCCTTGTGGCCTTTTCATTGTAGTCAAAATGACTTTAGTATATCGTGATGATTTTAAAATTTACAGATTTTCAAGTCTTATTTCTTTACACGAACTTAACCTGTGCGCCGAGCACCATATCACATACTCCAGGGTAGAATGAGTTTTAAACTCGAAATGAAGCAAGAGTAGGGATTTAACAAGTTTTTTAAGATAAGAAAAGGGCATTGCAGGGAAATGTCAAGGACTTAAGACTGTTATAAAACACAACCTAATTAAAAAAAGAAGTAAGGAAAGCAAAGACAACTTAATGAGGAAAAAAGTGAAAGCCAAGGGGAAGTCTACGTCTTTCAGGAATTGTTCTTCTAACTAGACTTGGCGAAAAAGAAAAATATAAAGCAAATGAAAAATCAGGAGAAAACATAGTTTTAAATTAGGAGTCTTTCATAGTGGATGTTGCAGTTGTTGTTGGCCGTAGATACTTTATCTAACATTGCTGAAAATATTTTATATAAGTTAGGGTATTTATTTTTGTAGACTGAATAAAATAAAAATAATAATCAACAGCCATCTAAAGACCGACTAAGGTATCTAATTGATCTAAGTGCAATTAGTTTCAATGACGAAGTGAGGACGATGCTATTGGCTCTCAACTATTTAGTAAATCAAACTCATTTTCCCTCACGAGGCCGAGTAAACCGTCACCTAACCTATCTCCCTCAGACAAAAATCCTAGTTTGGTAAACGGGTAATCGAATGCGGTTCTTACAGATAATAAGTCAGGCACAGCTACATGAAGGTCATGAAGACGATTGGATTGTACGCTTGATATTAGAAAAAAAATAAAATAAACTTCAAAGCACAAAAATATTTGCTGCCACTAAAAATTATGGATTATCTCTAATTAAATTTTACTAGTATAAAATGTCCCGGTAATCTCGCTTTTTTTTTTTTTTTACATTAATTGTAATAAATGAAATTTTTCAATAGGGAACTAGCATATATTGTATAAATAATAAGTTATATACGAATCAATATAAGTGTTAAACTGTCAAAAAAAAAAATGGTAGGTTATAATTGATTGATAGCCGAAATCTGCTTCATCATTGTTTCGTTGTTGGTCATGGTTACCAAAAACTAGGGTAATTGGGATGAATTAGAAGCCTGTTTTCACTCAATAAATAATATTCTTGAAAATCGTTAGTTTTCGATGTAAAGATTAAAATTTCAACTACTATGAGCCTCATGCAGTATTGATTCGTTTGCAGCTTTTACCGGAGGTACTGCAATACCGGGTCAACCCGCGACAGAGGTGGAGCAAGCCCCTAGCACTCCGTCATTTCCCAAAAATCAGTTTAATCTTCTGGACCCCCGATGGGAGTCGTACCAGAGATTAAGCTGATAAGGACAGATACTACACTTTCATGTTTGACAGATCATGAAGTATTTTGGTTTTGAAACTTAGTCGACGGTAAATCTGATTAGAGATGCTGGATACAAAGAAATAAAACAAATAAGTAAGAGCGTAAAGCACCATAGAAAAAAAAAGAAACAAAAGAAGAAGAGAAAGTTCGAACATTATTTGTGCTCTAACTAAGAATTAATTTAAGCATTGATGTGTAGTTAATCAATTGTATATGCCGATGCAAATGTTTCCCGAAGACGCCACGGATCGTGTGCGGAAAATTACAGCTCTACTGGCGAAGAGAGGAGACTTTCTGAAACTACTGAGGCTTGCCGACTGTTCCATTGTGCCTCGGCTGTTATATGTCGAAGAAAATTATATTGTCAGTATGTTTCATTGGGACGGAGAAAGAAACGGCCGAAAGATTCTCTACGAACGCGGTTAAACGTCTGGAAAACCAAGAAGAAAAAAAAAGCAGCCGTGCAGAAGAAAGCGGGGCATGAGGGTCCGAGGTCCGGCAGACCCGGGGTCCGTTCGACCGCCATGATGGATAACTGCACAGATATCTTGGCCAGATATCCTGGACCTCTCTTATCGAACTTCTTTTTTTCAGCTCTTCTTCTTTGCCCGCTTATTCACCCGAATCGTCAGGCAAACCAATTGGGATAACACATTCGTCCTTACCATATGACCGTGGCAGGCAGATACAAAATAATTCAAGAAAAAGTATTGACAAATTTCCATAGCGGCTGACAAAAAATGTCGAATAATCAATGAACCATTAAGGTTAGAACAGAGGGCGAAGGTCCGCCATGCGAATGATCACAATTTTGTTTAAATTTCATGAATATAAAAATAAAAATATAATAATCGCCAGAACCAACGATCGTAATAAACATACAATTTAACTAAAATACGCACTGAGCCCGGTTTTCCGGCACATTTTTACGCTTAATCAGGACATAAAGAAAACATGTGCGCCATAAATATGCAATTAGCTATGGTAACATAAAGAATCGTCGCATAATGATAAAAATCTGGTGATACTTCCCATAGGAAAGCAGGTAACAGATAATTAAATTTTGATAGCGTCATTGTAATCAGAAATTGTATAAGTTATTTCCTAGTTATGTAAATATGAATTGATACTGATACAACATTTTGATAGTCCATATTTACCCAATACAAAGGCATTATCATGTGTGAGGGATTCTCGTCAAGCCATACATATTACTCCACAGTTTTCAACTTGGAAAATACCTTTAAATACCATGTTTCGATTCCTCTCCCTGTGTCTGAGACAGTACGGTATTTAGGCTTCCGTCTCGACAAAAGACTGTCATGCAACCCGCACACGAGGCTAAAAAAACAAGAACTAAACAGACGCTTTGGACAACTGTACAGACTACTTCGAAGGACATCCCATCTCTCAATAGAAAAAAAACTACTTATTTACAAAGTTATACTTAAGCCAGTTTGGACATACGGAATAGAGCTATAGGGGACAGCAAAAAATTCGAACATCCAGCGCATCCAATCCTTTCAATCAAAAGTCCTGAGAACAATAGTAAATGCCCCTTATTACGTCAGCTACAAAACCCTTCATAACGATCTTAATATGCCCTACATTCTGGACTCATCCCTTCCAACTTCATAAAATTCCATAGTAACCTATCCAACCACCCTAATCCCGTAGCACAGTCATTGCACTGCTCCACTCACCCCTATAATCCTCGGAGACTGAAACGGCAGTGGCCTCGTGACCTCCTATAAATGTGTGGCAATGGCCAGTTTCTCCAATCATGTCCTGAGCGTCTGTGGCTCTAGTGCTCTTGGTCAGCCGCTGGCTCTTATCCAGTGACGCGGCTGACGTAGGAGCGTGGGGGACTTCCTGAGACTCCGCTTTCTCTTCCATATGCGAGGGAGGTGACAAACATGTGGATTTGGGAGGTCACTGGGGTGTCTGTAAATATTGTATAAATGAGCGAGTAAATGATGAATTGTAAATATGATATGAATGAGAACATGTATCTCAATTACTTATTGCCTAATAAGGCAGATTGTAATTTTATCTTAATAAACATTGTTGTTTTAAAAAAAAAAAAAATTAGATTTTCACTTTAAGACACCCGGTAAAGCCACCAAAATTAACTATGAACGATGAATAAATAAATACCTTGGGGCCTATCCGGTGAGGCAGTCAGGTATGTAGAAATTCATTTAGATCGTCGTCTTACCTGGAACTACCAAATAAATGCTTAATCACCCAAAGTTACACCAGGCAGGCAATTTTGTATCCCCTTATAAATCGAAAGTCTAACATCGCACTTTCAATATACAAATTCATATTACTCTCTTTACTAAGGAACAGTTGCGAATAATTGGGTGCAGCATCCCCACTTAAAAAGAGAAAAATTACTAGTGTTCCAAAATAAAGTTATTCACAAACCACTCAACGTGCTGTGGTTTAACAGAAACCAAATTGTTCAAGTGATCTACGAATTAAATTAATCAAAGATCCCACTAAGGTAGAATATTCTAACTTCCAGGAAACATTGTCTCCTGTTCAAGGAGCAGTTTTTATGAAGTAGACAGGACCAATCACATACCCAAGTTTAAAGCCCAGACTTGATGTTTTAAGTACCTTTTACGTACTTACTTATGTTTTAAGTACATAAAACACCTTTTATGCCACAGTAGAGTATTTAAGTTAATATAAAAAAAAATGATTATTTTTTAATAATCGTAATACCTGGTCTCTGGTCTAACATTTGTTTATTTGAATGTATGTATCCATTTATGATCTAGTAAATAAAATAAAACAATAAAAATTACCGTATGTTCAACCGCAATGGTCGAAGTGAGAAATATTCAACACGATGAACCACTTTGGCTCCTCAACACAAACATCAGCATTTTTAATTTATTAAAAAGAACACTACGTTTATCGGCTTCGATCTATGAAGGTTAAAGTATCACTAAAAAATTGAGTGCCCCTCCTGCAGTTACCTAACCACATAATCAGCCCCTCAGACGAAGCCATCCACAGGCGCTAAATTATGTCACTTTTAAGGGGTCTCTCGTAATAATATATAAAACATTATTGGAGTATCATTACTCTATTTAAAAAAAGTCTACTTGACCTCCTTAAGAAACTGAAAAGAGATTGTATATTGTTACGGAAATACTCTTCCCGTTTACTTTTGCGAAGCATAATTCTTAAGATAGGAATTTTAAAGTATAATATATAAAAATTAATAATAATATCTAACACCAATTGTATTTAATGAAACCACTCCTCAATCTTACAATTCGACTTCATATTTATCCCATAGGTTTTCGTCCCATGTCCTCTCGTGCTCATAATCAGATGCATTTAACATGCCAAATTGAACAGCTTAAATTGTAATCGCTTTAAAGAATATTAGGAATTGATTGAACTAATTTCTATTCACAGCACCTCCACTAAACATGATGACAAGACGCCTGCTACTTAGTGGGTAAAGTAATACTAGTTACGTAAACTTAAAATTTATTGAACACAAATTATAATAATTAAATAAACCATAATAATAACTTAACATAAATATCCGCACTGCAGGTATACAGTGTTCAAAATAGCAAAAAAATAATCTAAACAACTTGTTAGCTATCAGAAATTAGGTAGCCTGGCAAGTTTAGAATGCAAAAGTATGTTTTACAAAGTTTTTAACTTTCAGAAATATACATAACGTTAATATAGGGTGTAGAAACTAATCAAAAACAATTAGTTCTTTCTTGGGAATTCAACCATTCGGTATACAATGGTTGAAGATTATGAACGATGATTTAGAAAAATTATTTTATTTATAGCCCTGAAGATGTCTGTCCCGAGACGAAACGTTGACTGACGTAAATCAATAAATTAATAATTGGATAGACACTAAACCTCTTTTTTGAACAATTTGTTTAAAACATACTGTAGTTTTATCTGTTTAACCCATCTCGGTAATTCGATATTACTTTTTCAGGAAAAAATATAAATACCTAAAATACTGAAGAAAATGTTTTGAATTATTTCAAGTGCTTATTTCCACTGTTGGATCTATCTTTTTATTTGTAATAAATATTTTTTAAATTCTATTTTATTTTTTCGTTCTCTAATGTATTTTTAACCATTGTAAAAAAAAAAAACAGAACATTAATTTTAAACAGCGTCTAAGCTTGAGAAGCCGTTTTTTTTCAGGGATTTTATTAGCTGTTGAGAAATGTGTATTCGAAATTCCAGAATCATGTCTCGTCCTCCATAGTATATCATACAGTCACGCAATATAACTTGATACGTAAATATAACTTAACGTAGTTGGACTTACTCGCCATACTTCACTAGGCTTGGGGAAAGCATTCCGAATTCTTTTCACCAGAGGTTTATGTGGATGAATGAGTCATTAAAGTCAAAACATAATTTGAAATTCAAGTGCCGCTAAAGCAGATGTTGTAAGGGATTAATCAGAACGGCCCACAACTGGAGTCCCTCCTTTTATTTTCTCCCTCTCGTCATCTTTAATTATGATGAATTTTAAATTCCTTTGACTTTGTTAGAGAGGGGGGGTATCCTTTTGGGCGCAACCTCTGTTTTTTTTTAATTATTATTCAGGATCAATTCAAATGTTCTTGGGTCCTCTAGAAACCTTTTTGTGTTGCGTTTAGAGGATTGTCATTCCTATTGCGGAAGCTTTCTCTTTATTTATTCAATCGTTCATAGATTTATCACTTCCCTGCGCACTTTGATTTAATTCTCCAGAATCTAAAAATATAAATATATTTTATCGTTTTTCTCAACAAATAGAGAATCGCTTACTGAATAATTGTAACTCTGGCCCAAAATGTCAAAATTCAGTCTAGCCATTTTGATAACTTTTAATACTTTTCTCCCTTGGATCAGATCCTCCCCCCACAGTGCTTTAAAGGCACGTTAAACGCGGCGATTTTCCCAAACTTAAAGGTTTATGGAGCCTGCAGTAGAAATCGCATATTGTTAAAGTTACAGCCGATCCCAACTGAGCAAAACAGCAAGTCTTGCGATCCATGGATCGACTTGTAAAATAGTTGTAAGCTTCATCCTACAAGTTAACATCCAAAATAAAATGTGTGATAACCAATAAACATAGTTACTTATAAATCTGTGCTCAGATGGTCAAATGTTATAAGCCAATTTTACTAACAAAGAGATTTTTTCACATACCAGAATCTGTAAGTGCTATTGTGTTATGAAAAATCACAAAGTAGTTTTACACTAGTAAACGTATTAGCAATGATAGTTGGCTAATACTTATAGTATCATTTTATAGTACCTATTAAAACATTTTGCCATCTGAGTACAGAATTCTCATTAACTACTACCTCTGTAAGTGGTACAAAGGAATAAGTAGGGTTCTTATGCTTTTCCGACCTTGTTGAAAATACTTCAAAGGTTCTAGGAGGATTTAAACTTTTCCATGGTAACATTGGTGTATTGTACAGATGTATCTATGTTAGGTGGTTTACATGACTTTTATCTACATACACCGATTATACCTTCTGTCCTACCAAACGATATCAATAACTATGTCTGACATGTGGGACTGGGGTGCCTCCAAGACCCTAGCCGGTTCTAGGGAGCCTGTGCCCTGTTCATGTCCATTTACTATCTCGGGGTCGCACTGGTGAACTGCACAAATGTGTTCAAATAAACAAACACAATTCCTGCCAAATTCTCTGTTTGATAAAAATTAACTCTGTTTTCAGCATTAATGCTTTTGAAAACCTTAATAACCATTTCTTTACAGGGAAACGAAACTAAAACACTCTATCTCTCTTTTTTTTTTTTTTTACTGGTTTTTTTCTTATCGCGTAAGAAATATTCAATGATTACCAATTAATTAACAATAACCCTATTTTCGAGTAAATTATTTCAGAGGATTTATAGTGATGATATAAACTGTTCGCTCCGATTCAATTATATATTTCATTAGAGATATGAGTAATGTCCAGTAGCTGATCAGAAGATAACACTTATCTAATCAGCTGCTACTGAAGTCGACAACTTAGCAGATAAAGCAAGATGGCATTCTCGCCTATTGACTAACATTCGAGTCTTGACAAAGGAGATAGCGTAACAATGGCGCCGTCAAACCAAATGTATACTAATCTGTCACTTGTCTTATAATGAGAATTAATTAGTTTAATTACAGATGCAGGCATTAGGGAACCCAATTTGGCGGGTAAATGAATTTTATCATGGCATATTACTGATATGCCTCGATCAATATTAGTGGAACATCAAATTTCAATATCTTAGTGTGGGAATTGATTAATGACATGGCAGTGTCAAAAGTGATACATCACCACGAATAAAACCCAAAACCGTTTTACGTTCTGAATGCTAAGTTAACATCAGTTATGTTGCCTTGAAACGATTCCTAGTTATTTGTTAAACAAATTACTCTTAACCTCTCATTAGGCGGAGTGCACTATAATCAGACCGTCCCCTCAAGTAAATCTCTTTGGTAGTACTCGGTTCGTTAAAATAAAGCTCCTCAACTCACGACGTCTATAAATATTCATAATCGTTGAGGTGCCTAAAATGTTTAATTGTCCAGGCCCCTAACCTGTTTTCCATCTCAAACAGATTAATTAATTTAAACATGCTTCACGTGAAAGATTTTAACAGAATACACTGTAGCATTATAAATAACAATTAATTTGTGCTGTAATTTTACCTGTTTCTTGATAAACTATTATTCCGCATTAAACTCACGTGGGAACTTCCATTCATATTCTACTGGCTAAAGTGGCCTCACCATTAACCCCCCCCCCCAACCAAAAATCCTTATGTTTACAACATATGTCTGCCTAGACGTCTGCTTGCGAGTCCCTTTTTCTACTGTGACAAGAAATCATATGTCAAGCTGTCATGAGGGTAGGTGAAATCCGTCCGGATCCCAAAAACGAGTGTGAACCGGAGAGAGGTAGGCTGTACTGACGTGGGAGACACTACTGGGTAAATTTTTAGGGCCACGACAGCCGTTGTCCACGAGGGACAGGTCTCTCCCAAGTAGCTGCTAGTTTTAGTGTGGCAAAGGCAGAGAATCCACTAGGTGAGTGTGGGGTCTGACAAGGCCGGACTAAAACATAGCGGGGTTAGGAAGAGAGGTCCAGAGGTTTTCATAAATGAGAAGGTCAAGTCTTGAACATCAGTGCAGCCGCAAGTCATCATTTAGAGAGTCGTCGGGAGAATGATTTACAGACCAAATCCTGGGTAGTTATATACCCAGCTGGCTTCCTTAGTATCCAACCATATTAGGTTTTATTGTACCCAATGACAGCTTAGCATGCGGTGGCCCTTTGTCCTCGTAGTGACTCAGGTCTAGTTAGGGTCGCTGCTTACTCCCTGCTTCTGGGTAGAGGGTGGACCCTCCCAGTCCCTAACAATTTAACTTGCAGCTGCGCTTTTTATTGTTTACAACATTTACAATGACTTATTTATGTTATTTACATTTGTTTAAATTAATTTACAATATATATAATAGAGTATAGGGTGATTTATCTTATGTAGTTAGCGGTCGCTACATCATACATTGCAATGACCTGGATTTTTTTTTTAAACGTGTTCACAAAAACACTTTTTGTAGTCACTTGTATCTTTTTTTTTATTCTCCTCGTTTTATATGAAGGGCTTGATTAAATTTTTGGAAAAAATAAATATTATAAATGTTTAATATATGTACCTATAGTTAGCAACGTAGCCTGTGTCATGTGGCACGCATGAAAACAATTTCGCAGGTATCGAAGGAAGATGCCAAAGAGAGGGTCCGGTCCGAGATAGATGGTGCAATACAAGCCCAGCTGACGTACAATTAGTTACAGCGAGTCAGGAATACTCCGGACTATTGGTCTGTACTGGCTGCACATGCTCGACCACAACCGTTTGTCTGGTCGCAGCAAGTGACTATTGATATTTAGATAGCTAGAGTCCATCCATCTGTTGAGTCCAAATTGCACTGAAAGCAATGGCGATTTTTATTTTTTGTCGCCACAGTGATTTTTTATTTTAAAACTGACTACATACAATTGCAACCAGTGAACGTGAAGACAGACATTATAAAAATTAAAAAGACACACATTCTGTTCATTTCTGAAAAAAAAAATATATATATTACAAATATAAATACAAAAATATTATATATATATATATATATATATATATATATATATATATACATGTATATCATTTTTTTCTAAGGTATGCTTAAAAATACATCATATATAGTGAAAATATTAAAGCATTAATTACCAACCCATCCTGCAAAAATTATACGTCACCAAAATGATGTGATAATATTCTAAAGAGCAAATAAACCAAATAGAGACACTTGTTTTTTAATATTTACGGTGTTATTAAATTGTTTAATTTCTCGTGAGGTGACAATGGTCGTTTTTTTTACCGTAAGTTTTAAAAAAAAGTTGTAGATCTTTCAAAAGTTACCACTCTGTATGCAATAGTGGAAGAATGGAATAATTGAATGTCTAGATTGAGATTAAACATCATTTATAGCCCTGTGGATCCCTGAACTGGTGATGTAACAATAGATAAGACGCTTTGAAAATTGTGATTTTCAAACGGTGTTAATATCAAACATAATTATTTATAAGTCCATGTATGTAAAGATCCGTGTAATGTTGCATTTTTTAGAATTATTTTTTACTAAAATCCCACTTATTAGTAATCAAGGCATTAGTTAGAAGAATTTACAGCACACTCAATGTGATAGGAAAATACTTGTTTCGTAATTACTAAGTCATTAATGGCTCTTCGTTATACCAAATTTGGGGCATCAAGTATCAATCAAGGCATGCCTCATCAAAAAACAGGGAAAGTTGTGATCATGATAGTATCTACAGTTTTAATATATGTTTAGTGATAACTTGTAAAGAAATGCTAGCTTTAAAAGGCAATACACATTACATATTGTTAACTAAAACGTCGAAACCTTCAATTGGATACCCTACTCAAAATTATAGAAAAAAGTTATAAATAATTAGTTAATTTTATATGAAACTTATTTACTGTGATAAAATTACAATCTAACTTATTGGGGAATAAGAAATTTTGATAAATGTTCTCATCCATCCCGTAATAACAATTTTCATTCACTCACTCATTCATAC